>CM067506.1:17621327-18033827 GCA_034509495.1 Acestrorhynchus altus | reverse complement strand
CGCTCACCCACACTACGCCACTTGCCCTGTACAATGGAAACCAGGATTCATCTGTGAAGAGAACAGCTCTCCAATATGCCATACACCATTAAATGAGAGCATTTTCCCACTCAAGGCAGTCGCGATGACAATGTGCAGTCAGGTGGAGACCCCGATGTGGACGGCGAGTATGCAGGTGAGACAATTTCTGACTGTTTTAACAGAAATTCTTGCATTGTTGCATCACTCACAAGATAACACTTGAAATCTTTTACAGGTGTAGGTGTTCTCAAGCCATACCCTGTGTTAATACCCTTTTACAATTTACATATTGCTATATACATTTTGTCCCATTACTTTTGACACATATAAAAAGTAGTTGCATAACTGCATAATGTATATATTATGTCCATACTATGTAACATCTAACGTAAACGTAAAATCTAAATACAGAGTAACCTCAATGTATTCAAAAAGCAATGGCATGTTTAATGTCCAAAGTTTACTTTTCACTGGAGGAACGAGTCTAATGTAGCTAATAATTAAAAGGACGCTCATATCTGTACAAATGTGAAAACCTCACACCTAGATCATCACACACTTGTCTCAGATGACTTCAAGCTGTAAAATAATCTCAAGAGAGTACGTGGTTTCAGACATTGAGGCACCATGAGTATTATTACGAAATAAAAAAATTCAAATACTTTGAAACATCTCATGCAAGAAAAGCATCTAAAATTAGGCCATTGTGCTCAAACTACCCTACAGGAAGGAATACACAACTAACGACAATGGCTTACATTACAGAGTGAATATGTGCTGTGTCCAGCTTAAACTGTGACAGAACATGATCTCCAATGTCCAGCATTTCTGACACCATGCCGATACTCATCAATAGCAGTATGGCATCTCTGACTGAACTATTTTCTAACTTTACACGAGCAGTAAATCTAATCATCACACACATTATCAGAGAGCGGTACAATGACTGAGATGAAAGCTTTGTGTGTAAATGCGGAGCAGCATTTCTTTGAACCTGCTCCAAACTAAGCAGCACACGGGAAATGACTTTTCCTCAGAAGAGGTACGAAAAGGAGGGAACAGTACGTTCATGTGCATGTTTTGATTTCCAAAGGGCCTCAGCCTTCCCCCCATGTGCAGTCTACAGATACCCCTCTCCCCTCTTCCCTCTGCCTAAATTACTGCCCATCACTAAAGTGAACAAAAGCCAGGAAGCATGGCATGCTGGGTCTAACCTGAGCAAAGAGCTGTAAAGCCAGGAAATGTGCATCTGTGGGGCAGTGAGCGTGAGAGAGAGAGAGAGAGAGAGAGAGAGAGAGAGAGAGAGAGAGAGAGAGAGACAGAGAGAGAGAGAGAGAAACCATTTTGAACAGATGAGTCTGAGTGATTAATGGACACTGGTGCTCTCCAGGGAAGTTATCATATGACCATGAACTGCTCATACACTTGTCAGGGGGTTTAACTTGATACTGCACATTGTGGCTCATTCATACATGCACAAGCACACACACACACACACACACATTATCTCTTCTTTAATCCCTTCAATCCTGAAAACCTGTTGAAGGGTCCACACTTCCCATCATTTCACTCTCTACCACTGAAAACTGGCATTTATGTTATTCAAATTTATAAAATGAATTACATAAAATAAATTACTGCCTTAACCAGTGAATGTAAAGGCAGTAACTGTATTCGTATAAAAAAAAATTTTCTACCTCGACACAATAAAACAATGTGAATTCATGTTCATTTTTAGTAAACACTGAGTTTGCAACAATAAAGTTGTCAGTCAGTCATTATCTTATCCACTTAGTGGATCCAGAGCCTACCTGGAATCATCAGGTGCAGGGCAGAAATACCCCCCCTAGACAGGGCACCAGGCCATCGAATGGTACCACACACACATCTAGGGGCAATTCATCTACCATGTGCAGTTTTGGGAGGTGGGAGAAAAATTGAGTTCCTGGTGGAAATCCACTCCGACACAAGGAGAACACACCAAACTCCTCAGTGACCTGAGCAGGGATTGAACCCATAACTTCAGGCCCCTGGAGCTGAGCAACACAGGCACTACCTGCAGGGCCACCATTCAGCCCGAAAGTTGACGAAAAGTTATGGATATATGCTTCTTTTTGTGTACTGATGCGCAATCAACAAATATTATCAGGAAACTGACTTAAAGAGCTCAAAATGCCTTTTGGTACTGTTGTTTTGGGAGGAAGAAAATGAGTCAAAGCCACTTCCTTAACATTTGGTGTTTTTTACAGTTCTGCTTGGGTTATGACAGATTTTCATTTGAAATCACTTGATTTTTCCTTTGAAAACAGAAACAGCTCAGCCAATTCTCTTTATTCATCTGTAAACAGATTTCGATTCTAGGCCACATTTAACGAGGCTGGACACTGATGTTGGTTCACTCAGGACTCTGAGTAAACCAGTGAAGTTCTTCTACACCAATCGCAGCATTTCTTTACATGCTTCGGTTCACATTGTCAAAGTGAAACAGAAAATGATTTCCCCCAAACTGTGCCAAAGTAGAGGAATGACATCGTCATCGCCCTCCAGACATTTGTGCCACAACTATCCCGGCATCACATAAGGACACATCAAAAATGTGGAACATCTGGGGATTGTAGTGAACCTTAAAGTAATGTTAGTAGAAAGTTCTGTTAGTAATTAGGGTTGCTGTAGGGTTGAGCCCAATTTATGATTCTGCATCAATTCCACGCTGTATCCTACCATCTCCTCTTCCCTATTCCTGAAACGTACCTTTCCTTTTTCAGTGCACAAACTAAAATTTGACACAAACTAAATCATCCAATCAACCTGCACTTCCATGTCCATGCCATTCAGTGGTTGAACAAGCAGATACAATTCCTTCCTAAATGCTTTCTTGTGCAAGATATAGTGTTGACTCAACACAGCAGCATCAATCAGCCTTAAGGCCATTTATGGACGTTAATGTGTTATTTCATTACTGAAGTTAGATCATGATGATATTTTGGTACAATATTCTGCTGATAAACAGTTGTCTAAATGAACATCCTCCAATTTTGACTTTGGCTATTTTGTACCAGTCACACAGAATTAGAAACAACACCAGCTCATTCAATTTAGTAGTTAATAACACAATGGTTTGAAGCAAGATTGTTGATGCAGGCATGCAGTTTACACATTGCTAGTAGGTTAAATATAGGCAGCCATTGCTACTAGCATGATTGTAGCTGGTTAGACACATTTAATGTGCAATTTTATTCATATTACTGTAAATAAATATGACTATTATCATTTTAAGAAGAATTACTGGATGGATTATGGGGCTAAAAGTTGCAGAGGATGTGGGAATGCTTGGGGATCATAATGAACAGGCCTGATTGCTTGATTGAGCATACATGGGGGATGGGATAGAAGCGCTGTGGAAGTTTCCCAGCCGCTCAGTTTCCCCCATTCAGCTCTCAGTCGGGGGCAGTGCAATCGGATGGAATGAAGCTGTTTCATAGGAACTAATGATGGCGCTGGGAGACAACAGGCTGAGCTGTGCTCTAATCCAACACATACCAGACCATCTGATCAAGCACATACTCTCTCACACACACATACACACACACTCACACAAAGAGGAGCTCTCACAGTCTCCTACAAAACACTTAACCCCTCATCTACTGAGGGCTATGCAGGAATGAGAAGCACAAAGGACTAAAGAGAAGAGAGGACTCCATTCCTAATGAGGTCCAAATCACACTGCGCATGTTTTCCCCTTTCATGACTTTCATTCATACCGAAGATGACGTTGGCTGATGCAAATGCAAGGATAGGCTGCAGATCAGGGAAAGCTAGCAGGCTTGCAAATACAGAGTACTTAGTGTGAATGATGGATGATGTTCTGGTTTATGCGCCAGTGCTTCAGAGAGTTTGATCATAGACTAATCTTGATTAACCCACTGAGAGAGATTACATAACCCCTCTCGAGTTCAGAGAAAAATAGCCCAGATCTCCATTAGCTGTGTGGGTGTGTATCTTTGAATTTCTGAAAAAGCATGGACATCGTCTGTGTAAGCTTGCTCATGTGGTGTGTGCATGGTGTGTGTGTGTGTGTGTTTTGTTGGTTCTGCTCCATAGTGCTGCAACAGTAATCCACATTGTTGTAGTGGTTTTTAATCACAGCTATCTCAGAGCAGCTAGCAGGATTCCCCTCACACACAACAATCATTAACCAAACCTCCCTCACTATCTCTTTGTCTTATTCAGAGGAGCGCTATACCAGTGTACCGCTATACTGGCTTTGAATATTATTAGTATTTTATTTGTATACAGTGGTGTTTGTGCTGCACAGCAGTTGGCTTTGAGTTTTTCTTAATGCAGTTAACACACCTTCCTTACGGTATCCAGGATATGTTATCAGTAATGCGTTTCAGATTCATTTGTTCAGAGTATTCACAGTGTCAGAACTTGTGTAGTGTAAGTGTTATATCATAATGCTCAATGATGAAAGATATTATGTCAAACATAACACTTATCATTGTCTGAACACTAAATGTTTACTGGATTCAACAGTTACACAAGCATAGCTTAGTTTAACTACATTACTTTAATATTATAGTTAATAATGTTTCCATGTGTTTTTAGTATTTTTGTATTTTAATAGTGTTTCCTTGTATTTTTAGTTTTTGGGAGAGAGATATCAATAACAACATAACAAATGTGTTATGCATGGCAGAGAAGCAAATTTTTTATTATAAAATGTCAGTGTAGTTTTAATTATCATTAAATTAGAATCTTTTACTTTGCTGACAAAGAACAGAAGATATAACTGAGAAAATGTATGTGCACACACACATGCATATATATATATATATATATATATATATATATATATATATAATATATAAATAAAACTGTTTCTTAAAAGATGGCAAATTACAGGAGAAAGTTGGGGAAGCAGTTGTTAAAATGTGTTAATGCATATCTCATACAGGGATACTATGACCTGTTTGGAAAATATTTAATTTTATTAGTACCAACCAGCATTACCTCACTCATCACACAGAAACAAACACACACAGAACAAACACACACAGAACACACACATATATAAATGACCCCTTAGAAATGAGCAGATCAGAGGTACAGTGAAGGTGGAGCAGTTTGGAGATAAAACTAGAGAGGCCAGGTTGAGATGGTTTGGACATGTGGTGAGGAGGAATAGGAGGAAAAGTTTTATGGATGTAGTGAAGGTGGACATGGAGATGGTTGGTGTAACAGTTAAGGAAGCAGGAGATAGGGCAAGATGGAGGCAGAAGATCTGCTGTGGCGACCCCTAAAGGGAGCACCCGAAAGAAGAAGAAGAAGAAGAAGAAGAAGAAGAAGAAGAACAAGAACAAGAACAAGAAGAAGAACAAGAAGACCCCCACTGTATAAAGCAATAATCAGAAAGCTAAAGCAGGCACACATTATTTTATATCTGCTTTAATATGCAAAATATGTGAATTATTATTACACTCATGAATTATGCTTTCAATTTATACAGACATGTGGAACTACAAGCACTAAAATGCTATCAAAAAGAGAGATTAGGTGAACCCTTTGTGGGGTCACCCTTGGAAACAATCATTTCTACAATTTCTGGAGACAGAAATTAGAGGATCGGGTGGGATTGAAGAGGGCTGCATCTGAGGTCTGCAGAAAAAAACTTTTCCTTATATCAATATATCTAACAAATTCATACATTCATTCATTCATTTTCCAAACCGCTTATTCCTGAATAGGGTCACGGGTGAGCCGGTGCCCAGCCGGCAACTCTGAGCGCAAGGGCGGGAAACAACCCTAGACAGGGCGCTAATCCATCGTAGGGCACACACATCCACACACTAAGGGCCACTTTAGAGTCACCAATTCACCTATCATGCATGTCTTTGGACTGTGGGGGAAACCGGAGTACCCGGAGGAAACCCACGCGAACACGGGGAGAACATGCAAACTCCACACAGAACCCAGGTCCTTCTTGCTGTGAGGCAACAGCGCTATCCACTGCGCCACCGTGCCGCCCCAAATTCATACAAATATACGTAAATGATCATGTCTGGTCTGCACATTACTCTGCACAAAGTGTTTTTATGAAAAGCAAAAGAATGAGTCTTTCTATCTGCTACTAAATTAAAGACAGTAAAGACAATCAAAAATATTTATAAGTTGTTTCACAGTGTTTTTGCGGCTGTCAACTAAAAAAAACTGTGGCCAGTTTATGAGGGCGAAAATCGCTCTCCCACTTCACCACTTCACTGCAAACAGTTCTAATTGCCTGTAAATTCCAACAAACTATGCTAACTGTTTCCATCCTCATATCTCCACTTCATCCAAGTATAAAACTTTTTTTTCAATATATCTGAGATGGTTTTTTTCATGCTTATTTTATCAATTACTGGCATTTACTCATTGGCTCGCATTACAGGACATACTTACACGCATTTCTGTACAAGCTGAGACACTGAAATTAAAAGACATATGTTGACTGACATGATAGACTACTTTTAATGAATTTTACAGAAATGTCCAATTTCAGTTACATAATGCAGTTTGCACCCGAAGTTGGGAATGATAGAGATGCTATTCTTTCTATGACATGTTAGCGGAGCATCAGCATTATTGTTTTAAGGTAAAAATGCTACATAATGTTGCTTTAGTTTGCAAAGAGAAGATGGAGAAAACACTATTATAAGCATGTGGTCCTTTTGTACATATTCAACATGCACGTGTTGACACTCGAGGGAGTGAAAGTGTCAGTGTCAGAAAACCAGATCTGCTGTTATTCCAACAGCTACGACAATAATAAGCACAGTGACAGCTGAAGAGTGTGTGCTGCTTCTTAGCTGCACATTGAAAAACACCAAAGCCAAAACAGAAGCTGCGGAGTGCAGCAGCTGAATCACTCAAATTCAAGCACTGAAAGTATGTCTCTCTTTTTCATCCAGTCTATATAAGGGTTATGCTCGTTATAGCTCTCTTTGCAACAATGCTCAGAATGCAGGTTGCAGGTGACACATTTCTTTCCTTCGAGAGGGCTCTCATGAGTGGACAGTTGTCATTGTAACAGCCATCTCCATACACAGGTTTGATACAAAACAGGGAGCATTCTTGCAGCTCTCTTGCAGCACTCTCCTGAGTTGTTTTCCTGTCAGCATAACAGAAAATGGAGTCATTGTACCTGCTGAGAGACGGAGAGGTGAGTGAAGAGGCTCATCTATTAGCACATGAGGAGCTCTGAGCTAATGGCACTCTAACTGCGTGAGAACAGTGTTGAAGAGGCTGACACAGAGCTACAGCCCATGGCCCTGACCTAGCCCAGCTGCTCTTTTATGACCAAGGGTCAATAAACCAAATATAGAACCTCCAGTTAGCTCTGCTTCATGTAAAATGAGACAAACCTCATCCTGTAAAAATGACTTCAATTATCCAAAGAATGTTAATTATGACAATTGATCCTTAGACATCACAATTTTTACTGCTCTTAAAAAACTCACAAATTGTGTTTCTATATTGTCAAGTACTAGTTTGGTCTTTCTTGGTCTCTGAAAGATTGGTGTGTTATTTTTGTTTTGTACCCATTTAGAGTGAAAACAATTAAAGCTGACAGATAACCTTAACCAAGGTCTCAAACTTAAATCTTGGGCCAAGACTTGTTCACAATTATTGTTTGGAATAACCAGCATTTCATAGACTTCAAGCCTCTGAGCAGCAACCTACAACTATATAAATAGATTGAACTCATACTTGTGAAGCAGCATTTTCAGCTTGTTACATAAATAAAAAAGGGCTGTAAACAGTAGCTGTGGAGGTCAATTTGAGGTCTAGGAAACCAAGATAAATTTCTGAGAGAACTGCTCATATAATTGCCAGAAATGTACATCTAAAGCAAAGCTTGTCTGAAAAAGACCTTCAGGAAGATTTAGCTGACAGTAGAGAGGTGGTACACTGTTCTGTCATGAAGCAACACCTGCATAAATATGGTCTTTACAGAACAGTCATCAGAAGAAGAACTTTCCTGTATCCCAAAACAATTGTGTTCAATTGTGTTAGCAACACTATATAACATCAAATGTTTTCTATTGAACATCTCATACAAACAGGAAGCAAGACCCATGGGGTAAAAAAAATAAATGAAATAAAAAATTCAGATGTAATAAGCAAAGGTATGTTTGCATAATTACATGAAAATAAGGACTCTTCTGTTAAGCACCATGTGGATATGCTTTGGGCTTGTGTTGCAGCCAGTGGTACAGAACATTTTACTGGTAGAATGAGAATGGATTCAATTAAAATGGCAATCCTTAAGATTTCTTTTTTTTATTAAAATAATCCAATACATGGGAGAAGTGTGCTGCCACAACCACCTTTGCAATGTCCTATATAGTGAATCTAACAAAATTGAGTGGTCTGGTAGGTTTTTAAAGAAGCACTGCTAAAGACACTGAAAAGACACTGACATTATCAGTGGCAACACAACAGCTACTACAAACATGGAAATATTGGACCAGCAAACTCAGTCTACAGTCTACATCGGCTCATTCACCCACTGTCAAACCAAAGAAATGTAACAATAAGCCAAGAGAGCTGGTGAGCCAAAGAAGAGTGCATAAGATTCCTTACTAAAACCAGGACAAATATATGGCTTCAGAAAGGTGCCAATAGCTATGTGACCTGAAAGGATGTAAAAGAAATATTATATATATATATATATATATATATATATATATATATATATATATATATATATATGGATATTGCAGGTTTATTTGCAGGTTTATTTGCATTTGGATGCACCTCAGAGAAAGTCTTGAGACTCCATTTCCCCATATTTAGTTTTCATTTGTTCATTGTTTCATTTGTTAGTGGTACATTTGTTGGACATAACTGCTCTCTACATTGTGACTGTATTTCATCTTAAATGAACAAAACAGCAAAAAAAAAAACTTAAGGAAGGAAAAAACTGAATACAGTTGCACATGGTCATTTATTTATATTATCTTCAATGAAAATGTACAGACAATATGTGTCTGCATGTAAATAGTTTAAAGCAGTAGCTATATCTCAAAGACATTTCCTTTGCAGACATTTGAATGAGCTCTTTTGAATTCTCCATTCGTGATTACTCTGCTGTCTGATTGAATAAAAGTAAACTTGAAATCATCAGACTCATTCTGAAAAAAGACTACACCTTGATGGACATTTTGAAAGTATTCTTCCACATGCTTGGTTCAATTATACATTCCCACCAGAGAGCTTTTTAAATCCCCAAAACCTCAAAACGAACAGACTATCACATTAAATGCCACCAAATTCTGGAAGCAAAGTAAGATGAAAGAGAGGCTCTACATCAGAATAATAAACCTAAGCACATAACCTCAAATGGTGCAGGCTGACAATTATTCATCCTAAACCTCATCAAAAGTCTGTGAATACACTGCAAAAGAACAGTGCCTGCAAATGGCTCAACAATCTCTCAGATCTAGGGCCTTTTGTAAAGATGAATGAGTGAGCATCACTAAAAACAAAAACGGAAAGACATTTTCGAGCTGTAATATTTGTAAGTGTAAATAATATATTAACAATATATTAATAAATAATATAATGATTATTATAAATAATATATTAAATAATATATTATTATAAATAATATATTAATAAATAATATAATGATTATTATAAATAATATATTATTAAATATATTAAATAATATATTATTATAAATAATATATTAATAATATATTAATATATTATAAGTGTATTACTAAGCATTGACCATGCAGGGTGTTCAAACTTTTGCTTAAGGCCATTCTCCTTTTTTATCTTGAAACTGTAAAAAATGGCAATTAAAAAGTAATTTTCTCTTAAATATTAAAGAACTGTTTCATCTTTACCAAAAGAAATTAATGAAAATCAATACAGGAAATTCAAAGTCAATTCTAAATCTTCTGTTAAATGTTTTCACCTTCATCTCATTACTTATTTCCAGTTCCTATTCAGAGGGCAGTCATTAGCCATGGACAGCGCATGGGAAAGGAGTCAGGAAAGAGAGGGAGGGGACAGAGGGAGAGAGAGAAAGAACAGAGGAGGGTGGGGGAAAGGAACGGAGAGATTACTGCAGACGTCGAGCACAATGGAGGGAAACAGGTTGCAAATCACTCAAGACCACAACATCAGCATCGACTCTGCTTTATGGGACAGAGCAGTGAGGTAACACGTGGCACCTATTAAAACACACACTCACACACCCGCACACACTCTGCTCTCTCTGTAAATCTTAGAAGGAGAATGGTGGGACTTCACTGCTCGCCTGCCTGCTCACTTGCCATTAAGTCCCAGCATGCTCTGGGCTTTTGTTCCAGTGGCATTCAGAGATGGCCAGTGCTGTTCTCCTTGCCAGAGCAGTCAGCACCAGAACAACCAACCAGTACCATCAATCAGTTATGGGAACCAGTACACACACACACACACACACACACACACACACACACACACACACACACAAACACACACAGTAAACGCTCTTTGTTCTCAAAAATGGAGCTGTTGTATAAAAAATTACATCTGTCATATGTTTCATATATCGTTTCATGTGACCTTGACTGGTAAAGAGGTCAAGCCTTGCTCTCAGGCCAAGAAATCTTTTTATGTCATGATTTTCAGAACAAAAATCCACCAGCAAGGCACAGATCACTTCAATGACCAAGACTGAATTTCTTGACTCTCCTCCCTGAGGACCTTCAACTTGCACGAGAACAAGAACAATGATTGATCAGTGTTAAATTTATAGTGAGGCCACTAAGATACAATAAGAAATTTCAATTGTAATTGTCTAATCTGACATACAGACCATTTTAACTATGGCTATCACTGAGATATCAATGTTGGACATGCCCTCCAGCCATTGTACTATCACTGAGATATTGATGTTGGATGAGTCCACAAGCCACTCTGCTATCACAGGAGGGAGTGAAGCTGGATGAGCCCATTAGTCACTGCGGTGACACAGAGGAAGCAATGTCTGACAAGCACCCTAGCTGCAGTGCCATCACCACAGTAGTGATGTTAAATGGGGGTTTTGGGTCTACATATGTTGTGCTGCACTTTATGCTGCTCCTTTTTACCTTATTATTCAGTCAAAAGAAACACTTCTTATAGGACAAATGTATATGGGTGAGACAGTCGGGTTTGACAAACAAATTCATACCCTTTCTTTCACACCCTACCCATTTCTTTACACTGCTCCCCTTATGATACTATTTCAAATCCATGTAAATTGCACCATCTAAGGTTACCTCTCCTCTCTGCAGATTTATGGAAAGACATAGTCAAACAGTCCTTGTGCATGTAAGTTTCAACAAAGGGTGTCAGTCAATGAAAATACCTCTAAAAACTGCCTCATATCTGAAATGTGGTGAGAAGCAGAAACAATCAATACAGAAACTGGATTAACCTCCACTTGGACTAACATTACAGAGAAATATTATGTGTATAACATTCATTTTAGAGGGTTTCAGTAATGAATACAAATTAATAGTGGTGGAGCAAGTGGCAATACATGGGCAATACAAATCAGCAAACAGAAACAGAAGCGTTAGACATCTGAAGGTTTCACATGAAAGTTCTTATTTAATAATGTAACAATTACTAGTATGATAAGTGATGTTTTGGAGATGGGTACATATACATATGCAGCCCATCCACACATATACAAGTGACCTTAAGTAAATGAAGTGCATGCACACCGACTCATCCATATGCTCTGTTGCTCACGGAGGTTATAAATAAACAAAGGTACACCTTTACAAGCATGCACACAAACTTGTACATTGTTTATAAGCTGTAACAAGTAGCCGGGATGCAAATGTAATGTGAATAAAATACATTGCATTTCTTTGAAACATAAGGATGACATTTATGAGTAATAAACTGATCTGTTATCTCAGTCAGAGGGAAAATGCTCCAGACTGGAACAGCTGACACAATAGAGAGATGGATTTAACCATGGCTAAAGGCTATGAACGGTCTGGTCAGCTGGCTGTGTGCACAGTTCCATGGGAAAGACTTTCTAAAGGTCCAGTGGCTGTGAACACTGAGCCATGAAGAAAACATCATAGCACACAATAAGAATAGCGTTCGCTGTGAACACAACATCACTGTGAACAGTGGGTCATAGAGAAAACACAGCCAACAAAAAACAATAAGATCACAGTACAAACAAATGGTCATCCCCTGATTTCTGGATTTATATCAATATTTTAATTTATTTATTAAAAGCATTTGAAATAAAACTGCCACTCCCATGAAACTGTATTTAAAGCATGGTAGCAAACTTTCATATGACCATTTCTCCTAAGAAAATATTCTGTCATGCTTAATCTGCTCACTTAGCAAAGTGTGTAGCAAATAAAGTTGCAACAAAGAGTTCTTTGAAGAATGCCATAGTAGAATATTTTTTCATTCCATTAAAAACTATTTTGGCAATAGAAATATCTGTATTAAGAACCTGTTAAAGGTTTAACGTTTATATCCTTGGGCCCATTTTGCTGGTATGTTTTTCTTGTTTGATGTAGGAAAGTGTTTATAGGAGACAGTCATGATAGATGTTATTATTTTCAGAAGACCCCAGGCTACTCAGATTTGTCTCATTTAAGATGTAAAAGGTAAGAGAATTTAAATATTTGTATGAATATGACAATATATGGATCAGGCATTTACTTGCACCTACAATTTGTTTTTTTTTTTGGCAAAGAAGAGGTAAAAAACACTATGTGTCAAATTCTGTTGGAAATTGATTACCATGTTTTTGAGCTGAAAATGCAATGATTTTGATGAGTTTTTCAAAACTTTTTTTTTTCAAATAAAATAAAAACAACCTTAGATAGGATATGTCTTATAGTTTGTTATGATATATGTATCAAATCTGAAGATTATTCTGATCCTAATAATTTTACGGGATGGATTTGCACTCTTTGAATATATGTTTTTTCCTGGTTTCCATTAGGAACCAAGTCAGGAGGTTGGTACAGTACCACCAGCACTCATTATGGCATTCTGTTCCTTTGTTCTGTAAATCTAGCTTATAACCACCCACATATAACTGCCTGCAAAGTGCAGATCTCAGGTTGTACGAGTTAAAGATGTTGATGTACATGTTCTTTACCAGCTTTTTTTCACATCTCTTTTACAAAACTAGTTTTTCATGGAACCAAAAATGCTCTTCTGTGGCATCACTCAAAGAGTTAAGAGGATTACGGTTAAGAGTATGGTGACTTCATGGCAACCACAGGAGGAAAGTTTGTATGTACATTGATGTACATTCTTCTAAGGAGATTTGTAAACAATGAACCAGTTAAATGCAACCAATGTAACCAATTAATCTGTGCTATACTCTGCCATTCAGCAGGTTAGATCTACAGAACAAATGAACAGAATGTCATAATAAATGCTGGCAGTACTGTACGAAACTCCAGGTTCCTGGTGAACCTAACCAGGCAAAAAACTACCTTTAAAGAGTGCAAATCTGTCCCCTAAAATTCTTCAGCCAAAACTTAGATAACTAAAAGGAGATTTCCTGATTCTGGTGTAATGGACATTCATATCTTTGTTTGCTGTACAGACAGAGTATTACTTTAATTGAAAGCTTTAATTCACAACATGTCCAGAACAAGAGCTAGAGAGAAAGAATACCAGGCTAAAACTGAAGGAAAAGAACAGCTGTGTTTGGGTGCATGTGAGTCTAGGTGGAGGATAATGGGAGGAGCAACTGCCAAGAAGACCACACACACTCACACATACACACACTTGTACACTTCTGGGAAGCTACTGTTAATCATGTGCATTAACTGGGCCCTCACAAACACTGGATAAAACTAAAAGGGCCAAAGCAATGAGAGCTGGACAAGGATGAAGAGCAAACCTTCTAGCCAAGACACCCAGGGTTTTCTCACTGTATGTGCCATTTTTGTGATCCCAGACACAGGAGGAACATCTTCTTAAGATGCTTATTGACAAACAACAAACAAATCCTACAGTCCAGAATGGTATCTATGATCACTTTACTATTTTTGTTCAAATGTATGTCCATCCAGCTCTCTGTCCAAAAAACCGTATCTCACTCTTGCCCCTCACCCTGTTAGAAACAAAACTGTTCCTCACATCCCTGACCTCTGACCTCTCAGCCCCTCCTGCGCAGGCCTGGACCACTCACACTACCCTGCTGCTGTCACACGTCACTCTGGTCATCCATCACCATCCTGATCCTGCAGGAAATATACTTCAAAGAGCTGTATTTAAATTTTACAACATGGGTCAGATTTGGCCTGCTGACTGGCACACATTCACAGCATTAATCACTGTCCGGAGCAGAGCTGACCAAAGTCTGGATGCCAGCAGAGCAGATACAATATCACCATGCCAGCACAAGACATTCCATTAAAGGAACAGTTTAGAGAAAATCAATTTTACACTATGTTTAATAACAAAAAATTAGTCCATCAATCAAATAAGACTTTTTTAAGGTTAGACATACAGGGGTTTTCAAAGCCTTGAGGACACACATATGAACAAGTGTATTAGGACACCTGCTTATTCATTATTTCTAAAGGGTATTAAAAGAGTTTAGCCTGCTTTTGTTGGATTAACAGTTTTTAGAGCTTTCAGAGCTTCAGTGAAGTAAGGAAGCTGCATAACTACCATGTTTAAGGGTGTCCACAAATATTTGGACATACAGTATGTAGCCTTCACTCTATTGCCCCTCTATTCACATTAAAGTTACAAGCAGTATTTTAGCTCAGGTGTTTGAATGAGGCACAAAACAGGGCAGCAAATACACCTTTGGTTGTGTGACCATATAAAAATGAACTTCTATTAGTATGTAAACCCAATCAAATAATAATGAGAGCTCTGAAAGGATGAAGTACACAAAAATACAGCTTATAGACTCGTTAACAAGTGATCTCTCTTTGCTCTTTACGGTTTTTAATGTGTTACTATGAGCAAGGCTGTATGAATTACTCATAATGAATGATAAGCAATGATCCTAAAACAAGGATAGAGAACCAGTGTATAGTGTAGAGAACCAGTGAGATTAATATCCTTACCTTGAGCTAAATCCCAAACTTCAGCTCCTATTGGCTGAGCACACTCAGCAAAGGAGACTTTACACATCCCCAAAATACCACTGCTGACTCGACCTCCTCTTTACACACACACACACACACACACACACACACACACACACACACACACACACACACACACACACACACACACACACGCACACACTAGAGGTTATCCCATGCTGATGATCCTTCTGTGAGCAACTTCTATAGGCACAGGACTGAGAACAAAACACTAGCCCATACACACTTTCAAACACACAGTAATACTCAACAATACAATACACCCCCTCTAATGAATGCATTGAACTACATTAAATTGCTTCCATTGCACACACATAGTGTAGCTTTATCTAGTCTTTGGCAAGAAGCATTGCCAAAAGAATAGGACCCTCTGGAGCAGATAAACATAAACCTAGTGACCATGTGCCTAATGCCAGGTGTGGGTTAACAGGGTATAAAGCCCCCTAACATTGAGCTGTGGAGCAGAGAACAGTGTTCTCTTAAATAGTGCTTTTCCATCCTACTTTTGGTCTGAGTTCTGTGGTCCTGAGCTCACTAATGCGCTTGTTGCTCAATGCAATCAAACCCCCCAAAGAACAAAGCTTCCAAAATCTAGTAGAAAGCCTGGGAAAGCCTGGACAGTAGAGGCGGTTATTCCCACAAAAGCAGCATAAACATTTTAATATGCTAAAGAGAAAAAGAATAAGAACCAGTGAATGAGCAGGTGTTTCAATACTTTTGCCATATGTTTACTTTCAAACCTTTAAGCTTTGTTATGAAAAATGAGACATCGCACTTCACTGAAAGCACTTCACAATGTAAAGATAACTGTGTCTGTTGTGAGATTACAACGTTATATGCTTCAAACAAAGTCAGGACATTTTTGTGCATGAGAGAGCTGTGCATTCCTGCGGTGAGTAATACCACTATGTCAAGGCCTACGACAGTGGAGATCAAAGCTGCAGAGCCACTCCTGTTCCTTTTGTCCTGTTGTGGTCTTGTAAACATGCGAATGCTACACCATCATACACCTGCTCGGGACTATTAGCTGCACAGTGACAAGGTGAAAAGGCTGTCATTAGGTTACAGAGACGGTGTGAGGTCATGGCTGGGGAGTGTGTGTGTGTGTGTGTGTGTGTGTGTGTGTGTGTGTGTGTGTGTGTGTGTGTGTGTGTGTGAGTGAATCAGCCCTCCTGAGGTTCAACTCTTCCCTGAGGACACAGAGCAGGGGTTGGAGCAAAAACAGAGGGAGGAGTTGATGGGTAAAGACTCGTTTTGCCCAGTCTAAGCTGTTACAGCTTTAAGCTTCTCAGCACATCTGTTCCTCCGTCTGAGTAAGAGGAGAAGAGGTGTACACTGCCACCCACTGGACAAACACACAGTTCTCCTCTTCAGCCCCTTTAACCCTAAGCACTTGCAGGTTGTCCTTTCTTCAATTCCCAACTCTACAGTAAGTATTACAGCTGATTTTGCAGCTATAGTTGGAGGCATGCCTGTATAAGGACACTGTCAGGTCTCTTATGAGGCCATTATCATACAAAGTGCCAGATTCAGATTATGTTAAACAATGAGAAACAGTGACAATTTTATATAATAGTGCATCTCAAAAATAGTTGAATGTCATAAACAAACTCATTTGTGATCACAATTCAAATCAAAAAGGTAAATAATCATATTATATAGTCATTACACTTAAAGTGACATTGCAAGCCTGTTTCTGATTTTCATGAGCTATAAGCCATAGTGAACAAAAGTTCAACAAAACAAGGCTTGAAATATTTTACTTTACATGTATCATCAATACAAAATACAACAGTTTTACTAAATAATAATTCATAAAATCACAAACACGTAAATCTATTTTTTTTTGTGGGATAAGGCCTCTTCAGTGCATCATGGTTCGATGTGGCATGTGTTGCAGTTTACAGCCCTGTGTAGCAGTGGCAGACCATGACTGATTTTAACAGTGTCAATTTTAAAATTCACAGTCAGACACACACAAAAACACCCCTCAGTACAACCCCATCAATGTCAACCCAAAGCTAACTCCAATTTATGCAGGAATAAGCACTTCAGCAGGCCAGCAGGAGCGACAGCTATGCTTTTATCAGCGAGAGTGCTGTGTGTAGCACATTAGGCCAGCGCCTCTGTCTAAACGTGTTCAACAACACAGACACAGCCTAGTCATGACCCTTTTTGGGGAAGCACCTTTGCATTGTGTGACTGATCTATTTTCTCCTCTAGTATGCGACAGCGAGGTTCTTTTGTGCTGCTTGTGCTTCTAAGGCAGGTGTGACCCACTCATCCTACTCATCCTTCACCCTGACAAAGCAATCATCAACCTTTTAGCCTCTGCTTCAGAAACTGGACAACCTGGATCATTCCATCACCTCAAAAGTTTGAAGTTACAATTTTGGAGTCATTTTCAGTCTTATGCAAAGGTTTGGTCATTTTATCTATTTTTAAACTATTAAATAGTAATCACAGTCCTTCTACCTATGAGGGCAACTCTAAAAGCTTTAAGCAGCATTCCATTCCATCCTGTATTATTACACAGTAGGAAACCTAGGGGACCTTCAGTTGATTACATGCTTTCGTTTGGAATACCCTGCAACATCATTGCTTATACAATTTCACGTGGCGTCATTTTTGACCTTTGCTTTCTAAACTAACTAGAAAATTACCTGCAGCCATCACATCATGTATTCAATATGGGAATAAATGTGACTTATGAGTATGTAACATGTTTGTGTCCTGTTTAGACATTGTGTTGTACAGCTGGTTGTCAACACACAAGAGGTGATGACTTTCTGTGCAATGACAAACTGATATTCATTATTCAAACAATTTGCTTGGACAGTTGCCTTCAAACTGAAAGTTTTAATTCTCTGTGATTTGGAACCTAAGTTAAAAATTTCCAAACTTCCAGCATAGGCCACTTCAAAGGAAACTACACACATTCAGTTTCTGTCTATTGACATAGTCTATGGTGGTTGGGAGGCATATTTTGGATCATTATCCTGCTGTAGAAGACATGCAGAGGACAGATTTTTGACAAGATCTGATATTTGCATCTAGAATATTCTGGCATTTTGGGGAAACAATTTTGTTCTTCACTCATCATATATTTCCAACACCAAACAAAACTCCAAACTTTTGAGCAAGACAGTATAAAACAGTTCAGTTCAGTTTAAGCTTCAGTTCAGTTCAGTTTAAGCTTCATATTAAACATTATTTTAATATGATGTTAATTCTGTGCATCTTTATAGATATGAAACAACTGAAAAGAAGCTAACAAGCCCATTTATACATTCTAAAAATGACTGAGAAAACTATATTGCCTGCTAGTGTTACTGTAAGTAAATGTTAACGAGGGAGCTAATCCTGAGGCAAATAGCTACTATAAATAGATAATTACAGTAAATTATTTATTATTTAATTTTGACTATTGACATTGTTCCTGCTTGAAATAGGGGACAAGCAGGACAATCTCATTCTATTCATGAAAAGTGGTTCCAGACTTTTAAACTTTTGTGAGAAGAGAGTGTGAGAAGACTGCAGGAACATCTCTCAGTTTAACTCTGAGAACAGTCTCATCTGTTTTGTGCTCGCACCTCTGAAAGTGGGTCACATCTCCATGAGCCGTCCGACTGCAGCACACACACTCACACACACGCTACTGTGCTGACACACGTGGAGGAGAGAAAGATCCACACGTGCCTGGTCCTGCTCTCAATCTATGGAAAGAGAGAGAGAGAGAGAGAGAGAGAGAGAGAGAGAGAGAGTGTCAAGAAAGCTGGCTGGGTGGGTGTTGGATTGGTTTAGGAGAGTAACATAAAGCCCAGACAGCAATACAACATATAAAAAAAGTATACGTTTATAACTAAACTTTTGTTATATAACACATTTCCAAACACTTTTAATTAAACAATTAACATAATGCAGTCAGAGGATAAGTCCCGCCTCCATCCATATCTACTTTATTATGAGAGGATTGACTTGGTTCTTGGTCTTCCAGAGCTTTTCTTAACCTCCAAGGTTCCCCTGAACTGCAATTTCTTATAGACATTCTGCACTGTCCAAAGAATCCACAAGCTCAACCCTTTTGGAGATCTTTTTATAACTGCCCCTGCCCTAAGCCAATAATTATTTTCATTGTTAGATCTTTCAAGAGTTTCCTAGAGGAATCCATGTTTGCTTCTGTTGCATTCAATTTCAACTCTTCATACTAGTCACAATGTCTCATTTGCTTTGGTGTTGTTCACATTTTAGTATTTTATTTTACAACAAGACAACCAAAAACAGTCTTCAGTTCCTGTGCCAAAAGGTGCTGCATATACAATGACATTTTAGTGCAGCTCTATAGGGTACTTCATGTAATTATTAGTGACGGGTCATACTGTGCCCGAAGCTTCGGACCATGTGTCCAGAAATTCAGGATGTCTTTCATGAAACGAATACAGAGGCTTGCGTCAATAAGGGCGAGTGACATCACTGATGGAAGTGATTCATATTAAACATACATCAAATTCACTGAATCATCTTTGGAAAACAGTTTGGAAAACAACAGTTTCAACATATACATCTCATGCCCTTTAGGATTTATTTAAACACTGACCGAAATCATACTCACAGGTTTTTGGACATCTACAACCATTACCCACAAAAACAGATTATAAATGAAAGTGAATGAATGATTATGAATGAATGAATCAATGAATCAATGAATGAATGAACGAATTTAAATGAAATCAAAGGTTTTTATTTCTAATAAATGTTTTTATTTCTATTCTTGGTGATTATTCTCACCCTGACACTTGTACAAAACAGTCAATAGGCTGTCACAAATAGTTGAAATGACCAGCACGGGGTTTGTATGCACATGAAGCCTCGAGAAATTATTTTTTTTTAACCAACTGGATGGAAAGCTTCAAGGCTTCATTAGTTACCTTACTCAAAAAGCAAGCAAACCACATTAAAAAAGTTCTAATGGTAATATGTGTTGTACTAATCAATGCTTATTAAGTAAAGTTTTCTTACACCTGAGTTTAACTAACTACGTCTTGAAAACTACTGATTTTTTATATTAATAGACTTCAATTACCATTACTCACAACATCAATAGCGAACAACCTACATAAAAACACAGTCAGCAGCAGAGAAAGTGGCAACGTGTTCTTATAGCCTGTAACATTGAGGGCAGGCAAGTAATATAAACTATAAGAGCACCCCTGGCGGAAAATGACTACACCATCAAGGTGAGTGAGGAGGGAAGACACGCCCAGTATGCAAATTGATGTTCCCTGGAGCGAACATGTTTTACTCATCAGGAAGGCCTGACCTAAATGTCACCATATAACTCAGTTCATTCAAGTAAGTATAACACAGATGAATTAATTTACCTTCAATCAAAATATATACTGACTTATAATCACATATATATAATCACAATATAATCACAATTGTTAATTTGACAGAATTCATTAAGAAGTGCAGTTAGATGTTACCGTGTAGAGACTCAAGTTGTACTCAAGTGGCCAACAGCTCCTTTTACTATGTTAATATTTAATGAAATTTGAAGCGCAATTTTCTGTAAGAAGAATTTGCTTTAGTTTGGCATTAGGCTTCTCTGTCCATCTCACAACTGAGAACAAATACAATCCACTCATAACTAGGCTTTGGTGCTCATCAAAGCAGGCCACCCAGGTGCAGCCAAACAGACTGTTAAGAAATCAATCACAGCACTGTTGTCTGCAAACTGATCCAATACAGCCCATCGATTTTGCCATGACCTCACAGGCATCTAGTGAGACTCATTACATGCCAGTCAACTGGCACGTCCTCGGGCCTCGCGTTGCACTCCACTTACCACAGTCACTTCCACTGATCTGCTCTTATTTCTTCCTCCAAAGACACTCAGCTTCCTGCTGATAAGTAGAAATGTGCTGTGTGGGACAGGGCATGTGGCTCATCTGAGAGACAGATCTGCCTGAATGCAAACACACAAAAGAGTAGTGTCTTTCAACCTCAAACCACTGAACCAAGTGCAGATCTCACCTGACCTAAATCGCAATATGCCCTCTTTAACACAGCGGCCTTTTCGCTCATGAATGACCATAGGTTAAATGTGCAACTGAACGACAGTGGAAAGGAGAGGAGAGAGAAATCAGGTATAAAGCCTCTTTTAGTTCAAAGCCACTTCTCTTACTGTATCTCACCCCTGCCTCCACCCATCACCTCACCCCTCATCCAACCCAGATACCTTCAGAGCACCTACTTTACTCTCACAACCCCCTCTCACAACGTCAACCAGAACACAAGTCTGACACTTCATTACTGACTCCTACTGGTTTACTTTGATTTTAAGATCAGTAGATTAGGTTTAGACATTACTGATTGTAGAGAACTGGTGTCTACCAACACTAAGCAGTTAGCATGACTGGACGTTACCTGAAGCTGCTGGTCCATATCAGCACAATGCTATGCACTGCACTATTGATAATTAACATGAATTAGTAGACATTCTAAATAAAGTGCTTGGTGAGTGTATAACTGCACTGTACATCATGTCTGGAGGTCACTACAGTGGACAGATATTTAAAAGTCATTGTTTTCTATGTGGAGTTTTTCTGGAGACTCACTAACATTCATTCATTCATTTTTTTCTTTCTTTATTTTCTTGAATTGGACTGTGGTTCATTGTGTGTGTCTTTTTAACAGCCAGACCAGTACATGCTAAAGCATAATATTTAACACAATATTTGTATATTATATATATATATATATATATATATATATATATATATATATCATTATAATATATGTATATAATATACAGCATTAAAAGTTCCATTTTATATCATTTATTTGAAAAGCTTGATTTTTTTCCATTCATTGTGTCATTAATGCAATATCCCTTGTACATGAACTCTGGAGTGGAGACATGAATAAAAGGCACAGAAACACAAATTCAATAGTTTTATCAGCCTGAAAAGAGAATAAAATCATTTGATTCATAATATTATAATTCATCCATGAAAGTGATCATTTGAGAAAGTAAGTAAGCAGGCTGTCTTCAAATCTGCCGTTCTATATTGTAATAAGAATATTATAATATTGTGTACTTTGATCTTTTAATTTTAATTCAATAAAATACAAATAAGGGCATAAAATGAAAAAATGGGGGCAAGTTTAAATCATTTTTACAAGTGTATATGATCCGTCAGCAACATTAGGTCCATCCATTTTCTGAACCGCATATTCCTGAATAGGGTCATGGGTGAGCCAGTGCCCAGCCAGCAACTCTGAGCACAAGGGCAGGAAACAACCCTAGACAGGACCACACATGTCTTTGGACTGTGGGGGAAACCAGAGTACCTCCCACACAAACACAGGGAGAACATGCAAACTCCACACAGAAACTTCCCAGGTCGCCCCACCCAAGGATCAAACCTAGGTCCTTCTTGCTGTGAGGCAACAGCACTATCCACTGCGCCACCATGCCACATGCCAACTTAAATAAGCAAACTTAGACACCAAGCATGACTCATTTGCACACTGAGTACATTTGGGGTAAAGGGGCATATTTTAAATGACATTTCTTGCCATACCAGTGCCATCATTAATGATGTGATAACAGATAAGAGCTCCCAATAATCTCATCACAAAAAAACAGGGCTATAGGGTGGACCTCAGGTAACAGTAAGTCAGTGATGACGCTGATGATGATACTGATGTTCAGGTCACTGCCATGGCACTGTCGTTCATACTGACCGTTGCCCTGAGGACAAATCCTTTCTATGTTTTACTCTGGCTTATCCTGCTGAATGTGTAGAGTCGACTTTTTGGCTTGGAGGTCTTTCGGGTACAGGGGCAGAATTGCAGATCTGTGCCCGTTTTAGCACAGAGAATCGGATTACCCTTCAACTCACACAGCCGTGTCTGAGAGCATGATGGCTTTAGCATTTTAATTTTCATAAAAGAGCCGAGCGAACGACCCGCCCCGACCTCTACAGCACTACGATTTATCCGTGGGACAGGTGACTCCCATGGGCAAATCTAAACGCAAGCCTCTTAACTCTCCTTCCCTTCACCCCAAACCACCTTCTCACCTCTTCCTCCCTCTCTTCCTCTCATCCCCTCTTCCTTGTCCCCTCACCAGCTCTCCTCTGTTTCCATCTTTTTCTCTCCCTCTGTCCTCTGTCTCCCTCTTCTATCCTCCACAATCTAATCCGTTGCCCTCATCTCATTCTGTCACTTTACATAAGACCATTCCACTGTGAACTGAAACCCACTTTAATCTGGGCATCATTATTTCATCAGTTACGGTAACTTTCTCAGCTGAAGTCAGATCAAAGTCCAGTTAAACCAGTGAACTATGAACACTGTATCCAGCAGTTAAAAAAAATATGATGAAGTATGTGAACAAAGACTGTGAAACTTGTATGCACCCATCATTCATTCGACAACCCACACTGTGATGTTACAAAAAAACAAAGTATTTACACTTTGGCTGAGAATGTCCATTTGGAGGAATTAATAGTGTTATTTTGTCAATGAGGTTGAACACTGGCCAATGTCCTCATGGAAATCCTAAGTGTGTACCAGGAATACAACATAGAAGGCATTACCACTCACGGTGGAAAGCACAGTGGGTGGTAAAGATCATGAACAGCAGGGTAAAATAGGCTGTGTGAACAGACCCTAGAAGAAATCATATTTACATTCTATGCAGGAGCCCCCACAAACATTTCCTGCATTATTTAGCTTCCATGAGACATGGCAAAAGTCTAATTACTACAAATTACTAGTTCCAGTCATATGACATCTGGGATTTCAGTGTATATATTGAAAATGACCATGCATGAAGAATACCAAAAAGCCCTGATGGAACATTACATAGGTTTCAAGAATCTTTAGCAGGGAATGAGGAACACTCTACTTACTCAGAGAACCATGACCACAAGGAAATTTCAGCCAACTTTTATATAGAAGCTATGAAATAAGGGTAATATTTTCTGTTGACTGCATTAATCTATATTATTTTAAATATCATTAATCTGAAGTAGCAGGACAAGTGACTGTGACCAAACAGATCCCTTTATAAAGTGCTTTAAAGAAAATGCCCCACAGTTTAAAACACTTTAAAATGACACATATGCATTATGTTATATCCATTGTGTAGCATTGCTGTGAAGACTTGATTGTATTCAGTGACAAGAGCACCATCAGGTAGTCAACCCACTTAATTCCCAACTTCCCTACTCATCCCAGAAGAAAGTGGGATGGTGCACCATCATTACAGAGAACACAGTTCCACTGCTCCACCTCTGAATTGGCAATACTACTCTACTAACTACTTGTGTTCTGTGTGTACATATGTGTCAGCATTGAGTGTACACTGAAAACCCAGAGGTCATAGCGCATGAACAAAGAATTGTGTCCCATTACATTTGCCATGTCCAGTGGAAGCTATAGAACACTGCACTGACCTGTGGAATATGCATGGGGGCGTCCTGCACTGAATGTGGATCTGACTGCTACCAAACTCGCTTGTCTGCATGAGCCCACTGTGCTGTCCACTGTGGGTGGTAATGTCCTCTATGATGTTTTCCCATCATGTTTGCCTGAAAGGTTGGAACTGGAATCTCCCATCCATCTGGCACCCACTATCATGCATTGTTTAAACTCTTGATAATTACGTTGCCTTGCCTTGAGCACACTGGCCAGTGTTCCACCTCACTCACATACAGATGTGAGTCCCAAACCACCTTATAAGTTAACACTCATTCAACAATTTACTATCATACAGCAATTCCAGGACTTTTGTCTGTGGACGGCAGTAAGATATCTATTTTGAGGTCCTTCTGGATGTAACAAAAGTGAGGTTCATGTGTTCATCAGGGTTTCTCTGGCACATCAAGTCTTAAGCATAGCACTGAGACCTCCAAACATGTACATCCAGCCAGGAGACGACCAAATGCTTCAGAATGACTACACAGCACAAGTTGAGAGTTACATAACACACAACACCAACCAGGGCACTTTTCAAAGTTGCTATTAGCTATTTATATTTTCTGCGGCAGTGAAGATGCACCACAAATAGATCCAATTCCACTTTTCAGCTTTTATAATCCTCCAGATCATCATTAGGTGAAAGTCAACGACTCTCCACATTTTTTATGCTGCTAACGAGGTTTTCCAAATAAAGCCATCTAGCTGCTTCCTGCCCTACTTCCCATCATTTTTGTTGTCTGTGAAGAGATACATAAAACATGATTCACTACTTCAGTTTCTGACTTCTGTTCAAAGGGGATTTGGTAGAAGACAGCATAGGAGACAAGCCAGGAAAGACAAACGGAGCAAAGGAACATCTCCACACTGACTGTGAGTGAGTGAGATTAAGAGACTGAGTGCAGAACACTCCTGCTGTAAACACACTATCTGCTTTTAAGAAACAGACACAGAACATGACCTGTGACAGCACTTCTGTTTAATGCCACCAGGGGGAGGTCTAGTAAGGACAGAGCCTTGTGCTACTGAAACTCTTTCCATGCTTTCACCAGAGTGGATTGGAGTAGTGCATGCAGTTTAATTTTCCTCTGCATCAATTCTTCTCCAATCTTAAATTGGAATTATTACACTGTGATTCATGCAATTAATTACATTGTAGGACTGAACATTTCATTGGCAATTAATCTAAATCTTCATTCAGTACAGTGATTCTAACCCAGTGATTCTCAATCCCCTCCTGGAGGCACCCTTGCCCTGCACATTGTAGACAGATTTTAACACATCCCTGCAACTTTGAAAGGGCTTGTAAATAAGCTGATCAGTTGAATCAGGTGTGCTAGGAGCAGGGAAAGCACCAACTTTGCAGAGAAGGGGTGCCTCCAACACCTTTAAAAATTGAGAATTTTAAGTAAATTCTAAATTAACAGTACTAAAATTTACAGTACAGACCTTGTCTGTGAACTATAAGGGCAAAAAGTATTAATCACAACTGTGTTAAATTGTCAATTTATCGTGAGACCGATTTGAGGGAATTTCACCCAGGACTATTACAAAGTTACAACACAAACAATTCAGTTTCCATTCTCCGATGTCCGGACACCTGTGTCTTTCTGTTCATTTTAATAAATGCATGAAAAACATGAATAATCCCGGGAGTTTTGCACTTAACTCAAAGTGCATTCATGCACTCAGAGATGCATGTGCATGCACTCAATAATCAGATAAATGCAGAAAATCTGATTTGTCTGTAACCCAATCAACACATTAACCTGCAGCTTTGTTAGCACACAATAGCAAAACTCCAGGTTTACATGAACAAGGAAACAATCAGATTTATACTCTGCAACCAGCCAATAACCTCACACAAGAAAGTGAATGGGGTGGGAGAAAGGTGGAGTCCCCGCTGGTGGTCCCCTTTTAGGGAAAACTGTTGTTAAAAAAGTTAAACTACATTATTAGTAGCACAATGCTCCGTCCTTACTAGACCTCCCCCTGGTGGCATTAAACAGAAGTGAGCACAAAAGTATTGACATCCCACTGCTACACATGAGCTTTTGGTGTGTTCATTGCATAAGCATTTTCACTCAATAGCATAAAAGGCTAGATAACGAAGCTTTAATTCAGACATGACTTGGTGCCTTCTTGGAATCCAGTATAAGTAGCCAGCATTTCCTATGTTTGAGACAGAGACAAAGTTGGGAGTATACTTGCCATGGGAAATCTAAAACAAAGAAAAAACAAAAACGTAGCTCTTGTTATTGGATTTCTTAACTGGATTTCGAGACCTTAGTTTGATCTAGAAAATCTGTATATGTTCTTTATATATCTACTTAAATAAACTAAAAACCTGAAGAAATCCAGATAAGATCAGATTTTTAAGTTCATGTAAATGGCAAATTATTACATTTTCAGTTTTTAACAACTTGACCAAGAGCATCAGTGTATGTTTGATTCCGATCACCACTACTGAGAAATAAATCTGATTCAGTATGTTTCTCTAAAATAACACAATTCAAGTCAAATTAATCAGAATGACTGTTTACGTCACCTGTTTTTTTCCTCTCAACAGTTTGGGCAGTAAAGTACAGGTGTTAGTCGGTATGCCTGAGCCTGCCAGTGCAGAGAGGAAAAAGGATGCTGGGTCAAGGAGGCCTGTCAGTTTTGCCCCTGCAGGGCCCCTGAGGCTTTCATACACACATGCCTTTTAGCTGCCCTCCAACATCTTGTTTTGTGCTGCGTTGCGGGTGCTTTACTTCGTATGAGCGTGAGTGTGAGAGTGTGAGAGAGTGAGAGAGACAGAGAGGGGGTATGGAGAAAGCTGCTTTGTTATGCATACCCAGAGACACTCGGCTCATTTTTCTCTCCAGCTCCTGCTCGCTGGATCGAGGCACTTTGTTTTTTTTGTTAAAGTCTTGGAATGTTAGAGACTCTAAGAGAGCAGCTGCTGATGGCGTCCTTGCCTGCCAGGCAGCCCTCAGCTCATTCTCTCTCTCTCTCTCTCTCTCTCTCTCTCTCTCTCTCTCTCTCTCTCACACACACACACACACACACTTCTCCAGCTCTCCATCTTTTAAGCTCTTACCCTCACCCTTTCAAAATTTCAAAATTTACCCCTCTCCTCTTCCAGTCAAGCTCAATTCAAAGGTAGGGGAAATGAGCTTCTTGCAGCTGCCTGTTGCCTCGGGGTAAAAACAGACAGGACTGAACTCAAACGCACTGGAAACATGCAATTGTAGCATCATCACAGCCCAACAGCAGAAAACAGACAGGTTGTGTACTTCAGTTTCTGTAGTGTTTCCTCAGTATGATTAAAGGCCTGTCAGGGCAACAAAATAGAACAAGTTAAAGTTGCAATCAATGAGGTTAACTCTGTTAATTGCTAGGTCCACTGAGAGTGATGGGACAAAGGCAAGACGTAAAGCAGTAAAGCAGGAAAGCTGGATTCCAAAAGTCTGTTCATTTGTAAAGGGTACATTTCTACACACAGTTCCTCACGTGGAAATGATCTGTACATGTGAATGAGCTCTTTTCCAGTGTAAGAGACCAAAGATGAGGTTCAATGAGGTTCAAGACAGAACCTATCCCACATTAACACACACACACACACACACACACACACACACACACACACACACACACACACACAAAATCAAGAGCATTATTTACAATCAGACTCCCACATGATAACTATAGAAATAAAGTCAGAGCTTACAATTACTTTCCCGACTCAAGAGCTCCTGTCTACTTTGGGCAGCACGGTGGTTCGGTTGTTAACACGTTCGCCTCCCAGCACAGGAATGCTGGCTTTGAGGTCCTGTCTGAATAGAGTTTCCATGTTCTCCACATGTCTGCATGGGGTTCCTCTGGGGTTCCTCCCACATTCCAAAAACATGGATTTCAGGTGAACTGGCTACTCGACATTGCCCTGGTGTGGGAATGAATGTGTATGTGTGTGAGTGAATGCATGCCCACATATGGATTGGCACTCTGTACTGAATGAACCAACCTTAGTGCTCAATGCAGTCCTCCAGGTGGATAGTATTTTCCAGTAAAGAATATGCTGTTTGTCATTGGCTGCTGCTTTTCGGCAGTGTGTATTGGTTAAGTGTTGAGTGTCATTGTGAAGCATGCTGATTGTGAAGCATCCTTGGGATTTGAGGATCTATATAAGTGCAACTTCAATCATTCAATCATGCAGGCCATTATTAACAGATTCTGTTTTCATTTTAAAAGATTTCAGATTCAGGCCCAAGACTCCAAGATTTAAGTCTGTATTTATATCCCACAATGAATTAACACTTGCTCATGAGTCAACTACTTAATGCTAAAACCAGGCAGAAGTTCAGATTAACATCAAGAAGCAGATTTCTAGAGAGCGGGACATACGCTAATGCAGGATACAATGAAATAGATTTGTGAACAGAGTTAACAAAGGTCCAACTAGAACAATCATTTTGGTTGTAATCACTATACAACTGCTTTTATACCATAAAAGCAACTCTTTCATGGTATAAACCTGAGTGGAACTTAATGCAAACTTGATGTGATGCTCATTGATATACTTCCAACTTGCCTTCCAGACAAGCATTTGTGAGAGTGCAAGATATACAGGCCCAGAGGCCACAGGATGCCATACAGAACCTGTTTGCCTCCAAGCTCAACTGTATCTCATCTTATATCTAGGCTAAGATACTAGAGACTCCTTATAATTGTTGAGTTTTCCCCAATAAACACATCCTTTTGCTGTAATATTGCAATCCCTTACACATATCATCATTAGTAATCTTGTACATCTGGATTTTTCCTTTTTTTAATTTGAAAAGTCTATAGGAATAGGTCTATTATATCAATCTCTATGAGCTCAAAGAGTATGTGTGTAGACCAATAATAAAGTCTTGCTCTTTCAAGAGTAAATTTCACACTGATGGCTAAACTTTGTGCTGATGCCATCTTAATAAGATGTGCAATCAGACAATCAGACACTGCTGAGTTTATTTAAACATATCAATGTCGAAGAGGAAGATTGACACCAAGAATAAAGATTCCCCAAGACTGAAAACAAGGACACAAATGGTGCTGAACAGACAAGGTGATGTGTCCTGCACCCCACTGCACAGTAAGTTTGTTCCAGAGCAGCCTGCCAAAACGGAACAATCGAAGCCTTGTAGAAACCATTGCCAGGGCAATGAATCGTCCAGCCCCTTACTCAGCTGTCCAACAGGTAATGACTTAATGTGTATCGGACTAGAGGCCCAACTGTATGGGGCTCTGACTGAGGACTGAGGCCAAGTCTGGCCAGGCTTCACCACTCTGACTAAGAAAGCTGGCTCAGGGTCATGAAATAAAATCCTGACCAAAGTCTGTCAATCTGAGCTCCCTGTTGACATTCATGAACCCAGTGTCCTGGACCTTTCCTGTCTTTCCAATGCAAGGGCGTTTTCCCACAGCCCTAAGCTAGTCTTCAGGTCTTGGGTGAAGTTGGCTAACCCAGAGGAGGCATCACATTTTCCACCCAGGAGACCATCCTGCTGAAACTGCTGAGAAAACACTCCTACGAACCCAAGAAACAAAACCTTATGCAACAATTTCCTTTATTCTTTGAAATAACTATATAAGCACAGAACACAAAGCGCACACTCAGCAAATGTCTAGATGTCTCAAAGGACTCAGAGAACCATAGTTAAACAGCACTTGATACTAAGTTGTACTGAAGATTGGATAAACAGTAACTTAGTCCAATGTCAACATATTTAAATGCCTAAACCAAAGAAAGACCTCCAAATAAACTGCAGGGTATTGTATGTACAGTATGTCACTTAAATAAACAATGTGCCTCAATAAACAAGTAATAATGAATGTCTGCAAAAACAATGTCAGTTTAAAGTTTCCAAAGAAGAACCCCAGAAAGTCCATAAGCACTGACAACGTGCTGTAATCAACTGTCATACACACTATGTGCACAACAGCTTATTGCTGTATCATTTTTTACAATAATAATACACTAGTTGAAAACATCAGCTGCCCCTTACTGTATTTTATGCTTTTAAATGTTTAGTAGAAATTCCCAAAAATGATTGAATACACTGTAACATCCTGTGATACTGCTAACAAGGTGATACATTGAGCTCCCGCCATTGAGTTGTGGAGTGGTAAAATTGTGTTCTCTGGAATGCTGGTGCTTTATCCAATACTTTGGAATGGGTTGGGGAGTTGGGGATGAGGTCGAGTGGTGAGCTCACTAACACTCGTCACTGAATGCAATCAAATTTGCACACCAATGCCCTGAACAATAGGGACAGTTACCCTATTGTACATTGTTTAATACCCTGGATTTTCGAAGAAGCAATACAGATAATCCCAATACATTTGACCCTATACTGTAATATCAATGCTCTAATATAAGAATAAACAGAACATGTCTACATGAAAGGTACACATGCTGCTCTGAAATACAGGAACAACAAACATTATTGATGATTTCAGCACTTAATTCCTTACCAACCTCAACCATTTCCTGTTGGACAGGGTCTCCCTCTCTCGCTACCCCCTAGATTTCTGCTCTGCTATGGGACACAGGCAGCACGCAAACAAACTAATGAAGTCATCTTTCTGGGTCTCCTCAGGGAGAACTTCAGTTGCCTAATAAAGTACGAGGAAAGTGTGTGTGTGTGTGTGTGTGTGTGTGTGTGTGTGTGTGTGTGTGTGTGTGTGTGTGTGTGTGTGTGTGTGTGTGTGGCATGAGTGTGTGCACATGTGTGTTCCAGTGGGGCCCATTTATTAGCCAGTGGCCAATGTGCAGCACTCCTCCATGCATGAAGACCACTAAGGGTTTGCACGTCAGAGTGTGAGAGGTGTGTATAGCACAGTAATAAGCCAGAGGCCTGTGTTGCTGTTCAGTATCATGACAACATGGCTGAAATCAACATTACCTATGCAGCACATTTGCTCAACCACAGCATAGAGTTGTGACCTGGCAACTTCACACAGTAATAACAACACTGTATGATGAATATGGCTGTATACCTTATGACAGCCTGGGCGATATGAACAGAAAATCAGATCCCGATATATTAGCTGAATGGCAATATACAATATATAATATATAATGTGAAATATACAATGAGAAACATTAGAACACCTCATGAATCCTAATGTACCCTCCATAGTGTGTACATGAGAGCACAAATGGGAGTGGAGGGCAGCAGAGTTGAGGAGTAGCTCAGAGTAGGGGGCAGAAAAGAGCAAAGGAACAAAAACAAAAAGCGCTCCACAAAATTAAAATAACGTTATTTAAATGTTTTATAAGTGAATGCCGGAACATGTCAGCCTGTGACAGAACATCTGAAGACAAGGAACCATTCAAGCAGCAGCAACGACATGCTGTTTTTGTGATCATATCATTGAGGGCTGTATATAGGCTAAAACCTTGCAATACATAGTAGTAGTTCATCAATATGTCTGGTATTCAAGGGGTAAAATAATAAAACTATCTGAGATATTGTGGAAACTGAAAACTCTGACTCTTATCAACACCTCCTTCCGGAAAAATCCAGCAAAAGAGAACAGATTCAGTTAGAGTTGATTTGATTCTGATGGTGATATGAGTATGGAAAATCAGTTTGACTCATTTTGTAATGAACAGCGTGAACGGTGCTGATTAGCTCATATACTAGCTAGTTCAGTAGTGTATTTCAGCACTGCGGTTTTTGGAGCTGAACTTAAAAATCTGTTACTGTAACTGAAATAGGCCTAGATGAATCAATATTGAATCAGAAATTGAATCGATTTGAGATGCTCGTCAATCTGAATCAAATCCATTTGGGAAATCAGCGATGATACCCAGCCCTATTAACAATCCTGTTTCACATGTCATCAGTTTTCTTGTCTTCAATGTCTGGAGAAATCCTATGACTTGGTTAGGATTTGGTTACCATGATGTTCCTGTACCACTGCCACTGCTGTCCAATCTGAACGAGTATGAAGAAGCAGTGCTGCCCAGTCAGTTAATCCTGCAAACCCTCTTTACTTTAATGACTGTATGAGTTACATAAGGGGTGCCTTAAACAAGATCCAACTGTCCTTCTCACGCAAGATGCACAAATGCCAAAAAGTAACTGTTATGAATGAGCACACAGACATCTTTTCACAGATAAATTATACATCTGGAGTCACATGTCTGTGAGCAAGATGGATTAATAACAAATGACCCCATTAAGCATAGCTGTATGACAAACTGCACTAAGGTTTCCAGCCCACAATAACAAAGTACAAGAGAGACTGAGAGAGACTGAGAGAGCACCAGAGAGAGCATTGAGTGGTAGTGGTAATTTGACAAGTAAGTGGTCAAACTCCATGATGAACTTGCAGTCGGTCTGTGACCAACACAAGTTTCCATCCAGCAATGCATTTATTTAGAAGTAGACTGGAGTACATGGATGGATATTAGATGAAATATGAATATTAGGTTGTGTATGTGAGAGAGAGACAGAGAGAGAGAGAGAGAGAGAGAGAGAGAGAGAGAGAGAGAGAGAGGAAATTCAGCAAGGTGTCAGCACAACCTACACACATGAATTGGTCTATGAAATGTACTCATCATCACAGTACATTGTGCAGTCATGTGTGGGGGGAGTGTGTGTGTGTGTTTGCATGTGTGTGTGTTGTGTGTGCTAGGGACCATATGGAGACGTGATGGAGTCTGACAGGGACGCGATGCTTCACTGAGGCAGACGGTCCAGTCCAACAGCTCTCTCTTTTGCTCTCTCTCTCTCTCTCTCTCTCTCTCTCTCTCTCTCTCTCTCTCTCTTTCTCTCTCTCTCTCTCTCACTCTCTCTCTCTCTCTCTCTCTCTCTCCATCCCATATCCATCTCTGTCTATCCAGTCTGTTGGCTTCTCTTTTCTTGTTTTCCAGAAGCAACAAAACAAGCAAAATGCAACATTACTAAATAAACAAAATGGATGCACATAATTAAAAATACACCAGACATACTAAAAAAAACAAGACTCATAATCAGAGTAGCTGCAGTCCAGATTGCCGTCCATAAGCGGGGCACTGGGGGATGTTATGTAACTGCTTCTAATCCCTTTTGCTACGCAGAACAGAATCAAGAGAGGATGCTTCACCAAGCCACACCAGGCCACTGTTATCCCAACCCAGACCGTCCATCACAAACAGCGGTTTCATGGCCAAATGTCTATGCATCTACAGGGGGCAGCAAACAGGCTTCAATCAAATGTAGTCTTCTCCTGACCTCACACCTTTCATTAACACACGTTTCACATCTGGTATATACACTATATGCTTGTGGACAGCCCTTCTAATGAACAGATTCAGCTACTTTAAGTTCTGTGCAAATGTACCGACAGCTTGTCTAGTCTGTGCAGAGAAGTACTACCAATATGAACCCCTGGAGCAGATAATCATGAAACTTTTCTTTACTGAAGAACCCTTGAAGAACCCTAATTCTTTTCAATCACTTCAATTTCGATGGTCATTTAAAATAAGGTTATAAAACACTCACCTATTCTAAATCCCATCATATGCCTAACAATAGCTAAAATAACAAACCAAAAACACAAAATAAACATTAAAGTTCAGAGTGTGAACATTACACTTTTTTGTTGTTGTTTTTATTTCAAGAACACATTGCCCTTTCAGTCAGGAGCAGGAAAACCATTTCCACTCAGCCCTAATGGAATATCCTGCAATGTACATTTATGACCTTGTCAATCATGGCATTACAGTCTTATGTGGCTTTGTGAGCCACACTAGAGATGCTATATAGTGGGTTCACATGTGGCTTCTCTCCTCACTGTTCCAGTTTATGAGAAGAATGTAAACGTAATAAGATCCTACTTTCTAAATCCTCCTTATGTAAGACTTCAAAACCAAACAAGGACAGGCAGCAACCACATTTCAAATCTGCATGGAATGAACCCACATCCTGTGGTTTGTGTGTGTGTGTGTGTGTGTGTGTGTGTGCTTGCATGTGTGTGTGTGGATCCTGATTCATGTCTCTGGAAAAATGTGAAATAAACTAGAATCTTTGTTTCGGCGAAGACAAAAATGACATTATTATACAGAGAGAGGCTAAATTAATCAAGTCACCCCAACTCATTACTGTAGCACAGCTAAATGGCTCACACTAATTTGGTGGCAGTGCACCTTGATACTCTGCACACACACCCACACACACACACACACACACACACACACACACACAGATGCACACACTATAAAAGTGCCACTCTGTTTGGCAGCACTCCCAGGCACGGCTGTCCTGTTTTGTTCTCCACTCTGAAGCTGCCCCTACAGTGACAGACGACATGACGCTCAATTAAACCCCGACCCACTTCTGCACAAGTTCTCTCAGACAGGTTAAGTTAGGTTAAAGTTCACACATTAAGAGCAAACAGCAACAATTTAGGCTCAGAGACACAATCCTGTGAATGAGATCATATTGTGATCTGTGCTGTTATTGACAGTTACAATAAACTGGAAGACAAACACACTGGGTTTCCCAGAGGATTTTTTAAGAAATTTCCACTGAAAGGTTCTTTAGGGAATCAAAAATGGTTCTTCTGTGGTATCACTGGTCAGATGAACCAGAGGTAAGCTACTGTAGAAATGGCAAAAAACACAGTATGCTGTATATTTACATAATAATCATAGGACACATATTTAAACAAGATATGGGCTAAATCATTTATACTGGATTTATACTGGGTTAAAATTTCAAACATGCAGAAACCTTTTTTCTGCTCCCTCACTCTGCTTCCCCCTCACTCTCAGCTCCTACTCAACTCTGTGCCCCTTGTCCCTCATTTGTGTTCTCATATACATACCATGGAGGGAGCTTTTGACAGAGCTCTGACATAAAGATCAAATTATGTTGATGTTATTATTTAACATTTAATATGTTTTAATATTATTAAATCATAAACAATTCCATGGGGAGTCTTAATTCTTTCACATTGTATTTTTCCCCATCAGATTTCATATTGTATATCAAATATAACCATTCAGCTTAAATATATCAGGATATGATTTTTTTGTCCATATCACCCAGCTCTGCGTAAACATCCAACTGTGTATCTAATGAGATAAACAACTAACTCTCACTCTTACTCATATCTTATATGTTCATATTCATATATGAATACAATATTATTTTAATTGTTTAAAATACTTTAGAGTATGTCAAAATTTATAATATATTGGCCAGCCATATGTCCATGGCATCACTCAAAGAACACACTGTATTGTAGAACAGGCCAGAAGTATCTGAGAAAAGCTACTGTAGAAGTTCAGACTTGTTCAATGGTTTTTGGTGTGATGCCTTAGAAGTACCGCTGTAGGTTCTTTAAAGTCTGATGATTTTCTATTGAAATATTCTTCAGAGAATCAAATGTAGTCTTGCACTCTAGCACAGGCTAGATGTATGAGAAGAAAGCCACTCTAGAAGTTGTTCATTGTATTTTGATATGATGCCATAGAAGAACCACTTTTGTTTTTAAAAAATGTTTAATAAAATGCTGGATTTGAATTAAAAGTACAGTAAAACATGTATTTATTGTGTCACAAATGCAGTAAAATGAGTAACCCAACATGCTTTTCCACAGTATCATAACTACACCAATCATCATGACCACCTCCTTGTTTCTACATTCACTGTCTATTTTATCAGCCTCTCGTACCATACAGACTGTAGTCCATCTGTTTCTCTGCAAAAACTGTTGCCTCCTTTCACCCTGCTCTTCAATGGTCATGACCTCACAGGACCACCACAGAGCAGCTATTGGGGGTCATTCTCAGCTATGCAGTGACACTGACATGGTGGTTGTGTGTCAGTGTGTGTTCCACTGGTATGATTTTACTACTACAAGGTGGTCAAACAAGGTAGGAGTGTCTAATAGTGTGGAAAATGAGTGGACAGTGATTAAAATCTCCAGCAGAACAAAATCATTTGGTCATTTGAAAATATGGAGGACTAAAACTATTAGACCCGTATTCATAAATCCACATACACACAATATACAAACCTTTATTTCACATTCCTGCTGATCAGTCACATCCTCAGTTCCTTAACTCAGACCACTGTACCCTCCCATTAGAGTCCCACCATCCATCTCCAGAGGCCTTCAGCAGAACCGCATCATCATCCAAATACAATCATTCAAAACATTCAGAGGAGCCAGAATGTCCAGAAAGCAGCAGGAAAAAAACTATAAGTAATGGAGTTCAGAACATGACAACACTGCTGCCTTGGAATGCTGCTTAGCACTTCTCTGTTTAGCATTAAGAACATCTGCACTATAGTCTTGTGACACGCAGCTCTGGACCTGTGAATTCTCAATTTCACAGAAACTCAGTGCTGCAAATCTAATCTCATGAATGTGTCACAGCAGTATCTGGATGAGGGAAGTGTAATTACATAAATGTGGTTTCACAGTGGAGAGCAAGGCATGTGTGTTTGGTTCTTGCAGCCAGAACTAAACCCCAGAACTCCCAGGTTAAGCTTTGAAAACTTCAGCAGCCAAAAATGCCATTCCTCCTCGTCTTCCCCCAGAGAGAGGGAGAGAGAGAGAGAGAGAGAGAGAGAGAGAGATAGAGAGATGGGGTGAGGGTGGCAGAAAGAGAGGGAGAGAGATAAAAACAACTCCACAACTTCTTCATGTGCCCACAACTACAACAAAATGTAAAAAGTCATAATTCAAAGAGACATTTTCTTATGTCACACCCTTTGTTTCTACAACATAAACAGATGGATGGATGAATGGATGGACAGTCTGACAGACAGACAGGTAGTCTGGTTCAAAAGTATTTGGACAGTGCCAATTTCTCTGTAGACCATCTTAATGGATTTGAAATGTTGTGATTGAAGTGTGAAGTGCCAGCTTTGATTCAAATTTTGTTAATGGTTTTCAAACTGTGTGTTCATATACTGTCCTCTTACAAGCATCCTTTCCTGCGTAGTCATGTGACCTGACCCTGTCCAGCCTGCAATATGACAGCAACATGGAGAACTCTGAGCCAAATGAGCAACTAAAGCAGCCTTTAACAACAAAATCTTTCCTTAAAATAGCCATTCGTAGTTATCAATCATAGTTTAAGTAAATCAAAGTTTATTTATATAGCACTGTTTACAACAAGGAGTTGTCACAAAGCAGCTTTACAGAAATCCAGGTCCAAGCCTCAAATGAGCAGCCAGCGGCAACAATGGCAAGGATAAACTCCCTCAAGCTTGGAGGAAGAAACCTTGAGAGGAACTAAGGCTCAAGAGAGGAATCCTCTGGTCGTCAACGGAGAGTGACATAATCGTGACATTAATATCACCCAGCAGTAAAGGTTTAAAAGTGCACAAATTAACAATTATAGATCTATGGATTATTTTTACTTGGAAGCAAATCAATTGCAGTAAATGACAGTTAGAAGTCTGGAACCCAAGGACATATTGTACTGTGTACTGTTCTGTGAAGTACCTTCCAATTAGCTTAGCAGCATTTGACTGAATATGATCATGGTACAGCCCTATACTCTTCAGAATTCAGTCACATCCTCAATACACACTGAGAGATAATGTGGTATGATTCAAATCATGAGCTCTTCCTTTCCTTATCCATATTCTTCTCCTCCTGCTGTTCTGGTACAAATACATCTTGGCATTGTACAATGACCCACCAACCTCATCGAGAGTGTTTTAGTTTGATGAGATGTCATAGTAAATGTGAATGTACTTCATCTTTGGGACTTGCTGGGCTCACAAGTGTCCTTCTCTGTAGGAATGTCCCATCGTTTACCACTATCCCATTGTTTCATTGTTTATTTTGCTCTTGAAGTCTAATAATGGCCTCCTTCACTTGCATCGACACCTCTTTGGATTCCCATAACAACAGCTATCAAATGCAAATTTTGCAACTCCAGGCCTTTTATCCCCTTCATTTGTCATAATAAAGTGACAGGCCACACCTGGCCACTAAACTGTTTATCAGTCAATCATCCAACTAACTTTGAGGCTGTGAAAATGGAAAGGCTATTTTTTTTAAATTGCTTAGGGAGGGAGAAAGGAAAAAGAGAGAGAAGAGAAAGAAACAGGGTTGCTGAGGGTCAGCTGGTAGGGGGAAGTGGGGGTGGGGTCAGAGAACAGCGCTGCAGACCATCTGGCATAAACATTCACTAAACTAACCTCTACACAAATACACACATGCACATGCACAGCTCCAACAAACTCTCCAGAGCTATAAACACTTCTTAAACATGTTACATTTTATTGCAGTGGGGCAGAGGTTACTACGGTCACAATGATCACTGTGACAAAAGCACTGTGGTCAGTCTCACTGTTCCTCTCTGATCTGGCTAGTGATTGTACTCCATATCTTCATCAAATCCTGCATTGATTGACCTCTGCAGTGATAAACTGCTCAAATCTTCAATGGTTTAACATAAAGCTCTTCCCTTCTTCATCTCCTGTGAGGTGTTCTGTAATCTATGAGTCGGCATTTTCTTTCTCTTTAATTGCTGTGTTAATAGCTTAATTAATTAGTGCTGTTTATTGATGGCATAAATAATAAATCTGGTTAATGGTCTGGTTCTATCCTCTCTGTTTTGTTTCTTAGAAATGTAGTTATTTTATAGATTTATTGTTCCATGTTCCATATATACAGCGTATGCAGGGTATGCAGAGAAACAAATGGACAGTAGTCTAATTGTAGAACTACAAAGTGCTCCTGTGTGGTAAGTGAAGCTGATAAAAAAGTGGTCATAATGTTGTGGTTGACTGCAGAAAGCAAATCAATTTCAGACTGTCAATGTGCGGCGATGTGATCTCATGATCAACAAAATGCTGCTACATTATATATTGTCCACCACTCTACACCACTTGGTTACACTTAGGTCTGTCACAGTAATAACGTTTATAATACATTAATATTGCAACTGCTTACAAATCACAATCATAAATTTTATACATTAGCAGTGGCTTGAAAAATTATTGGACAAATTGAATAAGTGTAATTGTAATTGTAATTTTAATAAAAGTAAAAGTAATTTTAATCATTTGTTGTTTGAAATAAAATTTTTTTTTATTTCAATTCCATATATATCATGATATAATTAACGTAACATATATTAGTCAGAACCAGGTCTAATATATGTTAGAGCTGGGTGATATGGACAAAAATGGCTGAATGGCGATATACAAATTATGATACAATATATGATGTGAAAATTACAATGGTGTGAGGACACCCCATGAAATCCTTCTTCCATCTTTTTTACTATAGTTAAACATACTGAAATTTGATCTTAACTTATTCTTTACACATACTTTACACATTCTGTATTTTCCGGACTATAAGCCGCCACATTTTTCCATGCTTTAAACCATACGTCTTACAATGAGGTGCATTTTTTTTCTCCTTATATATGTTATTTTCCAGGGTGCAGCTTATAGTCCAGAAAATATGGGACTAATAAATGATGTATCTTATCTTATGGCCTCTCCATAGTGAGTACATTTGAGGATGATGGGGTGGAGGGGAGCAGAGTAGAGGAGGAGCTTAGAGCAGGGGCTTGAGCAGAGCTCCAGAGTTTTAAAAACTTTAAAATTCAACATTACAACATTGTCTCAAACCATACGCTGTTCTCTTTGTATCCTGATATCAATAATAATATTGATATAGCACCCAGCCATAATTTACAAATACACTACACTACTACAATAAATACTAAAAAGGGTGTTCTGTGAGTGATCCCATAGAAGAACCACCTTTGGTGCCAGAAATATTTGTAAAGGAGCTGTGAATCGAATAATCTTTTAAATCAGTAAAGAATAATTATATCAACTTCTTTAAACAATCCTTTACAAAAATGATTCTTTAAAGAACCAAAACCAACAATTTGTAGGCCCTTAACTGAAGAGTGTTCCTTTATGACATTTTAAACAAAAAACAACATAAACGTTATCAGTGAATATCAGAAGAAAAGAATAATATACAAGAAAAAATATGATAAGATGTGGAACATGTGACACAGTCACTATCATTACGTGAACATAAAGAATTTGCAGTCTGTAACACTGCCATTATGACCACACTTCTGCTAGACTGATACATTTATTTTGCTGTGCAAAAGCATTATGCACAATAAGCAGTCACACCTACCTGTGCAGCAAACACAGCAGCTGTGCAGAACAGAAGCACAATGGCCTAGCTTCTTTGTTCAAGCACATTTGTCCAAAAAGACAGTATAGGTCTTTCTGCCTGCACACAATGCCTCGGTGTGCGCCAGAGGAATGTAAGAAAAATGTGAGCATTTAAGGACCTTGGCATTGTAAGGCACTCATTACACATAAACACTGCCAAGCGCCCGTTACATCAGTCAGAGCATCCCCTCTGAATACAGGTCTGTTAGAGATGGAGACGCTGCCCTGTGGGCAGAGGCCTGGACTCTGCTGTTATAACAGAGGACACTGAAAGCCCTGTTCATCTAGAAGACTGCCTCTGCCCTATGAGAAAATAACGGCCTTGACATTGTGACCCTGTTCCATTACCTTGTTAAACATCCACTGTGGTTTATGTGCCAGCATGGCTGTCACACAACACACGAAGGTCAACAGGGTCAATGGCTTCTTCCACGCTCGTCCATACACTACACCGGCCTTGAGGGCTTCGGTGTGAGTCGACACTGTGTTCACACAAATTAGTTTCATGCTGTGCTGCAAAGCCCACCACCCCCAGCCTCAGGTTTCATTAGCGTACACACAGTAAAACATGTGACCAGCAGTGGTGGAGGAGAGAGCCTGAGATGAGTGCTGAGAGCGGGCCACTGTGCTGTTTGAGTGTGAACACTAATCCCACCTCAAGACCGCACAATCTCAGCTGGGAGGCATGCTTGAGAGCGCGCTGTCATGCTTCAGCTTGGAAGAACGCAGTATAAGCCCTGAGTTTAGACAGCTCGTTCAGTTCCAATACTCCTATTACAGCAGCCTCAGAGAGGACGGCTTCGTTTCACAATTCTCTTTAATGATGGAAAGATACTACTTTTTCCATATATATACTTTTTTCACCAGGACTACATAAGCGGTATGTTGGGTGTGCACTTTTCTGCATTTTACAGATATGCAGCTTTTATATATACTTTAAATATGAAGCAAATGTATATATTGCAAATATACATTGTCTAATGGAGGCATTACTGCAACACTGCTCTGGCATGAAGATGACAGTCTGTATAAAGAAGATCAAATTCGTAAATTGTTTAAAATGTGTATAACACATATTGCCATTCAGCTAAAACACATTGGGATGCAATGCCTGTCCATATCTCCCAGCCCTACACTGAACTGCAAGGAATTCTGTAATAGTTAGGACTGGACTTGTTACAGAATTTGTTTTGATCCTTTCATTTCTATCAGAAATACAATCCAGTATTTGCTCCTGGTATCTACCACATAACACTCTGAAGTTATTCAGAGTATAAAGGTCCCAGGAGAACCAAGTAATGATGGATGCCAACAGTAATTTAAACTGAGTTGCAGTCCCTTGAAGGATTTAGTCTTCATTGTAACTACTAAACACGTGCAGCATTTAAACCTTGCTTAAATACATACAGCATTAGTGTTGGATATACACAGTATGGACAAAAGTATCGGGACACCTGTTCATAAAGTGTTGCTTCTGAAATCAAGCATATTAAAAGAGTGTATCTTGCTGTATTGGAGTTACTGTCAACCACTCAATCTCAGCACCAACTCCCAAACTCCAGAGTACTGGATGGAGCACCATATTTCCAGTTCCACTGCCCCACAGCTCAATGCTGGTGGGCTTTGTAAACCTCTACCACATGCCAGGCATTAGGCATGGTGCCAGTAAGTTAATTGACAAAAGAGTAGAACTATTCTTTTGTCAATACTACTCTACAGGGACTAGAGACGTTAAAGTCAGTGTTTAAGAGTGTTAACTTAAGAGATTTACTTACAGATCGGCATAAAAATTATAAATTTGTTGTGAATATCAAAATAGATAACCTGTTAAACCTATTAAATATGCGTACTGAAGATCCGATACTCAAAACTCTGTTGTTTTGAAGTCCAATGTGTGATAGTATGCAAGGCAAATTAGCTACATGTGATGATCACAGCAATGTTTCTGTTAAAAACAGCATAAGGTCACTGACTATTAGCAGGCCTTATTTGCTTAACTTTCCATGTGTCCGTTAAAAGTGACCTAACCTGATAAAAATCCACCAGGCATGCTCTTTGGTTTCCCCAGTGTTTATCTGACCACTGAATCCACTGTGGACTCTCCTTAGGTGTTGGTAGTCAGAGTGGCAGTCACTATGGATTTCATGCCTGGGTGCTCCAACAGAGAAACAGCTGAAGAACCATGTGGCTGTAAATCTCCAAGCAGCACTCAGCACTTCAGCTCCACCTCTACTCCTACAACTCACTGGACAGCCTCTTGGGAACTTGGCCTTCCCCTGTCCACATTCCTCCCCTCTACAAATGTTTATTCTCCTAATTATAGGGCAGCAAAGGACACACTTAAGCTGAAAGGCAGGCAACACTTACAAATACATACAGGTCAGGAACGTGGCTGCGGCCCAGACGTGTGTGTTTGAAGGGTTACGAAGAGAACGGACGAGTGAGTAACACATCGGAGAGCTGCCACTCAGTAGCCTGCCCTATAGCAGAACATACGCCTATGAGTCTTGTGTGGATGTTCCATTGCCCCCAGCCTTTCCAACCAAGGAGAAAACCCTTATGCTTCTTCAAAAATATGAGCTGTAAATCAAGACTAACACAAACCTGACACTCCTTCCATAATGTTTCCCTTTCCGAGTACAGTGTAGACCCACTGTGCCCTTTGACAGGGCAGATTCCTGCTTAATGAAAAGCAGGCCATGCCTGGGATGCCTAGCAGTGGTTGTCCCTCTTTGTGCCCCAGCACTGCAGTCTGTAACGTGAAGACATCACTGACACACTAGTTATGTGATTTTGAAAAACATACTAAACCAAACTTATTAAAACAAATCCTGTCCTGCAGACAAAGGGCTATATAATGATTTTATTTATAATCACACATTCATTCTGACTAAGTGCAGTACAGCACAGAAAGCACAGAAGCATTCATCTTTATGCTTCATGAAAGAAATGGATGAATTGAGAGCTCTTACTTTTTGCAGAGGTAAAATGAGAAAATCTGAAGAAGGCAAATACAGGAGATAAATAATTTGAATAAGGGTCAAAAAGATTTATTTCCAGGTCATTTTTAAGCTTTTCTGTCAGCCAAATCTTCCCAATCCATGCTGTTTCATCAACTAGAACTGGGATGCAGAAGGAGTGTGGTATATGACATTACCACGCTAAACCCATTCTGGACTGGGTTTATGACAGTGCTGGTGACTTGTAAACTGGTGTTCAAATAAAGCAATTGCATTAGATTTTATAAATACAAAGGGTTAAAATGGTTTTCACAGTATGATAACCACATCACATCATTGTTATTATTATTATTAGAAGCTACAATTAACCTTAAGGTTAATAAAAGGACAAACCACATGAACAAGCCAAGAAATAAACAAATCATAATGCTCAGTAATCATTGACTAATCAGTTGATTATTTTCTCAATTAACTGATGGATTGATAATTTTTTAAAACTCTGAAGAGAGAAAGAAATTGGTGGAATTGTTTCTATGGTTGTATTTATTCAATACAGTTATTAAGCAAATGCACATAACCATCAAATTTTCATCACATTCTTTTAGAGTATGATAACCCAAACCATTATACACTGCAAACCTGTTTGTAGAATGAATATTTTTCACAATGCTTTGTCACTGTATATGTATTGTAATACCAAAATGTTTTGATGCATTGTTCCAGAATGTAGCATTTGGTTAAAATCCAGGTTATATAACTGAGCATAACCAACTGCTCATTTTCTTGAATGTTTGGATACAGACTGCTGAAAGACAGAAGGAGGACTTTCAGCACCTTAAATTAAGAGATTTGCTTCTAAAAGTCTAAGAGAGCTTGTAAAATAATGATACAATAGCGTTGTATTATTGTTCTTGGTTGGATTGTGTACATGTAACTATAGCTAAAGGGATTATGTTACTTTCTGGGCCACAGTCAAATAAGAAGGACATCTTCAGACTGTGAGACCACCCAGGTTGTCTTTGTTACTGTTTCCTCCACTGAGCTGCCATTTGCCCCTTGAGTCAGGCCTCACATTTGTTCAAGAAGGAAAAGGAAAAGTCTTCACACAATGTGAAAGTGACCTTTAGAACCAAAAGCATCATGTTTGTTGGTTCTAATCTCAGCAATACAAGTCAATATCATCTGCTAGTTATCACTGGGCAACACCAAAGGGTTAGAATAAGTTCCGTCAAGACCTGACCAGTTCATGAGTAGGGTCAAGCACCCTAAAGGTCAAAGGGAATGGAAAGAAAACTGCCACTGTAAATGTGAACATGTATTTAAGATAAGACATGGGGAGCATAGGTCATAAGCATGGAGGCGTCATTAGCCAGGCAATGCACAGCCCTGCTCCAGTTTGTAACTCTGTTTAGAAACTTTATCTATGAAATGAATTAGGGCAGAAACATCTCCAAGTAGCTCAGAGCACATTGATTTTTTTTTCCAAGATATAAATGGATCTCCCCCTTCCCCCACTATAATAAAGACCCTGGCGCGTGCACACACACACACACACACACACACACACACACACACACACACACACATAGATGCCCGAAGCCTGGAAACACTTACACTATCTGAGTTCCGATCTCAAAAGAAATAACATTATAATTTCCAAATCAAAGGCGATATTGGCTGTCAAAGCTACAATTTATTTGATAAATAATCCCTCAGTTCAGGGGGATGACTGACACAGTTTTTGATATTATTTGTCTTTATTTCATTAAAAGATTGAAAATGTATTTTTAACTGAACAAGGAAAGTCTTGTTCCTATTTCCCTCTGAACGTACCTCAGTGACATAGCCAAGCTCACCAGTTCCCACGAATGAATTCTTTCATAGCCGCTATTGGTTGGCAGGACATGCTTTATAGAAAATTAACAAAAATGCCATTCATCTGAATGACAACCTAATGAAGTCCCATTAAACTTACTGAACTATTCATCAGTTTCTGATTTAGAGGGCATTAATCACTTCAAACCATATTTAAGTGAATAAAATCCCACTGTAATTGGCATGCTTTTGGGAGGTGGGAGAGCTCTGGATTTCCCAGAGAAAACCCAGCGACTGGACGATAATTTAGCCAATTCTGAGAACTGGTCAGATCATTCTGTATTATCCATATTTTGTAGTTCCTCCAGCTCCGCACAAGGTCACAGCTCAGTGCAATTCCTCAGTCAAAAACCTGATGACAATACAAACTTCATGAATGGATGCACAAACCTACTGAAGGCAGTTTTGAAATCTGTCTAAATGTTACCAGTCTAATGGCTGTACCTGACTGTAAATATGTGATTTAAACTCACATATTTGTAGAATGTACAAAAGTAACATGCCTTGTGGGGGAAGTAGCGTAAAGATGGTTAATATATGAATATTTTAATACAATAACTAACCAAGAGTCCGTCACTCAGCCCAGCACGGTGAGTACCAACAGAACTAGCATCACTAACAACACTGAGATAAACAGTGTAGTTCTGCAAGGGAACTCACAGACTCTTCAGCAAGTTCAACACAGTTTTAACTGTGGTTGATTCCACATAGAGTACACTTAGTAGTGCATTTCATCCTGGGAAATAAGACACTCAATTATTTTAAACCCTGTATGATGATACATTATTAAGTAAAGCCTGTAGGGGTTAATAGATAGATACCTTTATTAAACCAAGGGGGAAAGTCACGTATTACAGCAGCACAATAAACAACAAAGAGGAGAAAGAGCACAGTACTCAAGCCTTATTAAAAACATACTAAATAAGAGACATATTAAAATACAATAAACTAAAAAATAAGCTATTGAACCACAGAACAAATAATGTGTCATTATGAATATTAAGTATGTTATGTGTAAGTGCAAGTCTGTCTGTTGTGTACATGTATAGGTAAAATGTCTGTGCAAAAGGTATGAATAGAAAATCTGTTGTAGAAAATGTGTGTTGTGTAGGATAGTGGTCAGTTTAATGTGCCCTCCAGCCCCACCCTCAATTGGTGCCTATAATCGAGCAATTGGTCCCAAAAACATTGGTCCCAAAAACACTGATCGATCCATTTCCACTCAACACTTTTAGAACTTTTCACAGTACATATAAAATCAGACTAGACAAATAGAGAGAAATGCATAACACACATTACATAAAGTGCTGCACTAAATCCACTTAACCAAAAATATTTATGCTACACATAAGTTAACATCTAGTGTTACCATATCCTCTATTTCCATGACATGTCCTCTTTATGGGACCAAAAAATGTGGGGTTTCAGGCTGGATTTTCCAAAATTTTCCAAATTTCCTTTAACAAAAATGGTCACCCTGTATTCTGTATTTTAGAAATACTGAAAACATCCATGATAAACTCAGAAAAGCTTACTATGAGATACTTTGAGGTAAAATATCATAATATAGTACACTGTCCAGTTTAGCCTGCAGATGTGTTTTGCGTTCTACTGAAAGCGTTTTTCCCAGTTCTGATAAAACAGTCAATTAACACGCATGATCTCTCTGTCCCTCATACATGTTCCTTACTTGGAGAAAACTGTTAGCTTGACTGATCAGGTTGACATCGATAATTGCTCCTACAGCTGGCCTAACCCTCCTCCCCCAGCACACAATGTAAAGATCAGTAATATGAGATTTCTCTCTTGCTAAGAACACTTTTAGGAGAAATGCTATTTGATCTCCTTTGCCACCATAAAATATGCATAACAATTTACTCCAGGAAGCAAAATAATTTAAAGAGACAGATAAAGAGAGCTTTGAGCATGTATAACCTACATCCAACTACACTGTACAACGAACAGTATACTTGAGGAACTTATTTAGGTTCTTTGATTTGAAACTATGCATAAACCTCTTATGGTGCTTTGAGGAACCTTCAATAAAAGGATGAAGGTTTCTTCAAGATTCCTTAAAGGTTCCTGGAAGCACCTTAGAGGTTCCGCCACATATTCCTCAAGGATCTTATACTTTTAACAATGTACTAGTAGAGTATTTTATACACATTCATGCAATTTTCTAATCAGACAATTGTGTGTCAGCAGCGCAGGGCTTAAAATCATCCAACAGCTTCAACTAATGTTCACTTCAATCCAAATGTGTTCTCAGTGATTTTTGTCTGCCATGATGCTTGATGCCATACATGTTAGACTGACAAATCTTTTAGGATACCAGTCTCTAGGAAGGTTTACTCAAAAAAATAAAAAAAGGAGCAGCAGATCTGCAGATGGAAGATCTGCTGATGAAAGTGATCAATATAAAATGGCAAGACTGACTCAAGCTGACAGAAAAGCAATAGTAACTCAGATCTCTGTACAGTAGTGGTGAGCAGCAGAAGACCAGATCTTGAACTCTGATGAGGCACAAAAACGGTAGAGTCAGAAATAGTGTCAACAGCAAGACTCTGCAGACCCAAACCTGATGGAGGTGGTGTAATGGTGAGAGGAATATTTTCCTGGCACAATTTGGGCCTTTCAATACCAATAATCCATCACCTGAATGCCACAGAATTTGAGTACTGTAGCTGGCCATGTGCATCCCTTCATTGCCTCAGTTTTTCCAGTTTCTAGCTCTACTTCCAGCATGATGATACACCATGTTCCAAACCAAAATCATCTCAAACTGGTTTTATGAACATAACAATGAGCTCAAATGGCTTCTATGCCCTTCCCAGTCACAAGATCTGAATTCAAACCTTTGGAATGTGGTAGAATGGAAAATGAACAGGATGAAAGTGCTCCTGAGAAAATCTGCAGGAGCTGCATGATGCAATTATATTAGTATTGTCCAACCTCAAAGGAATGTTTCCAAGATCTTGTGGAAATCCTGCCATGAAGAATGAGGTGGTTTCAAGAGCACATGGAGAGCCCTACCCAGAATTAATAAAGTGTTCCTAATAAAGTGCTCAATGAGAGTGCATAGCTCATTCAAAAAGAAGAAATGTTCGTCCAACTTAACAATAAATAATCCATGTGTAGGCAAAGCATGTGTGTGGAAGAACAGGGGAACTTCATTAAAATAGAAACATGCAATCAAACTGCTGCAGGTGCTCTATTTGCCCCAGGAATATTGTGATACTGTATTTACTGATGTAAATCTATAGAGACAAGTGTGGAAAACACAGTGACATGGTCAGCAAGTAATGTCTCGCAGATGCAGCACAGACCAGCCATACTGCTGAACAAGAACAAACAGGAATGCATTGTGAACTGGCATGTTGGGAAGAGAACAGAGTGGAATCAGATTTTTACATTTTATTACATTCATTATTAATTAATTACAGATGTGTTTGTCTTACATTTGACTTCTGCACTGGAGCTATTAAGGTAATGTAAGCTATGATTTACTGGTTATTTACATCTGTCTGTTATTACAGTACAAACTTTGCTAGCCTTGCCCTGTGGTGCAAATTACTATCATATAACCTTTTATGAAACTGTATGACCCTTATTTATAAAAATGAACAAACGTCCATGTTGCACACAGCTATAACAACAGTTTCAATATTCTGAATTTTATTCTAAAAATTATAAAAGCACACATTATTTAACACATTTATATGCATTTAGGCCAGTGAATAATGACTCAGACGTGCAGTTTACACCATGCTAATTAATGGCTATACGCTTTTATTACTTGTTTATTACATAAGCATTGTAGCTTCTGTGCAAACCTAAAGAAACTTTGGTGCCCTGCATGTTTACTTACACCTAGGGGAAAGTCTGTGTCAGTGAAAATATCCTCTTTTTGGGAAAATAACTGGAAAACAGTATAACTATTATATAATTTCATGCTATGAACTTCAAACATCACATAAAACTTTGCTGTTTGAGTAGGGCTGGAAGATCTGGACCAAAAATCATATTCAGATATGTTTTAGCTCAATGGAAATATACAATGCAATATATGAAGTGAAAAATACAACGTGAAAAAAATTGGACACACCAATAAATCCTTTGTCTTTTTAAATATATTTGCCCCCTACATTGTGTGTGTGAGAATATTAGTGAGGGTGCAGGGGAGCAAAATAAGAGGAGCAGCTGAGGGCTGGGTGTGCACCACAGCAAGGGAGCCAAAAAATGATTTAAAACTTTAAATCTCAAGATAAATGATATCATAGCCCATCCCTACACCAAATCATCTTATGACAAAGTCTTATACCCCACTATGGTGTGTGTGTATGACAATGCGAGTGTGGGCAGAGGAGAGCAGAATGGAGAAGGAACTGAGAACAAAAGGGAAAAACACTGATACTTTAAAACTCAATAAAAATGATATCACCTCAGCCCATATCACACTGGGCTGTGTCATGTCTCTGTCCTGTTCTAGTCCTGTTGGCCTCTTGTCTCAGTTGTTGTGTTTTACCATGTGCATGCTTTGTGTTTGTTTTGGTCCTGTCTCCTCCCTTGCTCCACCCATTCCCACCTTTGTCTCATTTGTAACCCTGCCCCTAATCAGTTTGTTCCAGGTGTGTCCAATGTTGTCTTGTATTTGAGACCCCATTTCAATAGGTTTTTGTTAGCCCTCTTGTTTCCATCATGGTTTGTTGCTCAGATGAGATTCTGTCATTTGGTGTGTTTCCCATGCTGTTCCTTTGTTTGTCTAGATTTAGTGTTAGTGTTGTGTTAGTTTGAGTACCATCGTTTGTTAGTATCCCTGGTTTGTTCTCCTTTATTTTATTAAATTCTCAACCAAAGCATTTACCTCCGCTTCCCTAGTCTTTGTCTGTTCAGCTCACCACCCTGACACTCTGTTTAGATCCTGATATTGAAATCAGTCATTTAGTTTACCTATTGAAACAGTGCATTTTGACTACAAATGCTGACTGATGTGTAAATTTGAGTCTGATGATGTCCTAAAATGTATACTGTACCATATAAATGGCTTTTTGTGAAAAACAATGTGAAAAATAAATTACAATGTGAAAAAATGTGGACACCCAATGAAAACATTATTCAAGTATTCATAGTGCATCACTTTTTGCACATTGTTATATTACAGCTTTGTTCAAAAATGTATCAAATATATTCTAATTCTACACACAATACCTCACAACCAAGACACAGATCTGGAGAAGGATACAGAACATTTCTGCTGCATTGAAGGTCCCAAAGAGCACAACGTCCGTAAATGGAAGACATTTTGAACCACCAGGACTATTCACTGAGCTGGCTGCCCTGCCAAAGTGAGTGATCATGGTAGGAGGACCTTAGTCAAAAAGGTGACCAAGAACCCAAAGGTCACATTGACAGAGCTCCAACTTTGCTCTGTGGAAAGAGAACCTTCCAGAAGGACAACCATTTCCGCAGGACTCCACCAATCAGGCCAAGGGGAAAGGTGAGTGCAGTGATGAAGAGAGATATCCTTGATGATATCCTGCTCCAGAGCACTCTGGACCTCAGACTGGGATGAAGATTTATCTCCCAACAGGACAACGACCCTAAGCACAGAGTCAAAATTACAAAGGAGTGGCTTCAGCACAACTCTGTGAATGTCCCTGAGTGGCCCAGCCAGAGCCCAGACTAGAACCTACTTGAACATCTCTGAAGATATCTAAAAATGGTTGTGCACCAACACTCCCCATCAAATCTGATGGAGCTTGAGAGGTTCTGCAAAGAAGAATGGGAGAAACTTCCCAAAAACAAGGGTGCCAAGCTTGTAGCATCATACTTAAAAAGACTTGATGCTGTAATTTATGCTTCAACAAAGTATTGAAAATAGGCTGTGAATACTAATGTACATGTTATATTTTTGTGGTTTATTTTTTTTATAAATTTGCAAACATTTTAAACAAGCTTTTCTCACATTGGCATTGTGGGGAATACTTTCTGGATGCACTGTACATAACATATTGAAATTTGATCTATATACACTGTATACACTTGATCTATATACACATTTATACACACTAAGTCGTCCTCAATCTGTTCACTCGTGTGTGTGTGTGTGTGTGTGTGTGTGTGTGTGTGTGTGTGTGTGTGTGTGTGTGTGTGACAATGCAAGTGGGAAACAGAGGTTAGTAGAGGAGGAGCTAAGAGCAGGGGGCAGACCAGTGTGAGGGTGCAGAAGAAGGTCTTCCACAAAATCATATTGCTGCCCTTATCGCGCAGTGTTAATATACTGATATAGATATCAATATCGATATATCGCCCAGCCCTAATTGAACCAGTGCCACTCAACATCCAAGTTTCCAGAACAATCTCATTTGTTGCATGCAATAAATGGGATGTTATTGTAGGCTATACTTTATTTCAGTAGATATCAATTATGTGTTGATTTGAAATAAATCAATTAAAGAACATGTTTTTATATCAGCACAAAAGTCCTTTTTACCACTACTGGGGACTGCTACTGAGTTAACTGTGACTAGGCACAGGACTAATGTAAATTACTGTGCCATACCACTGCCTTAATGTCACTCTCTGTAGGTCTGTCTTGCCCCTGTTTTGCATTCCACTGTATTCAATGTATATGTTATTTCCTCCAGCAGACATTTACATTTACATTTGCATCATTTAGCAGACGCCCTTATCCAGAGAGACTTACAAAAGTGCTTTGCTGTTCACTCAGAATATCCTTAGCTAGTAGACAAGGCTTGAATCTAGAGATTCCTCACACTAAGATCCTGTTGAAACAATTGTCTTTATGGAGTTAAATACTCCTGAAACAGATGAGTCTTCAGTGTGCGTTTGAAGACAGTGAGGGACTCAGCTGTTCGAACTCCCAGGGGATGTTAGTTTCACCATTTTGGTGCCAGAATAGAAAAGAGTCTGGATGCATGTTTTCCTTGTGTTCTGAGGGATGGTGGGTCAAGCCGAGCTGTACTTGAAGCTCAAAGGGCTCTTGGTAGAGCTCGGGTTTTGACCATTGCCATCATGTATGAAGGAGCTGGTCCACTTTTGGCTTTGTAGGTCAGCATCAAGGTTTTGAATCTAATGCGGGCAGCTACACAGAGCCAATGAAGGGAACGCAGCAAAGGACTGAATTTAGGAACATTGAAGACAAACTGTGCTGCTGCATTCTGGATAAGTTGCAATGGTCTGATGGTCCGCATAGGAAGGCCAGCCAGTAGGGAGTTGCAGTAGACTAGTCTTGAGATGACAAGAGACTGAACAAGCACCTGAGTGGCCTCACTAGACAGAAAAGGTCGAATTCTCCTGATGTTGTAAAGGAGAAATCTGCAAGACCGAGTCAGGTTTGCAACATGAGCTGAGAACGATAACTGGTCATCCACTAATACACCAAGACTCCGCGCTTCAGTAGATGGAGTGACCAGTGAGTTCTCAAGGGAAATGGTAAGATCAGGGTGAACTTTTGAGACCATGAGCTGCATGAAAACAACTACAGAGATCATGTGTCTCACAACCAGTGAATAGTGACAGGGAACAAATGTTCAGTATGCAAAGTACAGTAAGGCAGTATCATTAGATCTGTGTATGCATGTGTGCATTAGGGCAGGGGCACAGCAGCTGGGTCTCACACTCATGTGGTCATAAAACAGTACCTCAGATTTACAGTCTCTACAGTAAATCTGCAGCACAGTAAAAGTGACTTAAACTACTGAGAATGCAGGCATATTAAGACAGTCCACTCCCTCTCTGTTTCACACACCATTTAAAGCCCCACTAAAGAATATTTGATGAATATATATGTGTGTCTGGAGAGATGCTACTCTGGCAGTGTCAACTTTTCTTAAGAGGGGCATAGATTAATACTCATTTTCTGTTGCAGTGAAAGCAAGCATTCAGATGGAGCAGGCTTCCTCAAGCAGAATCCGGTGATAAAGGACTTTGCATGTGCAGTTAATACATTCCTGCAGAACTTTTCTTCTGCTTTGTTGATATAATGCAGCATTCCTTAGCTGAGGGTGGAGAATGTGGCAGGTAAAGTGGGTCAGAGTTAAGCCTAGATATTCCCACAAATGGAGAAAAGGGACCTCAAAGCCTCGCAGGATCTCCAGTGGGACCAATCAGCCCATACAATAGAGTGATTAATCTCTGTCCAGTGGTGGATTCTTGACCTTTCTTATAAGCGGACCTTCCTTATGTTGAGATGTTTAACATTGTGGCAATCAGTGATCATTAGGCAGTCTAACAATACAGGATTCTAGCTAGAGTCACACTAGACAAGGTTGTCTTGTACCATGCCTGAACACAACTGCCCCCTAGCCCCCCTGCTTACCCAGTTTGCATCACCTGCCTGAATTGGACTGTGCTTGCACAGAAATATTATACAGAACGATCATGACTAAATATGAAAGAGAGCCTCTAAAAATCTCTGAAAACATATTCTGAAGTTCTGTAAATTAACACACATGCAGGACAGCTCAAACAGGCAACACAGATTCTGTTTACCACTGATTCTGAGTGGTTTTGGATGCAATGATACACAGCTCTCTCACACACTATAGTCATGTAATCAAGCTGTCCATATAAGATTTAAATGGAGTCAACATCACTGGCATTGTGTTCGAGTTCCATTCTTGGTAAGCGATCAGTTCAACTGAACTGTGCTTGAGCCCACCTCTTCAAGTAGTTCACTATACTGTTTTAAAGCAAGGTTTGGAGAGATCAAACTGAACAAACTTGGCTTGTGTGTTTGGCACAACACAGATTGCTTAGTGTGAGTACATTTAGTGGATATTGTCACTCATCGTGGCCAAAAAACTGCCTCCTTTGACACGAGACAACCATTTGAATGTATGCACATGCAGAACAACCAGTTGTAGATCTTTGGTTTTCATGACATACAAGCAGATCCAAACAACACTACAATAAAAAACAGATTTATATGTAACATAGTGACATAATTGTGAGCAAACATGGTACTAACTGTTTTAAAAAACTCTAAAATCACACACATTATTGCTGACAAAGTCACATGTTGTGCTTAACACTGTTTGAGTTCCTTGTTAACAAACTTCCAATTTCTTGAACTAGCTGAAACTTTTCATTAAAATCACAGACCTGTTTTACTTGGAAGCCAATAGAGTACACATTTATGATGGGTGCGTCTTAAAGGTGAGTCCAGTGACAATGGGGCTATAGAGTATTCTGAAGTGGCTTTGCACAATACACTACATAATCAATACACTTTATCAGTGTAGAGCACAAACATAAAACACTTACTGTCAGTGCTGGAAAAACAGACCAATACATACATAGATAACAGTGCCCTTAAATGACTTTTAGAAGTTGTCAAAGCAGATGACTGTTTGGATTACTCTTGCTGTGGTTGGAGCATCTGAGACTAACTGAGACAACCAATCGTCAGGTAAGAACCATGACCCCAATGTCAATTAAGCTCCTCTAGTAATAAATCAAACACTTGAAGTCATAGCAGAGACTATAATTTTTCTGCTTGTCACACCACATCCTGCTGACTGAGCAGTGGGTGATAGATAATGATCCCCCTAGTGAGAATAATTGCCGCAATTTGGCAGAGAGACTCAAAGAACACACACTGTACAGTGCAGTCTGAAAGTATTTGGACATTTACAGTTTCTGTTGATTCATCCCTTTACAAAATACTTTTGTAATTTTTTCAAATAAATGTCTATATAGTCAGGGTTTTTACATCTATATTGGTTGAAACACATAGAGTATAGTTTTACTAAACTGTTAAAAGGGTACTGTATGCCTGTATGCCTGTATATTTTTTACGTAACAAGGTACAAACATGGACAAAATGCCCACAAAGGTACAACACTTAAGATCCAACTGTGCCTTAAAGGTAGCAGATAAACAACTGCAACGGAATATGGTACAATTATGCCCCCTAATTAAAGGTGCTGAAACCTTACCTTTGGGGATACCACCCTATGACACCTTGGTGCTTTTTGTTTTCCGAGAGTGTACAATGCATCTGGAAAGTGCTATTCACAGTGCTTCACTTTTTGCACATTTTGTTATGTTACAGCCTTTTTCCAAAATGGATTCAATTCATTTCTCCCCTCTAAATTCAACCTATAATACCCCACAATTACAAAGTGAGGAAAGTATAATAAGTATAATAGTGTGTATAATAAAAAAAGTATAATAAGTATTTATACCCTTTGCTCAATACTATGTTGAAGCACATTTGGCAGCAATTACAGCATCATTTTTTTTAGTATGATGCTACAAGCTTGGCACATTTTGGGAAGACTCTCCCATTCTTCTTTGCAGAACCTCTAAAGCTCCATTAATTGGATGGAGACTGTCAGTGCACAGGCACTTTAGAAATCTCCAGAGATGTTCAATCAGCTTCAAGTCTGGGCTCTGACTGAGCCATTCAGGGACTTTCACATAGTTGTCCCAAAGCCACTCATTTGTTATCTTGGCTGTGTGCTTAGAAAGTTTGCCCTGTTGGAAGACAAGCCATCATCCTAGAGGTCCAGAGGATGCAGGATGTCTCTGTACGTCGCTGCACTCATCTTACCCTTGACCCTGAGTTGTCTCCCAGTTCCTTCTGCAGATAAACATCCTCACATCATGATGCTGCCACCACCATTATTTATTGTAGGAATGGCATTGGCTAGGTGATGATCAGTGTCTGGTTTCCTCAAGACATGACGCTTGGCATTTAATAAAAAAAAATTCAATCTTTTTGTTTTTCATGGTCTGAGAGACCTTTATGTGCCTTTTGGCAAATTCTATATGGGCTGCAGAAATGGTTGTCCTTCTGGAAGGTTCTCCTCTCTTCACAGAGCAATGTTGGAGCTCTATCAGAGTGACCATTGGGTTCTTGGTCACCTCCCTGACTAAGGCTCCCTACCACAATCCCTCAATTTGGCTGGAATGACAACTCAATGTACGGGTGGTTCCAATGGCTCCTGCTGTAGGCCACTGTGCTCATATGGACCTTCAATGCAGCAGAATTTTTTTTTGTAGCTTTCCCCAGATCTGTGTATCGATACAAACCTGTCTCTGAGGTCTGCAGGCAATTTCTTAGACTTCATGTCTTGGGTTGTGTGCTGACATTCACTGTCTACTATGGGATCTTATATTAACAGGTGTGTGTCCAAATCATGTCCAATCAACTGAATCTACCACAGTGTCCAATCAAGCTGTAGAAACATCTGAAAGATGATCAGTGGAAACAAGATGTACCTGAGCATCGTTTTGAGTGTCATGGCAAAAGTTATGTTTTTGTGCTTTATTTTTAATGCATCTAAATAACACTTTTCTCAATCTGTCATCCTGGGGTATTGTGTGTAGAATTTTGGGGGAATTTAGTCCATTTTAAAATAAGGCTATAACATAACAAAATGTGCAAAAACTGTTAAGCTGTTTGTTGTCCAGCTAGGTTTTGTTGAATCTGTTGCCACTGTCACTCAATTCTAAGTCTAATGAAGGCTATAAAACAGTAAAAACTATTAGAAAGGTAAACTGAGTATTAGCAACAACAATAGAAGGACCATAGCAATACACAGTTTATTATATGGCTACAGAGCTCAGTACAAAGCCATATGGACAGAATGAGCCACAATTAATCTTTACCACAGTGCTGGAATGGAAGCATGGAAGGAAAGGAACTGTTCTTGATCTAAAATCATCTCATGTGTGAAACAAGGTGACATTGACATGAACTGTATTGCTACCAACTGAATTGCTTAACTGGTCTTCATTGATGAGGTGCCTGTAGACAGCAGCAGAAAGCTAAAACACAACTATTAGCCTTTCAGAAGGATAATGACTTCATACAATCCTGAAATATTCTTAAAATTAGTCTTGTGACCTGAACCGCACTGAGGCATTTAACTTAAGACAGCATCTTTTTACTGGCCTGATCGCAAACTTCAGGTAATCTCTGACTGTAAAGTACTGCATATGACAGCTCTTTAAAATTACACTCAGTTATTTATGGGTCTCAGTAATGGGGGACTCAATATAAGGGTTGTGATACCTATATAGATGTAAATCCCATTTAATTAAAACTGTCATCTTCATACCAAGTCTGATGTTCTGGAATAGTTCCAAAACAATAAAACTCGTCATTATTCAAAGAGTGCACTGTATGCTGGATCAGTTAATGAACAGGTTACAGAGCAAACAATAAAAGGCCAAATGGAATGTGTGAAACAGGGCACAGAAGAATACACCACTGACCACTGTAATGAACTGATAAAGGGGCACCCCACAGGCAGGAATACAGTAGGAGTACTGTGCTGTAAACAGTAAGGACTGTAATGTGTCTTTGTGCCACAATGTCACAGAAATGTAACTGAAAAATCTACAATTACAAACATAAAAATGGGAGTCTCCATGTTCAAGGTAATTATGGTTTCTTACCCCTATTCTCACAGCTAAATATGTACCCAAACTAAGCTATGAATAAGCAGGATAGAAATAGACTCTACACAGGACAACAGAAAGCGGGGGAGAGAAAGCTCTGGAGAAACTACCTCACTATTTAAACTCTTTTTATTAACTCTTACAGCCCAAAATCTGTATTATGTGGGTACTCTAAGCTTCATACCTCAGGAACAGTGCAACGTATAGACATGATACACATATCATTATAAACTATAGGATGTAACTTGATGCCATTGATTATCTGTGTGAAATCCAGCTTGAAAAGCAGCTACAATTCACTTGTTTCCAACAGAATTAAATCCAGTTTAAAAGGAGCCTTCATTTACTGCTCTTTCCACAAATACATGCTCAACCTGCATGCAGACTCCTACTGATCAGACAGAGGGGGGTGGTGCTAATGACATCACTGGCCCAGATATTGGGTTGTAGAGGAAAAAAAGAAGGGAGGGGCTGTTTGCTCTTTTTTTCCTCACAGTGTTCACATTTCAGAATAAAAAAAAAAAAAAATATATATATATATATTTTTTTTTTTTTTTTTTTTTTTACTTCAGGCAATTATTTTTAAGAACTTTATTATTATAATTATTATAAATATCATTGCCAATCTAATAATTTCAAATAACTCATCAAATGTATTGCCCTCTCATAAACAGGATTTCAGCAACATTTTCATCAAAATATGGTTAAATTAAAAAATATTTGAATTCTGTTCATATTTACATCTCAAATGAAGATAATGTTGTCTCCTATAAATACTTTACCTTTTCTGGTGAATAAAAGTACATCAAACTATGAAAGTATCCCACAGAATTGGTCTGGTGTTCACATTAAAATCTTTGTTTCCGAATATAAACCCCTGCTTTGTACAGTAAAAGAGACACTCCAGTGTAAAGACCCCAGAACTACACAGTCAGGCTGTTTCACTGTTTACTAAAGACAGCATTACTTTTCTGAAGGTGGAAAAACTGAAATTAGACACAAGCCAAACATTCCCACCTAAAACAGCAGTGAACCTCAACAAAGTGCGGTTTGTCTGAAAGCGCTACAGGAAACAGCAGCAACGAGAAAAAGTCTCTATTTCCACAAAAGTCGCAGGAAAAGTTTAGTGAATCTGAGGACACTCACACACACAACACTAAGGAGCCCTGAGGGACACCCTGCCGTCCTTCCCGAGCTTCTACGCTCCTCTGCTCTCCTGTGCGCTCTTCTACGCTCTTCTGCGCTTTGCGCTGTTCTGCGCTCCTTTGCGCTGTTCTGCGCTGCTTTACGCTCTTCTGCGCTTTTCTGCGCTCTTCTGCTCTTCTCTACTTCACTCCTCCGTGCTCAGCTGCTCCTCTCTGACAGAGCACAAGCTCACAGTCCAGCGAGAAAATGCCTACACACACACACACACACACACACACACACACACACAGCTCACACTCACTCCATTCTTGCCTCGCGCAAATAGCGTCACTTTCCCCACCCGGATTCGTACTATCCCCGCCCACGTGTCTGTGATTGGCTGTTATTTCCCGTTTACTGTGCTGTGGTTGATTAAGTATTCCTGGGCTTGACCAGCCTCCAGTCTCCTCGCTAGGATTGGTGGGTTTTTCCCATGCTCTGTGCTGTGATTGGCTGGTACTCTCAATGGTTGGCATTCATATGTTTGTGAATTACTGGCCAATGACCGCCGTATGAGGCGGGGTTTGTATGAATGCGGGTGGGTTAAACCCCTCCTCTGCGCAGAGCCGCTGGCGGACACCTCGCTGTGTCTGCAGGGCTGATCTAGAGCGACATGTTGTAAGGGGGAGGAAGGGAAAGGCAAAGACACACACACACACACACACACACAGACCCTTTGCTATGAACCCCCTAAATTGATCTGCAGCAACCAATTACTTTCAGAAGTCAAAATAAGTCCAATCTAAGTGTCACATCTGTCAGTATATACAAACCTTTTTCTGAAAGGCCCCTGAGGCTGCAACACCATTAAGCAATAGTCACCACATATCAAACCACACCATGAACACCATGTTTAACAAATGGAAAGAACATGGTACCACAACAAACCTGCCAAGAGAGGACCACCCACCAAAACTCTGAGTGTTCTGGCCACCAAGGAAAAAGGTCTGGCCACCCACCTCTGGGACAGAGGTTTATCTTCCAACAGGACAATGACCCAGAGTGTACTGCTAAAGCAACACTCGAGTGGAATGTGTAAATGGTTTGGAATGGCCTAGTCAAAGCCTTAATCCAGTTGAAAAACTGTGGTCAGACTTGAAGATTGCTGTTCACCAGCTGAAACCATCTAACTTGAAGGAGATGGAGCGGTTTTGCATTGAGGAATGAGAAATATCCCAGTAGCAAGCTGTGGCAAGCTCATAGAGACTGATCCAAAGTGACTTGCAGCTGTATTTGCCACTAAAGGGGTTTCCTCAAGTACTGACTGTAGAGGGGTAAATAGTTATGTACACTGAAGTTTTCTGTTTTGTCATATTTGTTGTTTGCCTCACAACAAATGTTCAAAGTTGTAGACATGTTCTATAAATGAAATGATGCAAAGCCTCAAATAATCCATTTTAATTCCAGGTTGGGAGGTAGGTTGTGAAGTAGGTTGTGAGGGCTGAATACTTTCACAAGGCACTCTATCATATACTACACGAGACTTACTCTATCAAGCTATGGTGGTCTCATCTTAGTTTAATGGTCTAATCAGCATTTTAACTGGGATTTAATTCAGCTGAAAACAAAGAAGCCCTCCTGTGCACATTTACTGCTTTGTTGTTGTTGCTCAACCTGCATGCAGACTCTGACTGATGAGCGAGAGGGGATCAATTACCAAAAGGATTTCTGAGACAATAGTACATTTTTTTGATCAAAACATAATCAAATTCATACGTGTGTGACCATCTCCTATAAATACTGTAATATAAATACTTATAATGTATACTTTTTTAGTTCTAAAGGTCAAAGTATTAAAGTTGACATATAATGCCCCTCTTAACAATTTAAAACAGTTCCTTGGGGTCTTCATGAAAGGTCTGATATGCTTTGTTAACAAAATACCACACCGATTTTTCATGCTACACACCACATACGATCAAGCACAACAGCACCCTGCCAACCCTGTCTAAACAGCCCAGTAACCAGACCTGGACTGGCAATTAAATTCAACCCTGGGTTTTGTACAGACTGGGCAAGTTGGGAATTGTGGGATGTATGATTTGTTTTCATCTATTTCATTCAGTTGGCCCATGGGGGTGGGGATGTTTTATTTTGAGTGGTTTCATTTTTTTGACCCTCTCAGCAGCCTACACCCATAGCAATCCACAAGGATTTTTCCCAGTTCTCCCAGTGGCCCGTTCATCCCTGTCAGTAACCATGTATCTGTTATAAACATGAGCTAGAAATAAATGACAGATCTTCTGGTGAAGTACACGCCAATTCAAAATCAGACACTTTTGCAAATATATCTGCATTCAGAGTGAGAGAATCGAGAACAACTCCACTCTAAAGTTTAACAGAGGACCATACATATTTTGCTGGTAGCTGATTTTGGTTGGTCTCAGCTTGTCTTTGATGGTTAAATTGGGTGAAAAGCTGGGCATCCAGGTAAAATCATACACATACAAGTAACAGCTAACTAACTAGCTCTTGACTAGAATAAAATATTTTATGTTTGTTTCTGGTCATGCTGGAAGATGCTGATCATACAATGCGGTCTTGCTAGCCATGCAGATCGACAAACCTGGTCCTGCCATCAACCAGTGTGGTCAAGCTTGGTCATACCATTTGTCGATCTTGGCCAATTTGGTCATGTCTGTAGACCAGATAAACCATCAAATTCACACCAAACAGGGTAGTGTAAAGAAATGGCAGTTCCTCCGTACATTCCTATGCTGCTCAAACAGCCACAGAATTCTCCAGAGAAACATGAGAAATGAGAAGGGCTGTGAACAACAACTTTCGTCAAGTGGAACTCAAGGTTGAGTTAATGGAAGCTAATGGTAACACAGTGGGTCAAGCAGAATCATTTTATGTATTTTATGTTTAGTATTGGAAACGTTGTCTCACTGAGAATGTTGTGCAGTTGTGCAGCCAACCATTATTATGTATTCCTGGAACATAATTTCTGTAAAATCTTTCCAGGAACCTTTCAAAAACATTGCTGAATGTTCTTATAATGTTTTCTGCTGGGAAGCAGCAAATTGTGCTGGTTTGTGTATCCAACAATAGAGCAGTTCTTGTGCTTAACAAGTGTGCTTCACGCATTTAAAATGAGCATTATTTAAGGGTTGATCAATGAAGAACATTGTTCTGTGTAATGCCATGAACACTCAAAGAACTCATGGCATGATTAAAGGGTTCTTATCATTGGGATTATGGGTTCTTCTGATTATGATGGGTAATATGGTGCAGAGGGTTCTGCATAGAACCTTTTTGAAAAGGTTCTTCTTATGTTACAAGTTACATTATTATAATAATAGAACCATCTACAGCACATCTAAAGAGAACCCTTTCTTATGTGATATATATATATATATATATATATATATATATATATATATATATATATATATATATATATTCATACAAAGGTTTATTTTGTTTATTTATTTTTCTATTTTTATACACATTTTTGGGTATAATATGCATTTATTTTTTGGGTATAACTGGGACCTTGAATTTTGTTCTAGCTCATGTAACATATGTGAAGCAAAAGAACTGAAAGTAAAATTTTACTTCTTCAATGTTCACTCCTTAATTTGGTCTTTGGGAAAGAAATTCATTCAGAATTATTTGATGTGAAATATTTATTGTAGAGAAACTTACAGATTCAGATTTTTCTACAGTGGTATAGGAACCTTGGCCAAAATATTTATTAAAAAATATCTAAAACATGTATCTGCACTTTTTCTCACCACCTATAGCAAGTTATGTCACTTCCACTAGTATCACTATTTTCACACATTTTTCATGACATGATTATCCATTCAAAAAAGCAAGATCATCACACAAAATAAACATTAGAGTATTACTTTAGAGAATTTCATAATAATAAACACATTTCAATATTATAATTTGTTTTATATGTGTCAATCACCAATCAGTTAATTGTATGTAAATTGACTGTGGCAAGAAGTGAGAAACCCAGCATCTCCTGAGAGACTGCTGAGAAAAAAATTGCAAACAAAACTTGTAGACAACTGTCATACAAGTACTACAGAAGCCAAACTACACCAAAATCCCCCTAGTTATTCATTTATTTGTACATTCAAGCACATTTACACATGTTAGAACTTTCTTTTCTCACAATGTTGAGATTAAGACTACAATCAGAATCTGTAAGTAAGCATAACAGATGGTGGGTCAAATCCATTTAAAATATGGAAATAAAGAATTCAAACAGCATATGTAATATATTCTGATTACCATCAAGTGGTGTTTTGAAAAGGGACAAAATTTTACTCTCACTATATCCTTCTCTTTCCCAAACTTGATTTTAATATACTCTGAAAAAAGTGTAGCATGCTAGCCCTTTTATTTTCTACTAAAACTGACCATCAATAGTGTTAAAAAGTGGTAAATATGAACAAAATGTATTTGGATCTATTTTGCATTCTACTGCTATGTGTGCACTTCTCCAAAAATATGTTTCAGAGCCAAAACTAAATTTACTTAAACTATGGTAAATGTCTCAGTCTATAGTATTTGTAATTGTTCTGTTCAGTAACTGTTTAATAAAGTCTATGGCAGCATTGATCTCCTCAGATGTCTGTTTCCCTTCACCACCACGGTGAAGAATTCTGTCCCAATATGTTTGATATAACAGAGCAAACACAATTTTACAGCAAACCAATAAAAGTGAGTCAGATTCTTTGTTGGAGGTTGTTGTTGTAATCCAGTTGAAAGTGACTTTTCTGAATTGTGTGGAAAATTAGAAAAATCTGTGGAATTCCCCTTCGGATGGACTTTTTCATACTCATCTCATGTTCCATTTGTGTGCCCGGCAACCTTTGAAGACAAGACAAATATGTGCAAGATGAGATTACCCCATATTTTCTGCAGATGCTCTCTTTTCTGACACCTGTGGCATAGAAAATAATGATCACTGTAACACAATCTGCCTCCTGCTCAGATAAACCTGAGTCACTGCCAAAGGCATTAAGTCATCTGTGAAATATGACACGTTTGAATGTAAATGGTTCAGGGCAGAGACACCACACACTCCATCGCACAAAGACCATTACTGAATGGTAAATGAGAGCTACAGAGACTCCTCTTTCTCTCACAGTCTTTGATTGAGCCATTCACCTCTAAGACCATTAATGTCTAATGGCCCTCTTATGCAGTGTGCATTTGCTTTTCACCTTTTCAATAATATACCCCCATGAATATAAAAGTTTCCTGCCAATATACCAACAAACTGTTCCTTCAATTCCTGCACTGTCATGTTGTTCATTAGAGTCAGGGCACCAGGTGACACAGAAGTGTGCTACTGGGGTAAATAACAATGAGGGAGTACATGAAAACTCCCGTGTTGCAGCAGCAGCATCTGTATATGTTCATTAATTCATCTTACAGTTCTGTGACAGTGCAATGCAATCAAATCACAGAGCATACACTGGTGTAGGCAATGTTGTACACTATTCCCATAAGCCTTGACTGCTATGTGAATAAAAGCAGAGAAAATATATTAACTCCGTATTTTAAGTCATTTCTTGTCAATGTAATGTTTTCACATATCAATATGCCATTGGTCTTTGAAAAATGGTTTATTGATTTTTCCACTACTTTCTTCCAAGACTTATCACCAATTGCCACTGTGGCAGTAGATCTCTCCACTGTATCAGCAACACCACTCTGGAAGATGGAAAGCCAGTACACATCAGTGGGAGTGTTCACATATAGGCTAAACATTACCTTCAGACCACAAAAATAAGTGTGTAACCTGAGTCACTCGGAGCTGGCTTGATCTGCTTAATCTTCATTTCAGTCATTTTCACACATTGCTCATTTGACTCCTCAGCTGTTCCATGCACAGGTATGTGTTATTCCCTCATTATTTCTCATCTGCTGCCATCAGCAGCCAGAGTCTGAAACAGCAAAATTGGCCATGCTCTCCCTGGGTGGGCGCTCATTACATTACACCCATTATGATGCCGGCTCACACAGATGTCTGTTAGTAATTGTATCTGAGGTGGGGACGTGGACCGTTCTTGAGGTAACGATGCAATGCTGGCAGTTCATAAAAGGTGGTGGATGGTTTCATATGTATTGGAGAAGGCGTGTATCTGTGAATATTTGTTCTGGAGTTCAGGGTGACTGATATCTTACTGGAAGCTGTAGTCTTAGTTCTAATGTACAACTGTAATGAGGTGGATCCTCTGGGGAGGAGAGCAACATCTTTTAAATCAATGTCTGGGGGAAAAAAGCAAAAAAATAAAAATACATAAATAGCATGCATGACATATTATGAATGACAGGTTCACTGTGGCGTTGATGGGTATATTGTTTATAGTTGTGGATATGTTAAGGCGTGACCTTATCTGTAATAGGAATATGTTTGATGGTGCAGCATGGCTCCTCTATGGCTTGAGTAATAGTGTGAGAAAAGCTGTAGGGGTCTCAGTAGGGGGACTCAAAAGGGCAACAAAAATGTCACATCATTTATGAAGGGCATGTAATATCCAAAGAGCTGAATAATGCTAAACATAGCCATTAGGGAAATCCCAAAGGGCAGGTTAAAGCCTAAATGTAAAATCTCTTATTCAACTAGCCATCAATTTAAATGTAACTTGATTTATAATGCTCACAAAATGTGGACCCATTATATTCTTTTGCTATTATTAATGAGCTTATAAAGCAGTGTTGACACCTAGGATCAGTCACACTTGAGTGCTTGTCTGAAGAAACACTAAATTGTATGTCCAAATGCTTGTATAGTCTAACGAATGCATTAAGGTAAAATAAGTTGCACCTATTCCTCCACAGATATGTAAATGCACAAAAATGGCTTGTCTATTCCCTGTAGAGAAATAGTGCCAATAGAATAGCAATCTCTGTAGCAGAGAAACATGAAACTATTGGCACAGTGTCTAATACTAGATGTGGGCTAGAGGGGTATAAATCCCCCAGCAGTGGAGCAGTGGAACTGTGTTTCCTGGGATAATTGTGCTCCATCCCATACATATGCTATGAGCTGGAGAGTTGAGAATGTAATGGATTGGGGTGGTGATAGTCCATTTTACCAAGCTCACTAATGTTCTTGTCACTGCAATCAAATCCTCACAGCAATGTTCTTTGTTTACTGGACATTAAACACTCTTTATAAAAAAATTATTTTGTCCATATAGTATACTTCACTATATAAACGCTGTTTTCCACTCCATCATCTATCAACATCAACTTTAACAGCTGAAAACAAGGCCTCTCAGTTCAAATTTGCTTAAACTGATGTCATGTGACTGGACTAGATGCTCAGCTTCAGAGCAACGCAGCAGGCCTGAAGGCGAGGGCATCATTTGCATATTTCAAAAATCATTAAAATCAGTGGAGTGCACAACAGCATAAACACATTGTCAGACATACTGTATGGTACTGCAGTGTACTGTATGTCCTCTCAGAAAAGACTGAACCCTTTGTCCTCTGACTGCTGCTCCAGGCCTGTGTTTGTGTTTATATATATATATATATATATATATATATATATATATATATATATATATATATATATTTGTGTGTGTGTGTGTGTGTGTGTGTGTGTGTGTGTGTGTGTGTTTAAATAAAAAAAAAGAACTGGGCCAGTGTCTTTTCTGGTTCATGTTGTGTGACAATGTTAATTACAGCCTGTTCTCTTCATTTATGATTACTGTTCTTGACGAAAATACTGTAGATAAAGATAAACCCAGCAACTGTCACTCCCCATACATGTACAAAGCTCTGTTTATTTTCCCTAGTTTAGTTTAGATCAGTGGGAGCTGAGCTGGGCTCTGTTGTATTTATATACACCATCATTGGCGTGAGGTCAGATACACTAATTTGACAAGCTGAGAACTGGCTATTGTCCCCATTTTCTAGCTGAGAAATACTAGATACTGTGAGATACTGCTGTTACAGGATTATCAGTGCTGTGAACTTTGGTCTCATTTTTAGTAGACATGAACTAATTATGCTACTGAAAATTGACAGACTAAGCATAACTATTTCATCATCAAACACAAGAAATATGCAAAGACAAACATCTGTAACTCTTTAAACTCTGGTAAAGTGTGGATGTGAAACTAATTTTGCTGAATGATTCCTAGTAGTTTTCAAGTAGTGGGTTTTAAGACTAACACCAGTGATACACCTGTAGTTAATACAGATGGTTTAGGCAAACCTTCAATGAGAACATAAATATACATACCTAGATGTGACATTGGGTTCTGCCAGGCATGTCAGCAGCACCACCATCAACATCTGTGGTCAATATCTCTACCTGACTGCATACAGTGGTGCAGCCTCGAGGTACTAAAATGTAGCTGCTGTCATATCTATGGCTAAATTGAAGTGCTTCACTCTTTAATGTGGAACAGGAAAATTATAACACAAAGCTGGCAAATATGAGCTCATTTCAACTTCTTCTTACAATGTTTTGAGCATTTTTTCATATGCAAGAGTTAGAATTTTTATGAAGGAGTAACATGCTGATGGATTTGCTGATGTGTGTGAGATTATTCTGCTGGAGCTTGCACTAAACTTGTTATTGAATACCTTCCAGCTGCTCCAGACAGCTAAATAGCACCATCAAAGTCCTAGAAACATATATAAATAATTGATACTTAGAGTATAATCTACATCTGAAGAATATAACATGCAAAGTTAGTAAAAATCAGTGAGTAATAAGGTAAGTAATAAGCTGATTTAATATTGAGAACTAATTATATATAAGCATGAATGAACAAACTAACGCAGTTACACTTACTCAAGTTACTCAAGGGCACTTCACAATCATCACCCCTCATAATCACACTCTGCACTCAATCATAACAGACTGGTGAGAAGCAGCAGCCAACCATACAGTGTACTCTTTACCAGAAACAACTCTCCACCTGGCGGACTACATAGAGCACTAGGAAAGGTTCACCCAGGAATGCCAATACATATCTGGGCATACAGACATACATTCACTCACACATGCAGTATGCACCAATGATATTTCATTGAACTAATGGCTTGAGATTAGGCATCATTTTTACATTGACATGTACCTCATTATCCAGAGTGACCTACATTTCGAATCATTTTACATAAATAGATGAATGTAGTTAATGGAGTCTTGCCCAATGATGTTGATGTGGCATGTTGTGTTTGCCCAACTGATAAATTGAACTTTCAAACTCTATTTAAACTTCCATGAGGAAGGGGCATTGTTATCCACTACACAACAACACTTTTAATATTTTAAAAATGGAGTGTGCATGTTTTTCAATTTAATGTCTTTGTCTTACTCTGGAGGCTGCTGCCATATACAGAGGTTGTTACTAGTGTTTAGCTTGAAAAACAATCATTTGCTTACCATCGGACTGATAAAACCAATTACCAGAAGCTAGAGCGTGATTAAGTTCTCCATGAGGGATACAATTCTGAGAGCTGTGTTGATTCTAGTACACGGTTTACATCAGAACGTCTGTGAGCAAATGCCCCCAGCTGAAACTCACTGTCTGGTGATTCACAGGAACACAGGAGGGTAAGAGGAGAGCTGACTGCTGGTATTAAGAGGGCCTAAGTCACATATGCACAGATGATCTAGGGAAATTTCTCCTCCGGGATCCAAGGAGCATGTGGAAGGGCAATAAGTGCAACACGGGCTATAAGACCAGGGATGCATAATGGCCTAGGGACCTATTGCTGCCTGATGCTCTCAACAGGTTCTATACCCGCTATGAGGAACCCATTATGACTGCTGACCTTCCCATCTAGGCTGTCATATTGTAGTTTGCAGACAACAGTGGTTGGATGCATCACAAACAGGCAGGAAGTGGAAAACCTGGAGACTTGGTGCAGGAGGAAGAATGTCTGCATCAATGTGAAGAAGATGAAGGAGATTATTGTGGACTTCAGTAAAGGCAGACACAATCACCCCTCTCTGCACATCAGAGGAAGTGGAAGTGGTCTCCAGTTACAGGTACTTGGGTGTGCACCTGAGTAACAACCTCACCAGGGGCAACAACATTTCCAATCTGATTAGGAAGACGGTTGAGTTGTGCAAGACCCAGGAGCTCAGTCCTCACCTCCTTATACAAATGTAGAGTGGAGAGTGTTCTGTGCTCCAACATCAATGTGGGGCACCGAAGCTGCTCTGCTGCAGAAAGGAAAGCTCTGCAGAGGGTGGTGAAGGCTGCACAGAGGACTGTTTGAGTCCCCACCACCACAGACATTTGTACCTCTAGATGCAGAAAGGGCCACTTGCATCATGTGGCATGCATGAACGGGCATGCATGGTATTTTTTATTTTGATTCTCTTTTTGATTTTGAAGGACCCCACTCACCAAGCAGACACACCTTTTTCTCCTGCTCCCCTCAGGCAGGAGGTTACGGAGCATTAAGAGTAACTAAACTGAGGAATAGCTTCCTCCCTGAAGCTGTAAGACGCTTAAACTCTTAACAAGACAAACCACTGCTGACACTTTAATTGGACACTTCACACTTTATCTATGCTGCTGTTTTTTTTTTTCTTCCCTCTTTCTCATAAACTACTATATTCATATCCATCTGCTCACAACTCTAACTCTTGTTCATGTTGCTGTTTACTGCACCTTATTTATATTTATTGTTATTGTCTCTCCTTTCTATATCTTTGTATACTGTTTATTCCTATTTCTAACTTTATACATATTGCTTTTTTGTGTAACTGGGACCTTGAGTACATAATCGTGTTCCACCTCATGTACCACATGTGATGTGAATGACAATATAGTCTCCTTGAATTCTATAACCTCACTCACCTTCAGTTTCTTCAGTCTCTGAAAGAAAAACCTGCCCCTAAAGAGGGTGAGCAGCAGAGTCTATGAACCTCCTCCAAATGGAACAGGAAATCTGAGCTACCTCAATGCTCAGGACAGCTCAGTCAGCAGGGAAAGAGAAAGAGTGGAAGAAAATGAGAAGGGGGAGAAAGATGAGTAAAGAAAACATCTGAGAGAGAGAGAAAAAAAAGAGAGAGAGAGAGAGAGAGAGAGAGAGAGAGAGCGAGAGAGAGAGAGAGAGAGAGAGGGAAAGAGAGAGAAGTAAAGAGTAAAGTCAGTTTGTCATGTGTGATGAGAGATTAATAAATATAAAACAGTATATAGTATTAAAGACAGCAGTATTCATGAAGAAAAATATTTTATAACTATAGTAATAAAGTATATTCAGGTTATGGGGTTATTTTGGACTACTGTTAAGTATTTTGAAGAACTCATTATTATAAATATGATTACCAATAGCTCTTTGAAATTATTGCATTTTCAGTTCAAAAACACTCTGGATGATTGATTTCCAACATGATTTCTAAGATATAAAGTGTGTTTCAGTCTTTATTAGTAAAAACAAAATATATGCACTTGCATTTTTATCAACACATGGTCAAATTCATACAAATATGCCCATTTTGTAGAAGATGAATTTGGATAGCCTAGGATCTCCTAATATGTGTGACTTTAAAGACTTTTTAAAATGTTTGGTGAATAAAAGTAAATTAAACATCCCACAAATTTAGCCTAGGTTTCTAAAGGTTAAGTAAGTCAGTTCTCATAGAGTGCCCCATCTTTTTAGTTGATTTATAATGTCTATGTATGGGCTGGTGACCGGTGTGGATATGAAGACAAAGAAAACCAATTCAGATGACAAAACTTCTTTATTTCAGATGCGTCTAGGTTTGACAAGAAAGTAAAAAAAATAAAAAATAAAACAGTGGCCATGATGTACAATAACCCCTGGTGTATTACAGACATGTTGAGAAAGAGGCCAGACAGAGTTAGTCCTAATCCCATCATACCTAACATCAAAAATACATTGATGGACTTTGGCCTTGTAACTTTTAATTTATGGCAAATGTATATGCATGTAAAATCAGTGTTTTCAGTGTATCATTCTGATACAATGCTTCCTTTATGGGTGGATGGACCACAATGGTTTTTGAGCATGTGCACCTATTCAGAACAGAATTTACAACACAGAATGCTTATTGTGTATTGAGGGTGACAAAAATCCCTATACAATTCATCCCATTGAAACTGAGTATCTATTTGATATTTTTATTAAAATATGAACTATGCACATAGTCTCACACTGTGACAACTACTTAACATTATGTGAGGTGTTTGTAATTTGTATGCATTTTAGACTCTTTATCAAGAAAACTGAAATGTCTCCATATGTTCTTGTGACTGCTCAGAATGCAAATATAATCTTTATATTCCAAATGCATGATTTGGATGGAGCTAATGTTCATAACACATTGAAGTCAAAACAAGGACGACATTGAGAAACCATATTTTTAAGGGAGAAGGGCACATAGATATATCAAATATAGCATTTTCCCTTAGCATTAAAGGGTTAATGGAGTAAAGCTGTGCATATAAAGGTCTGGAGTAGCTGCTTACATGATTACTTGCCTGCAGTTCAGTTATTAGGAGCTGCATAAATATATCACAGCAAAGAACACAGTTTTCCCCACTGTGATAGAGGTAATAAAAACTAAATTACACAAACTCCTTCTTATAATGAAAATTCAGAATTTATAACATCTTTCTTATAAGACATGAGAATCAGCAGCAGAATCCAATCAGTCTTTCTGTATCACATTTCAATAGTAATGAAGCTGGACTATATTTCTTGTTATGAATACAGTGTTGGTTTACTGTGGACTGTGGGGTATTTTTTCTGTCCAAACTGACCCATCAATTTATTTTTTGACAAGTTTTTTTTGTCTAGTTCAGCCACTAGTTTACTGCCTGTTACAGTAATACCTGAGATGATGGGTTAATTAACAGCACATGAAGAAGTCCGTTAAAACAACTAACAGCATCTGACAAAGCTGATAAGTACAAACCTCCCCCTGCTCTAAATCAACATACATACTATACAGACTCTTTACTACTAATCAAAGTGTCTGTCATTGGAAGTGTAAAAATGAATGAACTGTATTTTACTCAGCTGTTGAGTTGTGACTGTAGATTAGATGATATTTTAGATTATTCTATCCTTAACATTAAACTATGACATCTTATTGGATGGTCACTCAATGTGTGAGATAGATTAGACTTCATATTACTACTTGTGTCTTAATGTTTGGTATGTTGGGTAATTTGAGATATTATTATTATTATTATTTTCAGGAGATCTTAGGCTATTTCAATTTGTCTTAATTTGAGATATGTGTATGAATTTGACTATGGTTATGTTTTCTTTGCATATGAGGAATAAAAAACAACTTAGAAATCCTGTTGAAGTGTTTCTGAGCTGAGATTTCTAATATTTTGATTAGTTATTTGTAATGATTGGATTGATAAGGATATTCATAATGATAAGTTCAAAATACTCAACAGAAGTCCAAATAAAATGAAAAACAACCCAAATGTCCTTTATTATTTTTGTTATTATTCTCTATCAGGACTTTTATTATGGAATTTGAACACTGTGTGAGAAAACAGCATGTAACTGTTAGCTTTCATCTATGCAGGGTCATTTAATCTCAGTGTTCAGCAGTGGTTTGTGGAAATGATTTGTGGATTGTTTGAAACCGAACATGATTTTGAGTGTAAGCCAGCAAGATCATAATTATTCCATCAGCTGACTTCAAAGGAAATGTAAATATCAGGCATGTTAATGAGAATCAGCTTGTTCAAACAGGGCGAGAAAGGCACTTTAATTACTTTGGCTGTTCTTGAGAACTAGGTCTTGGTATGGCTGCACTCGGACACTAAATAGGATTATACACTTACTTATAGTGATGGTTTTCCTGTATGACTTGCTCCAGTGTGACAGAGTGGAAGCAGTGGGCAGTGCACAGAGTGGTTGGCCATAGAAGATTAGCTCTGAGAAGCCCATTGTGAAGTGTTGCTATTGTGGAGTTAATAGAAGTGCTTTTTCAGCTCACAAGACTAGTCTGGCTGGGCCCCCCATCCACTAAGCACCAACACAAAAGCAGCCATGCTTTCAAGGATGCTGAGTGTGTGCCTGTGTCTTAGGCTAACTGGTCCGAGGGTCTTTGAAGTCCTGATGGACTAGATGATTATACCACCGCTGTCCAAATTCACCGAGATAATCCATCAGGAGAAAATGTTCTTGTCTAGTGCACAAGAGGGATCTGCCATTAGACCCCCTTTAAACCCTCCTCTCGTACATGCTCTCTCTCCTAATGCTTTCTTTGTTAACGTTCATTTAAACTCAACAGCAATGCATTCAATTATAAAAGGGATGATAAGCTATATAAGTACTTGATTTTTATCTTTTTACCATTTCAGAAAAAGTTTCAGAAAGGTAAATAAAATATTTTTTTATCACATGTACGACAACAAGTAAGTCCCTAATGGTTGATAGAAAAATAAAATGTAAATTAAAAATGTGTTCACTGTTGGTCTACAAAAAAGCCCTCTCATCTGGAATTCATGATTTGTGAGGATGAAATGTAAAGAATCCTCCACATTATCTAAAAACAACACCTACTGCCTAAAAAAGTAAAAAGTTCTTTAGAATATGCAATGATTCACTGTAGACTCAAAGAACCCTTTGAACTCATGATTGCTTTTTCCCTGCTTAAATATTCTTCAAATACAAAGAAAACTTCTTATATGTTCATATATATGAAGCCGATATACAATATTTTATTTCCAGTAATTTTGGGCATTTCTATTGGCCATTTCATCACAAAATTGTGACACGGTGGACAAAATATCTAGATCAAGCATAACGAGCCAGTTCAAAATAAATAAATAAAAATGCACTGAATAAAAAACAAACAAACAAACCAACAAACAAACTGACAGCAATGGCTGTCAAACAAAAACCTTAAAATTAAGCTAAAAAATCAAATTCAGATTCTTTGAGAAAACCAATTTTTCCTAACACAACAATAATGCATTTGAATCACAAGATTTGATTTTAAATGTAAGCTTTTTGTACGGAAGCTGCTTCTGCCAGTCAGTTGACCTTTTTTTCCCCACATTTTTTGTTCTTGGTGCACATAAATATTAAACGAATGCAATTAACCTTTAAATTACAAAGAAAAAACATAAATTGTGAGTATGGACATAAACCTTCATATAGTTTTCTACATGTTTAATTACAGATAATCATTGTCATTTTACATACATTTGATTTTCATTGAAGAAAACAGAAATATACTGTGGACATTCTACAGTATTTGTTCTGTAAAATAAAAATAATAGTGGTTGGGTTAAATTTACAGATAATGCCATCATTTTTAAAAAATAAAATGAATAAAAATGTAAAATAAAAATGAAAACTGCTTTAACTAAAAAATGTGGAGATACATTGATTTTGTATGACAACAAAAATAAGGCTTTAAAAATAGATTAATGGGGCATCAAAAAGAGCTTTGATATGAGCTAAAGAAACCTGTCTCAGTAGTACCTACTGCATTTGTGCTCCTCCAGCTCAAACACACCTGATTCAACTCACCTGTTAATTACCAGGTTTAGTGGGTCTAGTAGAGCAGGGGAATCAGTAAAGTATAGGAAAGTGTGACCCTTGGACCAGGGTTGTCTATCCCTGTAGTACTGCATCAAAAAACATATGAATATATGAACATTCATTTAATTCAAAATGTTAAACTGTATATATTACATTTTCATAACTTTAAAGTGCTATATTTCAAGCATGTTTTATTTGTATGTTGTTTCTGTTTGACTGGTAATATATTCAGAATCAGAGTGTGGAGTGAGCTTTTAGCTAAATGTGAGCAATGACCAAAAACGGCACTGAAAAATATCACAGACTGGAATGTGTGCATGAGCGGGACAACAGGCAGAGTCCTGAATCTGTGTGTGTGTGTGTGTGTGTGTGTGTGTTCTATTACATAAGTGCCCCCTGCAGTTAAGCAAGCTGAGAAAAACTGTGTGAGATGACTGATAGGTGAAGGCACAAACAGGATCAGAGACTATTGTAAACACACACACACACACACACACACACACGGATGGCACATACTTGTATCTCTCAGACCCACACCACCAGTCAAGGACAGGTCAGCTGAGCTGGAAACACTCATCAGCAGGATTGAGTGGGATTGTGAACTATGAGCAATCTAGTAAAGGCTGAAAGCAGCTGTAGTGTAAAAGCATCGATCTGAAGTGGTGGGTCAATGAAATCGGAATGTTACAGTTGATTATCATATAAATATTTGAAGTAAAATGTAGCACCAGTTCTTCCTATAAACAAACTAAGGGTGATACGATACCACTTTTTCATGTTAAATATAGAAACCAATACGACACCCTTGAATATCTGCCAATATCAATTCCAATCCTGTCTTTTTCCCTCTAATAAATGTAACTGTTAATTATACATTTGTCTTCATGCCATGCTTACAATAGCCATCAGAATACCATCATCCTCAAACTGTGAAACAAATATTCTACTTCCCTCAATAAACAAATACTACATTACACACTGATGTCTGAGGGCAGGTTGATGTCACTGCTATGGTAAGATGTTTATTATGATTGTGTATAATGAATGTAAGTTACACCAGTCCTGAGTTTTCAAGTCTGGAATACCTGGCTTGTAGACTTTAACACAGACTTCTGTTCTAGGGGTTAAGCGTTTAAATTTGATAGATTATGCAAATGGATCATTGTGGGTGACAATTTTGTTTCCAATGTCCAAGATTTTGGCCAGTAGTTGCATTTACAGTGGGGAAAATTTGATACACTACTGATTTTGCACATTTTCCCACTTACAAAGAATGTTTATATAATTAATTTGCATACAATACATTGAAATATGTTTTTGATACAATAGAAAAGCAGATCTTTATATTGGGTCTGCATTTACAGAGGTCAGACATTTCCTTAGTTCTAGACCAAGTTTGTACCTACTGCAGCAGGGAAAATGGCCCACTCCTCCATACACACCTTCTCCAACATTGAATTTCAGCTCCCTCGTAAGATTTTGTATTGGGTTCAGGTCTGAAGACTGGCTCGGCCACTCCAGGACCTTGAAATGCTTCTTCCAAAGCCATTTGTTCATTGCCCTGGCTGTGTTTCAGGTCATTGTCATGACCCAGCTATGACCCATCTTCAATACTCTTACTGAGGGAAGGAGGTTGTTGTCCAACACCTCATAATACATGGCCCCATCCATCCTTCCTTCAGTATGGTGCAGTTGTCCTGTCCCCTATGCAGAAATGCACCCCTAAAGTATGATGTTTCCACCCTCATGCTTCATAGTTTTCTTGGCGTCCTTCTTCTACCCTCAAACATGGCGAGTGGAGTTAATGCCAAAAGTTCTATTTTGGTCTATCTAACCACATAACCTCCATGGTGTTCACTTCAAATGGGCCTGGACATGTGCTGGCGTGAGCAGGCGGACCTTTGTACTCTGCAGATTTTAATCCATGACAGTGTCTTCAGGCTATTGACAAGGTCCTCTCATGTACTACTGGGTTAATTCCTGACCTTTTTCAGAATCATCATTACCCATGAGGTGAGATCTTGCACAGAGCCCCAGACAGAGGTAGAATGACAGTCATCTTGTTTTTCTTCTATTTTCTAATAATTGCGCCAACAGCAGATTTTTTTTAGATTCTGTCTCTCACAGTTGAATTATAATTACAGTAAAAAATTACAGACCTCTCCATTATTTGTAGGTGAGAAAACTTGGTAAAACTGGCAGTGCATCAAATACTTTCCCCATTGTATTTAGTGTTATTAATTAGAAAAGCCCATTATGTAGATTAGTGTATCCAATATCTTCCTAATAATTGTCTTAAATTAAAGTCTTCAGCAAAAGGCCATAATATGAAAAATCATTGGCAAATGTTGGAATCTTTGTGAAAACTGTGTTTTTGGTTTTAAGAACAATTTTTTAAAAGTATAAATGGAGAAAAAAGCCCATTTTTTTATTTTTCCACAGGGGCTCAGAGTGGCTCAGTGGTCTAAAGAACTAGCACTATGATCCGAGGATCCTTGTTTGAATCCTGGTTCATGCTGTTTGCCATTGGAAGCCAGAGTCTGAGAGAGCAAAATTGGCCATAATCTCTCTGGATGGGTAGATGGTGCTGTCTCCCACATTCTCATTCCCATGTTAAATGATGTTTAAAGATGCATTGGTTTTATTTTCTGCAGTCTATCACTATTGAAACAGTGGCATCTATCACATTAATGTATTTTTAAAAGTTATTCAGTACATCAATCTGAACCAAACTGGAGTGAAGAATTCCTGATTTCTTAAAAAAATCATAACTGAAATGAAAAAAAGAAGAACCGCAGTTCCCTATTCAGCAGAGACTCTTTCCAACAGAAACCTCAGTTTAACAGATGAGAAATCCATGAATTTCAGTCACATGAAAGCACAAAAGCAAAAAACAAAAACAAAAAAACATTGTTGTGGCACGAGAAGGCTGACCTCTCACAGGCCATTCAACTGGACAGAGAGGCGATGAGATGCCATGCCTTAATGAAATCGGTGATATACAGATTTCACTCTGCTCCCAGAGAAAGATGCTGATAGGAGGGATTCTCAAAAGCCCTTAGAGCAAGTGTGTCGGAGAAGAGGAAATAATGAAGACATATGGAGAGGAGATAACGATGCGCTGTAGGGGGAGGACAGGTTTATGTTTGACATCAGAGGAGAAGATACGATCTAAATTGGAGAAATAGGACACAAAGAGTCTTCCTCTGTGATTCCATTTAAAGTAACTGGGGGTAAAACAAGAGAGATAGACAGGAGTGGAAGCGAGAGATAAAAAGATAAAAAGAGATAACAAAATAAGGCAATACAGGCACGCCCCCAGACACTCACACACCCATATTATGCAACAGCACTGCTAAGTTTATGCAACTTGGTTTTTATTTTCTATCAGGATCAGTCTGTATGAATGCTCTGCCAGCTTTGTGCTCGCCATATGTTCCTAACTTCCCATACCAGAGGGATGAGGATAACCAAGTTTGATATGGCCTGACCTCACCCTCTAGAGGGTTCATACTGCCATCTCAGTCACGCATACTGTGCTCAGGGGCTTCAGCTGATGCATGCATGCTTAACATCACATTTAACAGCTGTCTATATATATATATATATATATATATATATATATATATATATATATATATATATATATATCCTGCATAATATGCTTCTATCTGATATATATATAGCTAGTGTGAAACAAAATAACAAACACAGGTACTCGCAATATCTGTGGATCTGTGGTTCTCAAACTTTTCCAATTCATGGCTGGCCTGTCTATAACTAGCATAATGTGCCACAAGAAAACACTTTTTATATAAAAATGTATATCTTTTATTTCTCTGACAATAAAAGCATGAGAATTAGGATCTGGACAATAGCTTAAATGTTGACTACTTGATCTACATATACAATTACATCATATTTATTTTGAATATGTTAATAAATATGTTTTTATTTGTTTGTTTCTTTTAATGCTTATAATGTTTAAAGTTTGAACATGATTGAGCTCTCGATTATTTATGTTAATTTTTTTCATATACATTTTGTGATTTAAAGTGGCATTACCAGCCCACTATGTATCCTGTCTCCACTTGAGGATGGATCTGTGGAACACTAGAGAGTTCTTCACAGCCCACTGGTTGAGCAACCCTTCACTACTTTTAATCCCCACAGAGATATACTATATGACTTCAACCCAAAAACGCCCTGAAACACATGTCTTGCTGGGCAGATGCATATTGACACTGACAGAAAACAAATGAAAGGTCTTTTGGGTGAAGCCTTTGGGATTTTCATAAGATTTCCATTCCACCTTAAATGATGCTCAAATATAAGGCACTTATTGCACCTGAATGTAGTTGCTGCAACATTTAAAATGGATTGTAAAATAATAAACTGTGCACCCAGTATTGACAGGGCCTGTTTAGAGTGGGTCACTGACCAGTATATCCTACTAGATTCAAGTTAAAAAAAGTTTGATATATTCTGACTGCTCTAAACTGGGAGGAAACAAAGTCAGGGTCCCCTAAAACAGTTATGCTAATAACTGTAAAACTTGTAACTTGTAACTGTAAACTTTTTTATTTACATAAAAAAGACCTACATTACAATATTAAAATGATTGTTGTTTGAGGCATCAAATCAAATCAAAATTTATTTGTATAGCACTCTTCACAACTGAAGTTGTCACAGAGCAGCTTTACAGAAATCAAGCTATAAAAGATTAACAACAGATGAACAAAGTATAATAGATAGATCCCTTAGTGAGCAAGCCAAAGGGCATCTATGCATATATCTGTAATATGTATATATGTACATATCTGCTTCATATTTAGTTCCACTTTAACAGTTAATATTTATTTTATAATTCATTTTGAGATTTAATTTCAGTTTGCTCTGTTGGTTAGGCACCAGGAGGGTATTTCACAATTCAGGATTTCACACATTCTCCCTGGCATGTGTGCTGAGTGCCCCCAAGCAAGGCTGCCCACTGCTCTGGGCACATGTGCTCACTCCCCACTAGTCTGTGAATTCACTAGCATGTTTTTGTGTGTTTCGCTGCATGAATGGGTGAATGCAGAGGACAAACCTCTCTGCAAGCACAGTGGGTCAATATGTACATTTATGTTCAGGGTCCTTTTCACCCTTAAGGAGGGTTTTTCCAGAGCCTGTCAGTAAAGTCAATTGTTCTATATAATTTAAAAACAATTTAATGAACCATTTTCACATTTTCAAATGATGCTTTGCGTTGTTAAACTATTTCTTCACAATAGATAAGCATTCTTTGATGGAATCCTTAAAGAAAATTCTTATATTAAGCAACAAAAGGAGTTACAACATAAATAAAATGTAAAAAATAAATATGTGTATTGCTGAGAATGTAACCTTTCTCTGTGTTTCTCTTTGTAGACATATGCAAAGGTCAAGGTCAAGCTGGGTGAAGTCATGTGGACTTCTGCTCTGTAACACGTGCCCTTTAATGTGCAAACGTTACAAGGACACAAGAGGACCACAAATAATTTCCTCCGCCAAATGTTCTGATGTCACGTTCATGAGTGGCCCACCCATAAGAGACAGAATAATACAACAATACACACAGTATGAGAAAACCTGGTCTATCAGAGAAGTGAGCGTGTCTGCAGAAGGCATGTCAACCTGCAGATGAGCTAGTTCGTTGGGGAAATGAAGGACAGTGGATTTGTCCTCTCCAGCTCATTCAGCCGGATTAGTGAGAGTGGCTGAAATTACGTGCGAGGACACAGCATCGCTGGGTGATGTAACGTTGGAAGTGGGCTAAGCACTCCAGCCAGCTATTCCTGCACTAAAGTTTAGGCCTGAGCTGTGCTGCTGGCCAGCAGACCTTTCTGAGCTCAGCAGCAGCAGCTTGTCCAGCAGCTGTGGAAACGTTATGCTTGGCCATCATAGCGGGAACAGTGAATGAGGGTCTGGATGATGCACAGATGCATGTAGAAACACAGGCAGCACACACTTAAACACTCTTCCACGGTTTGGATCACAACTTGGACCTCAGGTTGGCCAGCTGCTTTCAGATATGTTAAATATCTGAAACCTTAACTTTCCTGGGACAGATTGATTTTAGCTTACTCATTCCAGACTTGAGTGTGAACAAAATCTTAGCTTTAGACTCTTAAAACTATCGTTCTTAGTGATGCCCTTGAAGAACCATTTTTGGTAAAAAAAATAGTCTACCTCAATGACATTCTTGTGTACTCTCCCACATTCGAATTACATATTCAGCACATCTGTTAGGTCCTGACTCATGTGCTGGAGCATCAGTTGTACATTAAGGGAGAAAATACAAGTTTCGTGGGTCTACAACAACATTACTAGGTTATTCCATAAGCCCAGAGTGTGTAGTCATGGATGACTGTAAAGGCTGTGGTTTGGTTGCCTGTTCCTACAAGCATAAAGCGGTTACAAAGCTTTTTTTGCAAATTTCTACAGATGGTTTATTTGGGGCAATAGTACACTTGTGGCCCCCCGACTGCTCTCTTGAAGGGTAACACCAAGTTGTTACACTTGACACCCCAAGCTCACTAGGCTTTTGTAGCTTAGGAAACTGCTTTTACTTCAGCTCCCATACTTATCACTCCAATCCTACCCAACAATCTTTAGTTAAAGCCGATGCCTCCGATGTGTAGTGTAGGGGCCATACTGTCCCAATGTGTAGGCAACCCAAGGAAACTGAACCCTATCGCTTTCTTTTCACACAAACGTACTCCTATCACTATGGTGATAAATAATGGTATAGGAGATAAAGAACTGCTGGCCATGAAATTGATATTATTATGACATTATTATTCCTGTCTTGAAGAAAAGGAAGAAACAATATAATGGTTATATGAAGATTCTAAGAAGATTCTTATAAATGCTATACAGCGCATCCCAAAAATATTCACACCACCATGCTTCACTGTAGGAATGGGCTAGGTGATGATCAATGCCTGGTTTCCTCCAGATATTACTTTTGGCATTGAGGCCAAAGAGTTCCTTCTTGTTTCATCAGACAAGATCATTTTTTTTCTCTGTGAGTTGTCTGAGAGGACTTTAGGTGCCTTGCGGTAAACTAAAGATGGGCTGTCATGTGCCTTTTACTAAGGAGAAATGAAGAAATGGTTGTCCTTCTGGAAGGTTCTCCTCTCTCCACAGATCGATGTTGAAGCTCTGTGTTCTTGGTCACCTCCCTGAGTAAGCCGCTACTACCACAATCACTCAGTTTGGCCAGCTCTAGGAAGAGTCCTTGTGGTTCCAAAGAGAATTTTTTCTGTACCCTTCCCCAGATCTGTGTCTCGATACCATCCTGTCTCAGAGATCTACAGACAATTCCATAGACTTCATGGCCATCTACTATGGGACCTTTTTAAACAGGTGTGCCTTTCCAAATCATGTCCAATCAACTGAATTTACCACAAGTGTCCAGTCAAGCTGTAGAAACATCTGAAGGATGAACAGTGGAAACAAGATGTATTTGAGCTCCATTTTGAATGTCATGGCAAAGGCTGTGAATGCTTACTGTACATGTTTATATTTTTGTGTTTTATTTTTCAGACATTTGCAAAGTTTCAAGCAAATTGTCTCACTTTGTCATTGTGGGGTTTTGTGTATAGAAAAAAATGATTTAATCCATTTTGGCATGAGGCTGAAACACAACAAAATATACAGAAAGTGAAGCGCTTTGAATACTTTCCAGATACACTATTTAACCTTTATGACAATGTTTTTTAGAAACAAACTCCTTTTCAAACATGGCTCTTTATGTAATGTAGAAATGTGGTCACTTACTTCCACTCTTAAGCAAGCTACACACTCACGCTGCTTGCAGGTCAATGCTCAGTGGTATTTTGGCGACTGACTTGCAAAACACCACCATCATCAAAGTGACAGAAATGTGGTAGATGGAGCGCACTGAGCTTTGACTTTTAGTTACTGAGAATATGCAAGGTCTCTGGAGGACACTGAGAGAAGCAAATGCAGCAAACACATTTCATCATCATGGACCAGAGGCTTGAACCAAGGACATGTGAGGACAATCCTACTTCTAAACGCTCTTCTCACTCTTCTCTTCTGGTTAACTCCCAAACGTGTGAGAAGGAGGAGACCAGCTGCAGAAAAGTTTTAGGTTTTTTGAGGACAAGTTAAGTAGACGTGAGACAAAAACAGCCAATCGCTGCAGCCTTTCTGTAGCCAAAGCTTCAGCTTGTAGAGTGTGTTGCAAGTTGCCCACACATTGACAGCAAGCTTCTCCAGCCTCAACAGTACGTTTGGCCTCCTTACCCAACACAGTTTCTCCCTCACAGGGCCACCATTGGGCAAGCCAGTCTCCAGAGACCAAAATACTCAATAAACCCAGTAAACTGACTGCAACTGGGAGTGATGTCCCCACTGTACTTTCCACAATCTCCACTGTCCACCACACTGTCAATGCCCTTAGGACATTCAAGGATCCATCATCCAGCACTTGCTCTGCATGTCTAGCTCCTCAGCTCAACCTGCTCTTTTCATTGGCTAAGGTTCACAGCACTGACTGGTACAGCGTCCTCTCTTACTATACCAGCAGTACACCAACTGCCCTGCCATCCTTCACTTTGGGTCTTTCCGCCACTCTATGTTCTCTATGTTCTCTAAATGTTCTAAATTGGATGCAGTTAATTCCGTAGTGTACTATTTTAGTTGTTCTGCCAACACCATATAAAAATAATTTCTTGAAACAAAAAACATAATCTCAAACTGATTTGCACACCTTTCATGCAATGAATCCACATATAAAGATCTGAGGAAGATACGTCTCCATAGCTCCTACTGGTTATTGTTAATTGGTCGTTCTCTGAACCAATGGCAGTGGTTTTGCCTCAGAGGCAGAGCTGCCCCCAGAACCATCTTGAGTAGTGATTTTGCACACAAGCTCATACATGTATGAATTAAGTGTATTTTTGTAAAGACTGAATTCTAATAGCTAAAAAGTCTGCTTTCAAGAGGAACAAAACTCTATGTAGCAGATGAGCGGACTATACTGTCTTAGGTGCACGGTTCATCAAGTGGTTTGAAAAGAAGGTCCTGAGTACATGGGGCAGACAGAGACAGAGCCGAGACTTAACAAGTCAGCAGGTTTGAGACGTGGGGCTTCAGTTCCAGCAGAGAGCAATGGTGTCATTTTGCTATACATTCAGATTATATTCTAATACACAATGAATTGCCTGCTTTAACATTCAATTTCTGTTCTGTATCAACATATTCAGTTCTACTCTTCTGAGCTCTCTGATGTTTACTCGTTCATTTGATGATTTGGGTTTAATTCAAATGTTAATAAAAATATGTTTTTTGTTCTCTAAATGAGAAACACTCAAACAAAGCATAAGAAAAGCAGTTTATGGTTATACACTATGATACACTTAAGAGAAGTGTTAATTGAGAGGTAAGATGGGGGTGGGAGTTTGGAGTCAGTTGCTGATAAAGAAGCGCAGGATGGTGCAGTGGACTGCAGCAGCACTCTGGCCGTTGCACTGATGAGAAGAGACAGGGGCAGAGGCTTGAGAGCATCTGTTTATAGAGCCTCCTCCTCTTCACCCTCCATGCCCTTCCGCCTGAGCACCCTGCCCAAGCCCAGCCAGCGCAGTGCTCTCACCAGCCCCCTCACACTCCACACACACTCAGCAGGGAGCCCACATCACCACTTCTGACTTAAGCACACTTTAAAAATGGATGGACTTTAATCTGTGTAGCACAGCTGTGTGTCTGTCTCTCTCACTCTATTAATAAAAACTGTGAAATGAAAAAGGGAGATCTGTATTTAGAAGAGAAAGGCTTTATTGACTAAATATGGTTAGTTGGGTTCAAAATCTCACATTTAATGACATATGATGTTTGTGTATTCATGCATCATATATATTAGTGGTGGTTGAACGTTAGGTCAAATGGGAACCTATATCTGACCTAAAACTGTTATGTTAGTTGCTTTCCTCCCATGACCTGCTTGCTTCAGGTCCTTTTAATTCTATTGGATTATGGTTAGAATTTTTTCTTAAGAATTTCCTGCAATAATTGAGAATTTATTGTTCCATCAATGATGGCAAACCATTCTGGCCCAGAAGCAGCAAAACAGGTCAAAACCATGATATTACCACCGCTGTACTTCACAGAAGGGATAAGCTTTAATGCTGGAATGCAGTTTCTGTCCTTTGTCCAAACATAATGTTTCTTATTTAAGCAAAAATATCTATTTTGGTCTCAACCAAAAAATATTGCTGACTTGTCCATTAGCAAACTCAAGATAGGCAGGAATATTCTTCTGAAGAACATATATTATTCTGTACTTCTGAACTCATCAGAAATCTCCTTTGTTCATGCCATAATACACTTACACAAATGTGTTCTGACTATCAGACTTACTTGATAAATAGATGTCCAAGATTTGCTTGCCAGGGCAAAGATTCAAATCTCAGTCTGAACCTTGGGGTGCATACTAAGTAAAAACTCTTTAATGTTAATGCACTGAAGCAAGGGTGCAGTTTTAGCTTGGATGGAGGTGACACATCCCCACCAGTATGCAGTGATAACTGAAATGTCTTCCCCAAAAATTTGATTCCTGTTCATAGAATTAGAGCTGGTGGATTGGCATGTCCTCACCAATATCCAATGAATTGTCCCTCCACCAAATTGCAAGAGGAAAGGACCTGAATTTCACCAGGTCACTTAATTTTGCAAGGTAACACTCACCCCCTCCCCTCTCATTATACACTGAATGTGCACACAATATGTGCACAGAATATACCAAAATCAGCTCTTCAGAAGTTCTTTAAATAATACACTCTAAAATTCATAAGCTCCTCTAAAGCATGTGAACCTGCTGAAATGTGACTGAACTCCTCCGAGAGCTTCATTAGCTCTCTGTTTCTGAGTTCTCTCCACTTTTAAACACAGCCTAACAGAAAGGTGTCTCCAGGGGGAGGTGAAAAACATAGTAATTAGGAGGTGAGACAGGCACTGATCAATGCAACCACAAATCCTTGAGACAGGGGGCTGGGGGCAGTGGTGGATGGTGGTCACGTTGCTCAAAAGCAGTAATTTTTGTGTAGAAAAGTTGACGATAGGAGAACAAGAATGCATGAGAGTGTCAGCTGCACTCTCCATTACAAAACTGCAAATGCAAAAACAACAACTCAGCAATTCATGTGTAACTAAAAGGACACGTGGGTGAATGAATAAAGCATTAGTCTGGCCTTGTTTGGGAAGTCTGCAGCATCAGATATAACCAGACAGACTTGCTATTATTACAATACTAGGGAGGATAAAGCGTCCCTTAGGGAAAATCCTTGGGCTACTTCTTTAAACAACAAAGCTCTGAATTGTTTTACAGTAAGTGGCCTATAGTTTGGGGTGCTGTTACATCCGGAAGATCCACATTCATAGCAACAGAAAGCAGACCTCCTAAAATGCAATCACCACCTCACCTGAAAAAACTATTATTCATTTAAATATTGAAAGGTAAGGATACCTTGTGTAACTTTCAAAGACTTAAAAAGAAAGCAATCACATTCTCCACTGAGAGCCCAAAAAATACCATTCAGCCCTAAAACTAGAAGTCAAAACCCTGGAACAAAATCAATTAGCACTTCACACATGCATGTTTGTGTTGTTTAACACCAACACCTGTCCTTATTGGAAGGGCTGCCTCATTATAATAAATTCCCATTTTCATGGACTTTCTAGTTTGAAAGAGATTAATGAATAACAGCAGTGTATCCTAAAATTGGCTTCAACCCTGAAACCCACAAAGACAATATAAAGGAATACTATGTGTATTACAACAGTATTTGACTATGCTAGCTGTGCAGCTTCATCTGCTCACCCCTGAAGAACATTTTACCTGTGCATTTGTATCAATGTGGTTTGTTATTACCAAGTTATTAATAATTTGGGAATCTTGAGGTAATGGTTTTAACCTTTAGAACCCTAGGCCAATATTGTGGGATGTGGGATATATAGTGTTTATAGGAAACATAAATTCATGGCATTTATTATTTTCAGGAGATTCAAGGCTACTCAAATTTGTCTTCATTTGAGATGTAAAAATACATTTTTATTTAAATTTGTTTATTTTCTTTGTTTATATGGACTTAAAAACACTTTATATCTCAGAAATCATGTTGAGAATTAATCATCCAGAGTGTTTTAAAGGCTGAGTTATTTGTAATGATAATATTTATGAGGATATTTATAATAATAAGTTCCTCAAACTACTTGACAGTAGTCCAAATAAAATAAAAAAACAACCTGAATGGTCTTTATTATTTTTGATATTTATATATGTATCAGTATTATCCATTCTTATGACTTTTATTCTGAAATTTGAACACTATGTGAGGGGAAAAAGAGAGAGCAAACAGCTCCTCCCTTCTCATTTTTCTTTATAACCCAATATCTGGGTTAGTGATGTCACTGATCAGTCAGAGTCTGCATGCAGGTCAAGCATGTACAGGTGGACAGAGCAGTAAACACTCACTTTAGTGTTGGTATTTAAACCGGGATTTAGTTCATTTGGAAATGAGTGAATTTGAGCTATTTTCCAAACTGGATTATTTGCTAATTCTGATCATTTAACACACACTGATGAGACCTCCATTGTTAAGGAGGGAAAATCTTGTACTTAATGTAATTGCATGCAAAGTGCAGATGTGGGGTTCAATGAGTTAAGCTACATAAAGCTTGTACCTCCAGTGAAATGTAAGTGGAGGCACAGCCTTTGGTGAATGGAAGGAATGGAAATGAATCTTAAACACTGTCCTGTCCTTCTTCAAAACAATAACACAAAACAAAGAAAATAAATGAAAAAAAAACTGAATAACCAAAACAGGAATGGAAAATGGGACAATTCCAAAACACCAAAACATTTTGTAAAAGTCTTGATTTTTTTATGTCCCCAACATTTACATAAACTTAGCTCATTAGCAAAATACCTATTCAATGCTGTTAAAATGCAGTGCTGACTTTGAGAAAATATATGGTGTTGGTCCTGGAGAGCATCACTCACCTCCAGACTCTGTTATTGGAATCCAAGATACTATGTGAATCAGGCCTTGTGACCATTGGCCAATGTCCACAGAAGGGAACAAAAATATACAATAAAAATAAAAAACAGGGTTGGGCTGTGTAGTGTGCTGGCAGCTATAGAATGAGCTGGATCATGTGCCAGCAATGTTAAGATGTGCTGGTTGCTGTGCTGGTTGCTTTACAATGTGCCAGCTAGTGTTTGGTATAAGATGTGCAAGTTGGTTTGCTGGTTGGTTTAAGATGCACAGGATGGTGTGTGGGCTGCTTTAAGATGTGTCAGTTGGTGTGCTGGTTGGTTTAAGATGCACAGGATGGTGTTTGGGCTGCTTTAAGATGTGTCAGTTGGTGTGCTGGTTGGTTTAAGATGCACAGGATGGTGTTTGGGCTGCTTTAAGATGTGCCAGTTGGTGTGCTGGTTGGTTTAAGATGCACAGGATGGTGTTTGGGCTGCTTTAAGATGTGCCACTTGGTCTTCTGGTTGGTTTAAGATGCACAGGATGGTGTGTGGGCTGCTTTAAGATGTGCCAGTAGGTTTGCTGGTTGGTTTAAGATGCACAGGATGGTGTGTGGGCTGTTTTAAGATGTGCCAGTAGGTTTGCTGGTTGGTTTAAGATGCACAGGATGGTGTGTGGGCTGCTTAAGATGTGCCAGTTGGTGTGCTGGTTGGTTTAAGATGCACAGGATGGTGTGTGGGCTTCTTTAAGATGTGCCAGTTAGTCTTCTGGTTGGTTTAAGATGTACAGGATGGTGTGTCCGTTAAAGTGCTGGCAGCTTTAGAATGTGCTATTTGGTGTGTTGGCTGATGTTAGGACATGCCAGATGGTGCGCTGGCTACTCTAGGATGTGCTGTTTGGTGTGCTCACTGTTTAAGGATATGCCAGATGGTGTGATGACCGCTTTAGGATGCACTGGATCTCTGCAGCTGAGAGGTGTGCTGGCTGGTTTGTTAGTTACTACCCTGCAGCAGTGTGCCAGGCGAAGTTTTGGATGCTAATCAGAGACTGGATAACAAGTTAAATAAGGTGGGGTTTAAGAAAACAATTTGAAATGTCTGTTCATATTAAAAACAGCGTTTTATACTAGGAACAGCATGGTTTCATTTAAACCATTAAAACTCTGACAGGCATGGATTGTGATGTGAGTTGCTGAACAAGCAATTTTGCTGGAAAATCAATTATGTAACCAACAGAACTGCACAGTCTTCCCTCACCTCCACAGCTAAACATGTGGCCACTTGCATATTGAGTCCAGGAGGCCTCATCCTCACCTAGCCCAAATGTTAATCGGGCCCTGACTGCCTGGTGTTTCTTGAAAACAGCAATGATCTTATTTTGAATTAAATAAAAGCCATGTTATGTAAACTGCTTTCCTGATGCACCAGGGTTTGAGAATCAGGTTACCAACATGTAATAATTCAAGGTTAAACTGAACATCAATATTCTGTCCTCGTAATGAAAGACATTGACATTGAATGACTTAATGAATGACTTAATGACAATGCACATTTTAGCAGTTTATGAATCAGATGTGATGAGTACAGAGCAAACTATAAAATGTGGGCAGAGCACCAGGGTTGGGACCCACTGTTCCAGAGTGTATCTTTGAGTCTTTAGGCTGAAATAGTGTACAATAGGAAGAGGAGAAAATTCAAGATTCCAGCAGTTTTGGAGTAAAATATGACGCACTGAGCCATATCCAGATGGCTCACCTCAGAAAGCTGCGGAGCTTCAGACCCATAAATCTCAAGGGTGAGATAGCGTGATCTGGAACTGCCCTGGGAAGAGTATTTTATTATTTGTATGATATAGCTGCTCATGAATTTATGCTAGACTTGCTAAAATGGTAGCTTAATGTCACAACCTTAAGCAGGAGAATGGATCTTCACATAAACACAGTCTAAGATAAAATCTTGGGAACTTAAGAGGGAGATGCAAAGGACCCCTGAAAGCACTTCTGCGTGTAACGACCACCGCATGTGCTTGGGGTGGATCTCCATGAGAAAAGTTAAGGGGCTAAATTCCAGGCGCACTGAACTCCACTGGAAGTGGAACTAGAAGGAAACTGGAAGTGTGATTAGAATTCCACATAACCTCAAAATGATGGAAAAGATTCATATGGTGTAGCATGAAATGAAAAGAGGAATGAAAACTCTTTGTGCTCCCCATCAATCCCCACAGCATTTTAGTAACTGAACTGTCTCTGTGCAACTTATGTAATCAGCAGCGCGAAATCCTTTAATACATGAACGTCAACTCACAGGGGCAAATTAACTGACGCTGTCTAACTTTCCTTATTTAGGTCTCACCTCAGAGGAATTGTCTGAGACAGTTGTGTTTGGCATTATGTTGAATTTGTCTCAAGCAGAAATGAAAAAATCTAGCTCCAGAGTGTAAATTTAACAATTATTGCACGTGATATTTTGCACATTATGCTTGGTTGCACTCATATTCTGCATTGTGCATAAGTATGGATGAGTGAATGTGCTGTACGGATAATGATTCATTGAGACTGAGGGTACGTACGGTTGCCAAGCCTCAAGCTTTGGCCTTGAGACTTATGGAATTGGCCACTGTCTCCTGGAATTATAAAAAATTAAAGCCTTGAAATTTAGTGGTGAGAACAAAATCTGAATCAGATGCCGTCTAGGGAAATCCCATACATAGCTTTGTGAATAGTTGTCGCCACCACTGTCACATGCTCACAGCCCAGATTCAGTAAACTACAAAAAGAGTTTGTGATAATATCTGGAGCCAATGTCTGGAGTACCCAGAATGAAACATTTAATCTGAGGTGCTATTATCTGTACACACCCAATCCCAAAACTAAACATCTTTGGCTAATTCAGATGGGCCAGCAGTAATTACCCCTTGTAGGTTGTAGTCTTTTTTTTTTTCTTCCAGACTGGCCATTTCAGGGATTTTCCCCCTCATCCCCTGAGAAAATTACAGTCCTTATTACCTGCTGGTCCAATTACTTTAGAATAGAATTCTTCCTTAAGTTCCCTGAAGGAACCCCCTCAAGGGATCAATAAAGTTCTATTCTATTCTATTCTATTCTATTCTATTCTATTCTATTCTATTCTATTCTATTCTATTCTACTTTAGTCCCGTCATAACCTTATGTTGAAAAAGAGGTGTTTTACTACTGCTACTTGCTGTATTTAGTGCACAAATATGTAATAAACTCAATTCACAAATTGCACAATGTCAGATGCTTTGGGAGAGCTTTTATTCATTCATTTGGTCAGGATAATAAACTAGATATCTAATCAGAAACTCAATTAGAAAAAGCAAGATACTGCAGGCTGAATAAAATTGCAATTTTACATTTAGATTTACATTTGCAGCATTTGGCAGATGCCCTTATCCAGAGCGACTTACAAAAGTGCTTTGCTGTTCACTCAGATATCCTTAGTAGAGACTAGAATCCAGAGATTCGTCAAACTTAAATTCTGCCAAAAACAAATGTCAGATCAGTGACAAGATTCAGTATAATTATAAACCTTTGATGAATGAAATGCTCTTGAAAGAGATGCGTCTTCAGTCTGCATTTGAGGACAGAGAGTGACTTGAGGGATGGTGGGTCAAGCCAAGATGTACTTGATTCCCATCTAGTACAGAGGGGCTGGTCCATTTTTGGCTTTGTAGGCTAGCATCAAGCTTTTGAACCTGATGCACGCAGCTACAGGAATGAATGGAACGCAGCAATGGAGTTACATGACTGAACTTGGGAACATTGAAGGTGATTTGTGCTGCTGCATTTTGGATGAGTTGCAAGGACCTGATGGTCCACATAAGAAGGCCAGCTAGGAGGGAGTTGCAGTAGTCTAGTCTTGAAATGACAAGAGACTGAACAAACACCTGAGAGGCCTCTGTAAACAGACAAGGTTGAATTCTCCTGATGTTGTAAAGGAGAAATCTGCATGAACGAGTCAGGTTTGCAACATGAGTCAAGAACGATAACTGATCATCCACACTGGAGTGGAGTGGAGTGACCAGAGAGTTCTCAAGGGAAATGGCAAGATCAGGATTTGGACCAGTGGTTCCAGGAATGAATAGCAGCTCAATCTTGCTGGGCTTGATGGCAGGTACAGAAACGTCATATATACAGGTATACATGTACAATATGATTATAGTTTTCTATGATCAAAATAACCTTTTTAAACAATAGAAATAGCAATAAATTATATTATTGTCATTTTAAGACAATACAGTAATACAGTAATAATACAGTAATAATTTAATAACAAAATAATTTAATTACACCATTTAAAAGAGCAATAGACTTGATAATTAAGAATATTCAGACATTATAAAGAATGTTTATCTTACTTAACTAAACATACATAAAATAAAATCCCCTTTAAACAAAGTTGACATAGCAGAATGTTCACATTAATGGATTCTTCTTGGAACACAAAACTCTCTGTTCTGATCAGTTTTTGGTCACAAATGGCCTTTTTTATATTATCCTATTGTTATTGCCTACATGGGCTGCATTGGTTTGTAGAGAGGTGCGTGCTTGATGTTGATGGACAACAAGTTTCTTGATGTCTCTGTCAGAATCTGACTGCTGTGTTGCATGTCCCACGGCAGAATGAGTGTGGAAGATTACCCTTGACATTCTTTAGTTTTCATTTATATGTAAGGGCTACTGTACAGTTACAGAAGATACAGGAACCTTTCTCACAGAGACAGAGAGCAGCAAAGAGAACAGGACAGTTTGACTGGATAAAATACATGCAAGTGAACACAAGGGGTAATGGGTAATATTGAGGTCAGCAAAAAATGCTGAGGTCGCATCTATATAGTAAGATATGTTGATGTAATTATCGTGACCGGACTACTGATCATCTGACCATATGTGATGCAAACATCTGGGTTTGTAAAAAATAAAATCCAAGACAAACTGCTGTGGTCCAGGTTGCAACAGGTCTTTGGTGAGTGTTTACTTCTGCTACCACAATCCATGTTAAAACACTGTCTGACTGGGCACCATTATCTGCAGTCATCCCTTCACATTCATATGTAGGAACAGGGACAAACAGCAGGAGCAATTCCAGTGCAGCTGTTCCTGCTTTCCCTCTGTTCTCAAGCTCCTCTTTCTTCATCTTTTCCAGTCTGATCTTGAAGACTTTCATCAGAAGTGAAAACAAACTGGCTTGAATCGCTGCACACTCCAAAGGCAGCCCTGAGTGGGGTTGATTTGGGCCATATGGAAATACTGAGCTGTGTCATTCCCCTCCCTTCTACAGCCTGGCTCTAAACAGCTCCAGCTCACATCCATCACGTCCAGCACTTTGTGGTTTTCACTTTTAGCCCTTTCTAGAGTACAACCCAGCAAGGTCTTAAGTTAAAGACTAGACTTTAGAGGCCCCACAGTGAATACTTTCTAATGCTACCTAACATTCCAGACCTCTAAGCCTATTTTCTATGAGGCTCTTTGCACAAATGCTATGGAGTCTGCAAGTCTGGATCATGTTGGATGAATGGGATTTTAATCAAGTGGTAGAGACAAAGTTCCATGACCACTCACCCTAACCTCTCCACACCACAAGACTGCTCTTCAGACAATGCATGCAAGAAATGTGAAAACGTCTGTGCATCGACATGCATGCAGTTGGCCCTCGATGATGAGTGTGCAAAGTCTCATAGAGCCTAGAGACAATGCATAAACAAATACAAGCAGATGAGCATGTTCTTCTGCTGGCACAAGCACCTGCATTGTCCCTTTCTGTCTGCCAAGACTCTGGTAAGATTCCTCAGTGCAGTCATTAGTGGGGCCCAGGCTCTACCCTGTTCAGCATTTTGAGACAAAAAGAGCTATTGTGGTGGCCACAGAGATAACAATCCAGCAAACATAAAACATCACATCCAGCCAGGACATACTAAAGCCCTCTGGTGTTCCACATATGCCAAAACAGCTACACTTTAGCCTTTAGAAGAACAAGGAAGCAAAATGCAAAGGTCACCACTGAAATAATGTCAAGCTCAAAATATTTGACCTTTAAATTACCATGGCAGAGGCACTTGCTCAACCACTCTGTCTGCTGAAAGCCTGGGATGTTTAAGGAGACCTGGTGGCTCAAGGACAGGGTGAGGGGAATCCCATTTGAGGATATTGGGGTCAATTGTGTATCTGATTAGGGAGTATTACAGTATTAAAGTAGTTAAATTGATTAGTGATGCTGGGATAAAATGTAAAGAAAAAAATATATATTTAAAAAATAATAAAAACAATATATGAAATTAATAAAAAAGGGCATGTTAGTGCACAAGTCAGTGGATAAAGACTTTCAGCTGGTTTGTAACAATGGAAATAAATGAACTTTGAAAATTGTTGTAAACAATTCACAATTCAATGTTTTTTCACGCTTTGTCTTTATAAGAGCAGTGTTAGAACAGGCTGTGTTCCCACCCATCTGTACCATAGTATTCAGACAACAGTTCAGATTGTTCTCATAATGACAAGACACATAGAGCATTATATGTCTTACAGACATTTCACATCAACCCAATCAGAATAACTTTGTTTATATCTTTTCAAATTAATTCTGCAGAAATCGTTGGAATTACTCTTTAATAATATAGGCTTATGTTTACTCAGTGACATTCATTAATCTGCTTACTGTTTCCCATAAATATGTTTTTAATATGCGCTTAACTATTCATTACATGTGACAATGACATGCTTTGACCTGCACTAACAGCCTTGGCCTGTTTTCATAGACACTGATTACACCTAGTCATGGGCTAAACTACAACGTTAATTCAAAATCTGTATAGGTTTAAGTTTAATCGTGTTCTATTTGAACTTGTACTGCATTTCTGCCACTTCAATAGTAGAATATATTTTTGTGGCTAAACTGTTGAAGGCTTTAGATCTATAGGATAAATACAATCTATATGTCCAAATATTTGTGGACACCCCTATTAGTGAATGCTTTCGGCTACTTTAAATTGCACACATTGCTAACACAGATGTGCAAATGCACACATACAGCTTTTATAAAAGTACTGCCAATACACTAGGACTCTCTGGAGCAGATGAACATGAACCAATTGGCACCGAGACTAAAGCTGTTGAGCAGTGAAACTGTGTTCTCTATCCAGTAGTTTTGAGATGAGATGGGGAGTTTGAAAAAGGGTGGTGTGGTGATACTCCAACATCCTGTCCTCCCTAACATCCTCAACAAGATTTATTTATTATTTTTATTTTTATTTATATTTTTTTATTTGAATGGGACAACACTAAAACATTTAGTAAACATTTAAACAAAGACACCCCCCAGACCCCCACATAGACTAATGTTTGTGACTTTTAAACAGATTTACTGGCTGTGTGGTGTGATTTACTTCTTGTTGGCTTCTTCTACAGATAAGAAATGATAAGGCATATTGTTGAAAGGTATAGTAAACTATTGTTATTTAGACCATCATACCTCTGCCATTTGGCAGAGATGGCACAATCAGGGTGAGGTGAGTTTAACACCTGCTTCAGAAAGATATAGTGGCCCTAAATGTGTTCCACCAAAATGTTGAGCAGAATACTAAAAAGCTAGTGCAATCCTAACAGCCAGGATAGCATCAAATCTTGGGCCCTGGGTACAGCTGTTTGGGTGCGGGTGTTGTCCCCCCTTTAATCCAGTCCTAGAGACCTCTAACCCTGCAGGTCCACCATTACCCACCCATGATGCCCCTGCTCACAGCAATCCTCCAAAATTGCCGGTAAAATAGAGACAGTTACTCCAACAAAAGCAGGCTACACTTTTTATAAATCCCCTGATTTTGCAAGTATCCATATACCTTTTCCATATAGTGTAGACCAACAGTGATAAGGTTGAAAAATGCTGGAGTATTCCTTTGAGTGTTAATCGCTCTGTGATAAAGGATGCCTTGGTGCAGGAATGGGATTACTGTGTTATTATATAATAAAATCAGATAACCTCTATTGACAGCTCTGCAGATGTGTGTATGGTCATGGGAGGTTGGAGGTAATGGACAAAATTCACACACCTACTCCAATGGCTTCCCCACTGAGCTCAAACGTGAATATAATCCTCTTACCCAAGCCTTCCCAAGAGAAGCTCAGAGGTAAAGTAGGCAGATGCTTCAGCTCAGCAACATGAGTCAAGTTACTTTACCTTTAAACACACAGTAATCCTGCATCAGCTGTACCTCAGGAAACCCCTGGAGCTGAGGGTGATTCAGCGGAGTGATAGGCTATCTGGCACACTGCGTGTGTATATGTGCATTGTTAACTGGGTTAAACCCTTATAGTACATCCTCTCTGAGATAAACACTCTGTGTGATAAGCTTTAATCCAGGATATTTTAGAGGGATCATCTAACTCAATTAAACTTCACTCCATTTGAGGGAGATACTCAGAGAAAGCCATAGTCAGGCCATGTGTGTGTTGTTATGACTTCTGCATCTATTCTGCATGCCAGAGAGGGCCATAAAGCTGTGGCCCACCAGCTCCATTTCAGGGCCTGTGAAAGGCATTATGGGCTAAGATTTAGTGCTTCTCAAGCACTTGTCACTGTAGATGCATGAGAATATGTCTGTGTGAGATGATGAAAGAGAGAGAGTGAGAGACATGACAAAGAAACATGGGAAAATATAATATACCTTCAGCAGCTGCCATGACACTTCAGTCTTTCATAGACTTACTGAGGGCCTCAGCTGGACACATCACACTCTTCAGTAGTGAGAGCTGTTCACACCCTGAGATGCTCACAGTAAAAGCTAACTGAGACTGACACTTTAAAGTCAAAGTATACAAAATCTGCTGAGGCCTGAAATGTTGCGGTGTTCTGGAATCTGAGACAATATTTGTGCCTTATTGAATTTTGTACCATGTGCTGTTCTGTCTGGGACTCAACCCAAACATTTCCCAGAAAACTATTCATATGGCTTCAGAATCACCCCCAAGCACTGACTCACTGGTCACACTGGTATCTGGAGATAGAGGTCATTGTTTCAGTGTTTACTCTATCCAGCATTTGCACATTTAGACAATGTTCCAGTGTACAGAATTGAAAACACTGTTCATCTTCATGCGCTAAATCCAAGTTTAAAAAGCACTCCAGTGCAGATGCTAATCAGCACACAGTTATAGTACAGTTCACTGTATAGGACAACACTCTGACTCTTACTGTATTTACTTTTTGACCAGGTTCTGAGTGATAATGGACAAAAGTTTCAGGTCAGGGTTTTGCCAAGATTGAGTTATGACTGTCCTCTAGTGGTGGAAGTAAACAGATACAGGCTAGAACATGAATTAAAAAAGAAGAAACTAAGACTAATAACCAGCTCTGTTCAGTCTGTGAACTATATATATTTGTGTGTGTGTGTGTGTGTGTGTGTGTGTGTGTGTGTGTGTGTGTGTGTGTGTGTGTGTCCAGTACAGAAATAATCTTGTCTTGTTTATTTAACTGGTGTTGTCTTACGTCCTCTTTAGTTTGAATACTGAAATACTGTATGAATGTTGAATATGTCAAAAGATGGTGATCTGTGATCAACAGCTGTGATCATCACCATCATCAAATGTACCCAATAATGACACTCACCTGTTTCCAGTTAACCTGTTCACCTGTGGAATGTTCCAAACAGTGTGCTTTGAGCATTCCTCAACTTTCCCAGTGTTTTGTTGTCCCTGTCCCAACTTTTTGGAATGTGTTGCATTCATCAAATTCAAAATGAGTCAATATTTGCCAAAACATTTATTCAAGTGAATTATATTATTCTCTATGTATTGAATAGTGTGTGTATATATATATATATATATATATATATATATATATATATATATATATATATATATATATATGTGTGTGTGTGTGTGTGTGTGTGTGTGTGTGTGTGTGTGTGTGTGTGTGTATATATATATATATATATATATATATATATATATATATATATATATTGATTGATTGATTGATTGATTGATTGATTGATTGATTGATTGATTGATTGATTGATTGGAAGGTAGGTAGGTAAAATGGTTCTTCTGTGGCATCACTCAGGCTGCTGCAACTTCAAAATCTGCCCATTATAAATCAATGACAAACTGTATAACAAATCCCACTGATCTTTCCTGTGTTCTCCTGCTTTTGCTGCCATCAACAGCTTTTTGTACAGTTCAAGTGTCATACATGAAGCCTGGCTAGGTGGCAGCATAAGTGCACTTTTGTATGCACAGTCTTTCAAGAAAAATAAAGAGAAACTGGCAGATATCTCATAAATCTTCTAACGGTGAAGAACAGCAACAGACAATTTAAGACCTACTAGATCAATATGACTCTGGGGGCTTACTGTGATAATATTAGGTTCTCATGGATTTTTATACAGCATAAGGAAATAAAGAAGTGGAGGTTCGAAATGCTTAAGTACACTTCTGGAGTGAGTGTATTATTGGAATGTCTATAGTCACAGCCAAATAGAAATCTGACACCCTCTTCACCATCAGTTATGCCTTGTCATATACTATATAGTGTTTAGAATGATCTAATCATTTAGATGATCATCTAGACCCATGCAAATTAACATACGGAAACAAAGGGCTTTGCTGCCATGGCTCAGTGGTGTTAAACTAATGCAGAGAATGCAGTGTAGAGGTTTTTCCAGTTTTTCTGGTTGAAATGTGGGTGTTGTGTTTACAATTACATGTAATTACATTTGTACTCTTTGTACTAAATGAACAGAGCTGAGGGGATTAAGGCCTAAACTGCCAAACTGGAGTGACAGGAAGGAGCACCTGTCTGGTTGCAATGGAACTGTTATTGTTTCTTTATTGCTTCTGGAAGCAGGGGATAGTTTATTATCACTGCGAACATGCAGCCAGTGGCAATATGAGTGAATCAACTGCACAATTAACAAAACAACACTCTACACCCACAAGTTCATGGCAGGGCACTTACTCATCTTACACTTCTTTTCAAATGAAGGGTATTAATAAGTCAAGGGTCAATCCCTCCATTCCTAGAAAGCCTGCCAGGGTGAGCCTCAAGAGCATAAGTAAGGTCAGGTAGTGATTGAGTAATTAACTCTTGGATCAAAAATGCCACCCCTGAGATATTCAGTGTGGTGATTCATTACTCTAGGAACACATCTATCAACAGTGAATGTATCTTAAAGTGCTGTATACTTTTGAATACAGTCTGTTTTATGCCATTGCATTGTTTCATTCTTTGCGTCCTTTGACCAGACCAATACAGGTGGGTGAAGGCTTTCGAAGGATCCTAAACCACTCCACTCCTACAAAGTCCAGCAGTACCTGGGCAAGAACAGCACAAAGCTAAATGAATGGCAGCTTTTTGGGATAGGTTGCTTAGCAACAGCTATGTACTATACAGTCCCTGCAGTTTCCACCAGTGTGTTTTGCCTGTCTCAGCAAGGCAGCCTCCAATCCTCTACCACAGCACAGCCAGAGCCTTAGAAAAAAATTAGTCAGTGATACCTGAGGTGCGGTGGCGCCACTGACATTTCAAGCACTTTGTGTAGGAGTACTCATAGCTAGCTGCAGGTCACACTTTAGAGGACTTAAGCAGAATTCAGCAGCCAACCCTGACACCAGCCTCAGTCCATTCCTTGAGAAGCTCTCCCAAGTCCTTGAACTGATTTTTCTGGCAATCCTCTCAAGGTTGTGGTCATCCCTGTTGCTTGTGCACCTTTTGTCACCACATTTCCTCTTCCAGTCAACTGTCCGTGCTTTGAAATAGCACTGTAACAACATCCAACAATGGCCTTGTGTGAGTTTAGATGATTGTTCTTCGGACCACTATCAGATTAGCAGTTTGGATTGTGGATGCATGTGTTGAAGTACACACTGTGAGCTTAGACCTTTTATAATTTACTCCAAACTTGAAGCAAATATTGTAATATTTTGGAACACTGATGTCTGATTTAAATCAACAAGAATGTACTTGCATGATATATTCTAATTTTAACATGCACTGAAAAATAATGAAAATAATGTACAGTATATGTGATTTTAGTTGCGGTGTCACAGACGTGTTGCTGGTAGTGTGCTTGCCTCATAGCTCCAGGGGCTTGGGGTTGTGGGTTCAGTCCCTGTTTTAATATTGTCCATCAGAATTTGGCATGTTCTGCTGTATTCACGTGGGTTTCTGGGATCTCTTGTCTCCTCCTGCCTGCTTAAAAAACACCCACTGAGTGAACTGGACATGCTAAATTGCCCTTAGGTGTGACTGTCAAAATGAATGCTTATGTGTTGTATTCCAGGGGGAATTCCAGTCTAGTGCCCAATGGTCCAGGTATACTCTGAACCCAGTGTGACCAAGACAAGGAATAAACAGATAAGTGGATGGATGGATGCTGGTGTTTGACCAAATGCAAATATAAAGTCCTGTTATTTTGCATAAATAAATACGCTGATTTTCCTTTTATGGTGGGCTTGCCTGGTTTATCTCATTGCAATTTAGAGAAGTGTTTCTCAACCATGGTCCTGGAGCCACTAGTCAGAGGTAGTCCAGATTGTTTTCAGGAGTAGACACTGATGAGAAGAGATGGTTAAGCCAGTCAGATAGTGTTAGTGTTTATCCTGGCAGCATGGATACCACTTGCTTTGCTGGCTTTAGCTTCCCCACTTGCTCTTAGTTGAAGAAAGCTAAGTCACAAGGTCTGGTTCACACAGTAGCCAATTGTCCTTTGTCTAGAAACTGGGTATGATGTAAATGCCTGTCTCTATAAAAATGAGTCAATTTATTGCGCGCAATTCATATCCCTCTTGAGCAGGTTCCCAAAAGGCTTCCCAACCTTTTCCACCTCATGGCTGACCTGTTTAAAACTGGACAGCATAATAGCGCACAACAAAAACTCATTTTTTATGTAAATTTTGTTTTGCATTTCTCATGTGCAGACACTGAGGTCAAAAACAGCATGTTCTCATAAAAACATCTGTCCCGAATGTAGCTCACATACACAAGAAGTAAAGATCTGTTGCTCACATGAGACATGTATAGTTACAAAATATGGATTTCCCTTTTTAATTGGCCCAAAAGCTGCCTCATGTCAGGACCCATGTCAACATACTTATGCCATCACAGCATATCTGATGTCGTCTGGGTTGTACTTGCGGATGATTTTTTGCTTTTTTCTGAGGAACAGCATCACTGTTCTTTTTCATTTAAGAAACTTCTATATCCAACCAGATGTCTGCACTAGGTGCCTGCAGCCAGTTGAAGTCTCAAACTGATGATTCATTTGCATGCTTCTGTGATGGTGTTAATTGTTCATTTCTATTAATCATTCATTTTTATTTGTTTTAATATTAATAATTAATGATATACTATAAATATATAGACTATAGGCTTCTGCCTCCCAATGAGGATGGGTGTGTGGATCACTAGAAAGTGCTTCAGGGTGCACTTGTGGTCACCAGCCCACAGGTTAAGAAACCCTGCTCTTGAGGTAGCTGTTGTGTTTTACTGTGTCACAGCTTAGGTCTGATAAAAGGCTTCCACTAATTGGCTGGGATAATCTATGTAAATATTTGGCGAATGAGTCAATAAATGAACCAAGACTGTAATGTAGCAGTTTTGGGGTTTTGAAACTAAAGTGCTGCACAGGCCTGTTTTGATTATACCACATTTCCAGATTTATAGTTTTCTACACTGCTAATTCTTTCAAACACTGTTTGGATCTATAAGCCAGGGGTGATACCATCTAAGAAAAAAAGAAAGAAACAAAAGAAAAAAAGAAGAAAAAACATATTCTGTGAATCACGCCTTTAAAACTGCCACCATTACGTCAGTCAGTCCTTTGGACAAAGAGTAAACAGGAAAGAATATGTGGAGGTTGCTGGCATTAGTCATAAACCAGTCTGGTTGACAAAAGCTTGAATGACAGCATTTTAGCATTTTGTAAATGACACGCAGGCAAAAGAATACAAACAAGAAAGACAATGAGAAAATGAGAGAGACAGACAGACCCAGCTTTGCTCATGTCAGCTCTGCCTTTGTGTTGACCCCTTCTAAGCTGGCTTCACTGACACAGGCAACTCAAATATCTGTGTGAGTTTGCATAAATTTGTGCTGTGGGGTTATTTACCCAGAGCTTCCTCAGGGAACACCCTTGCAGAAAACGATAGGGCTAATAAAGTTGATTGACAACTGGGACAGCACAGCAGTGATGTCTTTACCAAGTTGTCTGAGCTATATATGGAGAGGGAACCATAATGCTCAATACCGAGTCACATGGTATGGTCTTGGTATAGTATGGCAATGGAGTTCATAATATGTCAGTGTTCAGATACCTCTTCTAATTAGTACTTTCAGATACTTTAATATGTTTCAAATGCATGTACTGCATGTACTGTCTCTATAGATGAGCTGTGACAGTAGGACGCTTTGATCAACCTAAAGTTACCAAGCACCCTCCACCCCATTTCACTGGCCTGTGGAGCAGTAACACTGTGTTCTGAGGATGGAGCACCATCCGGCTTGGGATGAAAGGTTGGGGGTTAAGTGATCCAGAATAATGTTCTTGTGGCTGAACCTCAACCACTAATGTTGGTATAAAACATCTGGTCTAAAACATTCCCAGGAAACAGAGTCTGTGTTGAAGCAAAGGAACAGAAAGTAATTAATAATAATTAGAAGTGCTATCTACAAACATTTTGACATATTGTTGCTGTCCCATCAAAACCATGTCCATCTCCAAAACGGTGCCTTTACAGGAAAAGACAAAAATGTTCTTAACTTTTAATGAAAATTCATGTAAAATAAGATTCATTTAAGTCATTTTGGACCAGCTCTACTGGTCCATTCCTCATGAAATTATGATATAAGCAAACAAGAGGTTCACATAATGAAGAAAACTAAAATGGTCAAAATGGAGATACTCCCAAGATTGATAGCAACAATTTAGTGCAGTCTCATTTACAAGCTGAAACAAGCTATTTTCTGTGAGCTGTCATGATCCCAGCAGATCATAAAATGTGTACAGAGGCCTTCTGCCTTCACCCTAATTAGACTTAACTTCACCATGGTTGCAGTGACGTATGGGTCACCTGAGAGGTTCTTATCGGCACAGTCTCACTCCACCTTGCTCTCACAGGACACTGACACACTGTGCATGTAATATGATGGGCTGGTATCTGCTCAATGAAGCAAGGTGTGTTTGATAGCATCTGTTGGAGCTGGATCAATACTTGCTTATGCAAGAGTGACATTGTTACGGATAAGTTCACCCAAAATCACAAATTCCTGTTTGGGGTTGTTTTGATACTTTCCAGTTTTGGTGTCAATATATGCAGTTTCAAGACAAGTTGTTTTACATAATATATTATGAATCAGACAGGTTTTTCTATTTATTCAAATTGGTCAAAATCCATTTCTACAAACATTTTTAAGTATAGATTTAGAAGGGGGGGACAAAAGTCTATGTGTTTCTGCCATTATTTGTTCCTTTTCCTCTCCATTGTTTGTTGTACTGGGGGATGTTAAGCATGCCAGCATTTTAAATTGAGATTGCATAACATGCACAAAACTTACTTTTGTTTTCAGAAGTAGTTGGTTAGATTAGTGTGTTGTTATTTGCCAAGCGAAAGGCTTGGTGTTGATACTGAGTGTTTTCTGTGTGTATATATATATATATATATATATATATATATATATATATATTCTCTCACTCTCTCTCACTATCTATATATATATATATATATATATATAGATAGATAGATAGATAGATAGATAGATAGATAGATAGATAGATAGATAGATAGATAGATAGATAGATAGATAGATCCTCCAGACTGGATGTCATGTGCCTTTTACAGAGGAATAGCTTCTGTCTAGCCACTCTACCATACAGGCCTGGTTGGTGTAGTGCTGCAGAAATGACCCAGAATGTTGGAGCTCTGTCAGAGTGACCATTGGGTTCTTCATCTCTGTATTGTGTATAGACTTTTGGATAGACTTATTCATTTTGGAATAAGGCTGTAACATAACAAAATGTAAGCATAACATCTTAAGGAGACAGTATTTTACAGCCCTTGATTATTAACTTCAATTGTAATGGGACCTTGGACAGAACAGAACTTTGGATTGGTTGGGGTCCGGAGGACTGGATGGCTAAGCCAAACACATTGGCATGCTGAAAACAAATTCATGCAGTGGAGTGAGCGGAGCTTCAGATATAAAGTGTGCTAGAATCTTTCCCTGCAGCAGATGGGAAGCAAACAGGATAACTGATTCAGCCTGCCTAAAGACTCAACAGGCAGAACAACCTGTTCCAGATCTGTGTCCTTAAACACTTTCCTAAAACTGTAAAGAGAGAGTTAATATGCACAGGGCTGGTATTATGCAGAATTGAAAGGGAATTAAAGGATATGATGTGATTTAATGTGCCTAGAAAAGGACTGCTACAGTGCTATTATTCCAGAAAAAATATGATGCAACACCTAAACAAGAGCCAAAATAAACTCCTCTGCAGGCGTCGGCAATGTTCATTGGCTGTGGGACTTTGTGAGGTGAAATGTAAACAACCCAAAGTCCAAGATTTCACAACAAGCCTCACAGCTCAGTGTATTGGGAAACATGGGAAAACAGTTCACATTCACATTACATATCCTCCTTTCCAATAACCTTTGCTACTAGAAATACAGGCCCACACATCATTTCTGTACATCAACACAGCTAATTGAAAATTAGCACCTCTAACCAAACAGCAGTACAAAGACCAAGAAGATCTCCAAACAAGTCAGGGACAAAGTTATTGAGAAGTACAATCAGTTAAGCACTGAAGGTTATAAAAAATATTCTGGTCTGAGTCGAGAGGAAGATGTATGCTGCTAAATACAGAGATATTCTTGAGTAAAACCTGTTTCAGACTGTCAGTGACTTGGGCCTGGGGAGGTTCACCTTCCTCCTACCTGGACAATGACCTAACAAATACTGCTAAAGCAACACTTGAGTGGTTTAAGGGGAAACGTGTAAACGTGATTGGAATGGCCTAGTTAAACATCAAATGTTCAAAGTTGCAAGCATGTTCTGTAAATGAAATGATGCAAATGCCAAGGGTGAGCGAATACTTTCACAACACACCATTGCTTCTCACACAACAGCTACATTTAATTTATAAACCCAGTGCACATGTAAATAGAATTTTTTTTCTTTAAAAATCTGTGTGATTTCTTTAAAAATGTGATGTGACAATAAACTTGATTTGATTTGTATCTGCACTTCATAGACAGACACAGTGGCAACTGTGGCCTCATGGTTAGGGAACCAGTCTTATGACTGGATGCTTTCTAAGTTGATTCCTTGAACTGACAGGACATGACTGAGGTGGCTTAGACAAAGGCATTTAGTTCCCCAACTGCTCCCTGGGTGCCGTGCCTAGGGCTGCACACTGCTCCGGGCGTGTGTGCACTCACTAGTGCGTGTATGTGTGTGTTTCACTGCGTGGATGGATTATATGCGGAGGACAAATTCCCCTGTGTGCAAACTGCACATTTATATGCAGCGCCCGCAGATGCATTATGACCCAACCATAACCTCAAATCAACCATAGAGAGAAAACGATAAACAATCAGCAGCAAAGGCGGCTGCAGTAGAAGCCTGGAAAAGCATCTCAAGGTAGGAAACTCAGCTTTTTCCATGGGTTCCAGACTGCAAAGCATTTGCATCCAAGTATCCATATATTAATAATTGTTGGCTTGTCCAATTATGTTAGAACATGTGTCAATGAGTCTACACTAGGAGTCTACACTTTAATTATGTCGTAGTTGCTTCACTTTAAATCTACTGAGCTGGTGTACAAAGACAGCGCAAAAACTGTGACACCATGCAAATACTTATGGACCTGACTATAATTGTGTTATCAGTAATGAAACACCAAGCAACACTCTGTACACTCTGGAAATACATGGGTAAATAGAGTCATATTCGTATCCATATTTAGCCAGTGTAGTGTAGCCCAGGCCTGTCTGAACACACACGGTGCTGGGTGACAGAGTTTGTTTCCCACGCAGCGAGAGCGAGAACGTGTCAGAATCATGCGGATTGGCAATAATTCATCTCCCTTCTTTCCAGTGCAGTAACAGTCACAAGTCTAAATGGTTTCATTACATGCAGATCCAGAGGCAGCCTACACTGTTCTGCACACTACAGAAGGCATACAAACATGTTCTCAAATGACCCTGAAATTCAGCCTGTTTATTACAAGAGCTCAGAAAGTGTTTTGAGAATGTAATAAAGTACACTTTGCACTTTATAAAAGCCTTAGTGCAGTCATGGCTCTGTACATACACTAGTGCTCAGTGATATGATGTCAATATCCTGATTAATTGAACATTTTTACCTCAATAGCAATAAAAATAAATCATTTTAATAAATGAAGAACATGGCATTTTTCTTTGGCACAAGCTGCTTAACTTGCTTAGTGGGGTCACTTTTTGTAACAGCAGTATCACAATAAGTAATAGTTTAATTATTAGTTATTTTGGCAGTTTTATGTTGTATCATAATATTTATGTATTTATTTAGGTTTATGATTTATTCTATATTGTGCATGTATATAATGAAGGATTTAAGTTACTGGGTTTGTTTTGCTCCAAAAATGCTCCAATACATTAAAGAATCAGTGTGCAAGAAACAGCTGCATAATGGAAACATTTTTATTTTTATGTTCAAGTATTTTGAATGGCTGTTGATCAGTCATAATTCCCTTGACTATTGTAGGAGTGGGTTAAATTTGCATTTGAAAACTAATTAACATTTTGATTTTTAATAAAAATGCATTAGAAACAGTAACCACATTGTTGTAGGTTAACAGTGGTTTGTTTTACAGCTAATACACATATTAAACCAAATATTTTATAACAAAAATTGAACTAAACTATAAATAGGTTACTGGAACCAGTTGATAATTGTGTTGAATCATCCGGGAGGTTACAAAAAAGAACCCAGATGACTAAGGAACTAAGTGTTTGATGGAGCGCCATCATTCAACACAGATCCACTGCTCAATGCTGGGGGGCTTTATAGCACTCTAGCCCATACCTGGCATTAGACATGATGCCATTAGTTTTATGTTTATTTGCTACAAAGAGTCCTAATCTAGTAGCAGTACTTCTCTGTGCATGCATTTGTACATCATTGTCAGCAATGGGTACAACGTATGGGTGCAAAATATCTGAAACCATTAAATAAAAGGGGGTGTCCGCAAATATTTGGACATATAGAGTATATGACTCTATCCAGTTACTTAATAAATTCTGGAGCTTTCATTGGGTTGCTATGTCTAAATCCCCAGCCAGAGTTGGAGATTTGAAAAGAACTCCTTTCAGAGATGAGCTGAAGCAGACTTGTTGGGTCTTCCACTTCAAATGACACATGATGTGAAGTGTGAACCAGCACCAAACTGCCCTTTTCATGCCTGCAAAAAGCACAAATAATAAATTGTCAACGTTCCCTTTAATGTTATGCATAAAAGCACAGATTAATGCAGCTCAAAAACCCAAGCTTTTAACACCACATATGAATGTTCTGCAGTTAAAAAGCTCCAGCTGTTTACTGATTCATTAGAACAGAGCCTTTCATCTAAAATCCCTTTAAATAAAAAGTTGCCGCACCTAAATGTGTGCAAGAGGAAATGAATGAGGTTGAATGGGCCTAATGACCCTTTCTCAAAATATTTACATTCACTTTCTAGCCTCTCCCTTCCATTAGATGTCCTGTTTCTTCTGTCTCACCTTTGAATTAAGACCACATTCAAGATCTGTGTGAAACACAGACCTGTCCTGGCACGCTAGATGCAATCTCACACTTCTCTCCCACTAGCAGGCTGGACCGGAGGGATGGGAAACTTACAGGCAGAGGCAAGAGTGAGGCACACATGCTGCCTGATAACAAGCAGTGTATGGGTCTCAGGGGCAGTGGAGAGGTCAGATGTTCATGCAAATGTGTGCCTCTCTCATTAGAGCATTGAGGTAAGAGTCGGCCTGAAACAGTGCCAATATTGCTTTTATAAGTGGAGTTATTTAAAGGGAAAAATTATTCTTAAATGTATTTTCAATTTAATAACATATATACTTTAAAATATTAGCCTGCATTAACAATTCACCCCCTTGAAGTATAGAACCAGATAGTATTGAATGTTTGACCCTGATCTGGACCACAACTGAGCTGCAATGGTCAAAATTGGCCCAGATTTGGCCCAAATGTGTGAATGCGTTATGGCCACAGCACTGACTCTGTGTGGATAAGTCTCAAGCAGGCTTGTACATCTGGATACTGCAATTTTACTTTAATCTTGTCTGGAAAATATGGATCAAGTGTGAATATGGATCAAGTACAGCCACAAATTCTCTGTTGGACTAAGATCTGGGCTTTGCCACTCCATAACATTCACCTTGTCTTGAGCTTTTGTTGTATGCTTCGAGTCATTTTCTCCCTGTATTCTACTGCATTATTTTCATCCTCTACCTTCATAAGCCTTCCGAGGCCTACTGCTTCCCCATCCAAGATGGGGATGATGAGTTTGTAGTGTCTAGTCTGAAAGGAACAGCTGTTGCATGTAGAGTTCCTCCCATCTCATCTTCTAAAGTATTGATGAATACTTTTATAGGGACTGTAGTGTAATGTTATACATTAGTGTTAGTAGTAGTGTTATACAAGTTTTTCTTGGAACCATGCATCTAAGAACCTTTAAAGAACCTCTGGTTTAAAAGTAGAAACAAGAAGTTCCCAGGAAAAAAAATGTGAGAAATGACTGAATGATAAGGAGAAAGAAAGACAAGAGAGAATGAGAACATAATGGGAGATGGGAACGAGCTGATCTAAATATCAGCAGAACTCATCTGGGCTGTGTCGTGGACATGAGGCCCTAATGTTTTCTGCTCAACTTTGCTGCATTTGAGATTTCAACAGACCAAGAAGGGTTGTTCTGTTCCCCTTGACAATACTGCAATTCCTGAAAGAGCCCAAACTGACCTTCCTCCAGGAACATCACTTACACAATAAATGTTTACTGGAATTTACGAACTCAATTAACCAACAATTTCAAAGAACAATACTCATTGTTCTGTAAACACACATTACAGTAAGATCATTTATTCCTCTTCCTTAGCAACAATTCCTGGTTCTAGGCCCAATTTGTCACTGCTGCTCCTATTCTCTGATTTTTCCTAAGGCCCAAATGTCTGGCTATAGGGGTGTGTGTAATTGCTTGTGTCAAGTGGATGATCTCATAAAGTCAACATCAGCTTACCTCTGTTGCTCTGATGTCATGTCCAACCAGCAAACAGACATTTCTGGAGCTTCACTTGAAGTCATCGGGGAAGTGTGTCTGTACAAACGCTAACTCAAGCCATCAATTAACCACACAAGACAAAGAAAGGGTCTGAACTCCTGATATCCACAATTCAAGGTCACATTTTACTGTTACATTTCAGTGTATGTGGGTTGTGAACTTTATAATCTTGGGACGGATGTCTTAGTACCTTCACTGACAAAAATAAACATGTAGTGGTTCATTATTGAAAATGTTCATGTAGTGGTTAGTAATGTACTAGTAAAGACCTTTTGTCTATGGTCGAGTCATGAGGTTGATTTGGGATGGATTTCCTTTTATCCTGGAACCAGGACTTCTGATCCATGACATTCTCTATCTCTTTCAGAACAAACACCTTTTCCGGTAAATGCTCATTGCTACTAAAGTGCATCCCAGTAGTTAATACTGTCAGGTTAGCTATAAAAGCTGGATTCACAAAATCTGGATCCCTTTCAGCATTCACAGCTAAATTAAACACAATGTAGCTGTTAGTTCAGGTTACTGATGGGTCACTGCTGTGGTCAGCATTGACATAAATAACAGAACATCACAACATAAGAAATCTGACTTTGAATTGCTTTCAGCAGTGTTGCTCAAAAACAACCACATCCAGAGCAAATGTTTATCTGGAAATTTACAGGTTCCAACTAGTAGTTCCTTAAACTAAAGAACGAATTAGTCCATAAGGCTGGATTATAATGTCCAGGCCTTTGGCTTTGTATTTCACATAGTGCTTTGGCCACACCAACATCTCTGTTGAAGTAAAAGCAATGGTCCTTTCCTGTTACTCTGGCCCCATCAGTCCCACTCTCACCAAGCTAACAAATGCACTGGCATCAATATAATGTCCATCCAAAATTCACAAAATGTTCTTCCGAGGTAGATTATCCTATTGTTTTCCATGTTTTCTGAGCTTGGTTGCTTCACAACAATAGATCAGAAGTAAAAATGTCATTGGGCAGGAATTCATAAACTCTTTTGCATGTACGGAGTACATGCTTTACATAGCATCAAATTGTCCTTTGACATTTCAGCAGATACTTGTAATCAAACCACCCAACCACAGGGGGCGTTCTATTGTCTCTGAAGCTTTATACTGAGCTCTCATCTGGTTTGTTACACAGCTGAGTGTGCTTCCTCTTTTCCAGGATGCGGTTGAGCTCTTCAGTGAAGGAGTAATATAGTGGAGATGTGGTGTCTCCATCACTTTGCCTAAGCAACACGTAACTGTTGCCATTCATTTTTCGTAGGACGCTGGGCAAGGTGGCTGACAGGCCATTGGTGTATTCAAATTCCGAGTTTTGAGAAGGTGGGGGCAGTGGAGGTGCAGGAGGAAGCTCTTTATTGGGGGATACCTGTGCTTCTCCAGGTACGATCTGTAGCAGACCATCATGCGCATCCACTTTGCCATTGCAGTGGCTTGAGATGGTCTTTAGCTCCATGTGGCCACTTCTCTTCCTCTCTGCCTGGGCTGCAGTGCGGAGAGAGTATTTCCCTCTTCTGCTCTGCACACAGAACCCAACATACAGCAGGACAACAGTTAAGACTAAGCATAGTCCCCCAAGAATAGTGATCAGAGAAAGGTACATGGCCTCCATGTTCCTCAAGGACAGGAATTCCAGTTGTGGAGGCTGGGGTGCAGAAGCAGGTTGCAGGGTCTGGTCCTGATTGCTCTTGTTGTGTGTTTGAGTGGTACGGTGGTTGGCACCACTCAGAGGTGAACGAGTCATCTCTATGGGTGGTGCTTGGGGCAGGTCGTGACGCACAGTCAAAGTGTAGATTACCACAGGAACACGGACACTGTTCTCCAAGGCAAAACAGCTGTAGTCCCCGCTCTGCTCTGGTCGAGCTTCGATGACCAGCAAGCCGTCTGTGCCGATGCGGTAGCCAGAGTTGAGCCCATATCCCTGCAGCTCCTGATCATGCAGTGTCCACTGTGGGATAGCCAGATTAGAACTGAGCTCACACTGTAGTAGCACGTCATCCCCTGCCATCACTGAACGAGCACGATGGAGCACCAGATCTGAAAATGAACAGACAGATCATTAGGGAGCGATGCTCTTACAGCTTCATGCACTGATACTGAGGTTAACATTCTGCTCACTATTAAGAGGGAAGCCTTCAGAGCCGGCTTTAAGAATGGACATTACAATATTTATTGATTTATAACTAAAGTGTACTGTTACTAAACGTGTGATATGTATGAAATGTAACATTATATGTGAAGACATTTTACTCTGTGTAATATGGTTCACAGAACAGCATTTTGGGCCAGATTTGTTGGGTCCGGTATTTGGGGGCAGCTGTTGCCTGGTAGTTAGGTAACCAGCCTTCTGACTGGAATGTTGCCAGTTTGATTCCCTGAACTTGCAGGACATGACTGAAGTGACTTTAACACTTAACCCCCCAGGTGTCATGGATGGTTAAGGAAAAAACTTGATTGTATAATGGAATTGTTGTATGTAGTCACACACTTTATTTATCTTTAAATTTAGCTCCACAATCCTCTTATTTTTTAAAGATTACAGTAACTCTTAGAACCACTCTGTGCAACTGAAGTGAGCAGAAAAGTGCACAATATGTAAAACCTTGAAGTGGATGGGCTACAACAGTAGAAGATCACATAGGGTTCCACTCTGTCAGCCAAGAACAGAAAGCTGAGGCTGCATTGGGGCGACCAAAACTATACAGCTGAAGACTGACAAATATAGCTTACCCTGAAAAATCTCAATACCTCCAGCTGCTGCTGCTGGTGGTGTAATGGTGTTTTCTTTCTCACACTGGGTCAGTTAATGCCCATCATTCTTCGACTGAATTTCCCAGCTTACATAAGTTTTACTGCTGACCATATAAATAATTTCATTGCCAATCTACCCGTCTTCTAATGGCTTTCTTTATGACAAAGTACTATTTCACAAAGCCATCATAAGCTGGTTTCATTAACATGACAATGAGTTCACTGTTTTTCAGTTGGGTTCCCAGTTTCTGGGAATCCAGAAGAATGTCTTTGGGATGTGGCAGAAAAGGAGATTTGCAACATAAAAGTGTCCTGAAAAACGAGAATTGTGTAGCACACCATAGAAGAAGGACCACAATCTCAAAAAGATTTCCAACATCTTGTAAAATCTGTGCCACAAAGAATTGAGCCTGTTTGTGAGCATAAATGAGCAGGTCCCACCAAATACTACATTCCTAATTAAGCGAGTGCATATGCTAAGATGTACCTCTAACAACTGTTATATTTTTAAAGTGTTTAATATGTCAGTACAACAAAGTGAATTATATTGATTTATAGAGCATATCTGCAGCAGAGTTCTAAACCACAATCCTGCATAAAAACACATATAAAAAACATGCAATTGTGTTATGCAAATGTATGCGCAGAAGATAAACCGTATAATGAAGTTTAAGGCCTCCCATATTTGAAATGCAGCACTTAAGCAATGATTTCAGTCCCTGCTCCTCCTGTTCTATTGCTCTGATCATTTTGGGATCCAGCGCCTGATGAATACCAAAAGAAATGAGTATGCATACCATCTGCTGCAGCATTCTCACAGCCCTCATTCCCATTCAGGATGTCTTGAGTCAGATTGGATCTGTACATACAAAGATAACACAATTAGTTCTGGCTGAATCTTCTGCGGTCCTAAGAGAGAAAGCTGAATTTTAAATAACTTATCTGTTTTAAGGCTTTTCAGAACAGCAGACATACATGTTAAATATATAATGTTTGAGACATACATTTACAGAGCATTTCATAATGCTGCTATGCAACAGAGATAAGGACCCATGGCCCCAGTAAGGGCATTTCCAGACCTGTGATTGAACACACATGAGCCAACATTCCTACCTGTCAGTTTGTGAGGTGATCTCCACACACTCCAGTCCATCCCAAGCACAGAAAGGATCCCGTGCTAACACACAGTCAAAACAGGATGAAAACCTGTGACATGTGGACAAGGGCAGCTGCACGACTGTGGAAGGTGTGCCCACATACACACTCATCTAGAAGTCAAAGTCAAAGTAGATGACCAGTTATACTCCTGATTCACCTCATAATGATAAAATACATATTTTTATTGAAGATGAAATATCACATCTGGTTCCACCGTACTTCCAAACATGAAATGGTTCCCCATAGGTAATACAGCCGCATTTCGAATAGGGTGCTATGCTCAAGTCTTAGGCCTGGCTAAAACTTTTTTTTAAAGTTCTAGATAAGTTAGTGTTTTAGCATTAAATAAGTCAGCGACCGTCGTTCATCTATTAGCATTTAGTACATGTCATTCGCTGGAACCAAGCGAGAACCGACAGACCACTAAAACTGCTTCTATCTAATTAACAACAGTATTATATTCTGAGAGAATCTGAGCTTCACTCTCACTTCACATCTGAAAAATCTTTTCATGTAGAAATATTAATAACTTGTGCTTAATATCCATTTTGACTGGAAATAAATATATGAGTGGTGTGTATTATTCATGTTCTTAATTTGTCACCAACCATCGAACATCCATCCATCAATCCATTCATCCATCTTCTTATTTGCTTTGTCCTGTTCACACATCTGATTTAATTTAATGGAATACAATAATACATGAATTATAGTATCTATTATCTGAAAAGTGTAACAGTACGTGACTGTAAATTACTGTAAATACTGCCTTGACAGGTATAGAAATGGTAAAACACACACTGACAGAATCTCAGGTGGCCTAAGACTTTTGCACAGTGCTCTGTGTAACCATGATTTTTTAAAAGACACTTCACCACATTTGATTTTCCGACCTGTTTCTCAGAGATGACAATACTGTCCACAGGCTGCGGCTCCTCAAACAACTGCAGCTCTTCGATGATGTGGAGCTGACCTTTAACCTCCACTGCTCTCTGGAACCAGCCCTCATCTACAGAAAGCAAGCACCAGGCAAAATCACCCTTACTGAGACACCACACACTATATTAAAGCACTTTATATACTACACATCCGTCTCCACGTGCTTTGATACAGCTGTTCTGAACTAATGAGAAATAAAACGCACCTGTTCCGATGAACAGCATGTGGTATGTCTGACCATCCAGAGCAGTCACTCTGTGCACGGCTATCTTGGTATAGTCCATGGACCTCTTAAACAGTAGGGGGCGTCCTCCCAATGGGAGCACCTGCCTGGCCATAAGTGGGTGACGGCGAACAAAGTGCAGCACATCATCAGGCAGGTCAGTGGAGAAGTTGATGCCTCTGGCCCTCAGCCGATCTGTGATGCACTGAGGAGCAAAGGGAGGTGAACATGAGTCAAAAAGCATAGAGTATGACCTTCACAACACAGCAGCAAGAGCCTACTGCAGGGGCATCCATCTCCACTTTTGGAATGCCAGTCTTACTGATCTTTCTCTTTTTTACAGAGTCTGTGGACCCTTTACAACATTCCTGCAAAGATATGACCTCAAGTTTGACTTCCAACCAAACCCTGAAAGTCTGATCTTCACAACAGTTTGTGGAAATGTATCATGGCTTAAACAAAGGATATTTCTAAGGACCTTGGAAGAAGAGTTGTTGATGCTCATCAGGCTGGAAAAAGAACATTGTTCTTATCTCATCTTTGAAACCGTCAGGACGTCCGTTTTTTGAGATGAATGTCAAGGGAATGTGGGCCATGCAACAAGATAACGATCCTAAGCACACAAAATGTTTAAGCTGTTTTGTATGGAGGAATGTTCAAATTCTTTAAAGCTGATATTCAGGACTAATCAACAGCATCCGGAAATGTTTTGTTGCAGTTATTGACTTGTTTGTTTGATTGGGTTCTACTTGTAGGACGTCTGAGAAAATCTGATGAAGTTTTAGTTCAAATTTATGCACACATATAGAAAAAATGTAACTTCTCTAATTGAACTGTCTTGTGAAAGGGGTTTACTGGACAGTGCATATTTTCTATCTTAAATTACCCAGCTTACCATCACCTCTAATGATGTCCATATTTTGCTGGATTGTGGCCTCCAGAAACCAGACTTGGACACGGCAGACTTATTGCATTTCTTGGAGACTGCAGTAGTAACTGCAGCTTGTCCTGCACTTGCTGTCATATGACTTTCCCCAGTTTCCTGCCCATCTAGCCTCATCACAATATCAAAGAGAATACATTAAGCTATTCTTAGTCTTCAGTTTAGTGCAATCATATGTAAGTATGTAAATGAATGAAGGTTGAAAGTCAATGAAAGCTTAGAAGCTTTGAGGGCTGGAAAAAACAACAGCAGCTTCAATATAGTTATCTTAGAGGTTCTGTAATAATACTTCTATGAGCTGTGACGCAGATTAGAACTCTTTATTCTCACCATTTTTTAAAAAATCTAAACAGCTGCTCATATTTGAAACATGAAATGCCTGAAGGCTGCTGAGGTGTTCGTTAAAAATGTCAGGGCTCTAAAACCCTATACCAGTTATCAGCCCGGATTCTATGCACACCCCTAATCTCCATGTCAATGAGCTTTGAGGGCTTTTTGGGGCTTGTGTTTCGGCTTGCTCTGCGGCTTCTCTCCTGAGTCTGATCCCAACATTCTAGCCTCACTCTGACGCAGAGTGATCGGCACTTAGAAACCCAAGCAGTGCTGCTGACATTAGGAGTCAGCCAGCAGGTCGAGTTGCAGGGCTGGATCAGGATAAGCAGGTTGGAGTAAGATGAGACTGCAGGGCAGGGCGCTGCTACCATACAATCATCACAGAGCTTAGTGAAGGTGTTCCCGGATACAAACCCATTATTCAAGAACTCACAAGCAGTGGGTTTGATATGAATGTTACAACTGAAAGTTTTCACAATTGTGTTTGTTTTCTCTTGAAATTTGTCCCTTTTTACCTCATGTTCTTCAGTAGGCAGACATGGAATGGGTTGATTACAGTTTGTACAAAGAGAGGGAAGGAGGAGGGTATGATTTTAGAGACAATTATTCATTTAAATGAACTTTTATTGCTTGGACACTTCAGACCTGTTTTGCTTCACGTCCAGCATCTGTGTATTTGAGTTACGCAGTACATACTTGAGTGATCTGAGAATGATGTTTATACATCTGTAGCATTTCTAACATATGCCACATTAACAATGAACACCTGTAGTTCTAAAGTTATTATTATGAATATTTAATATTACTACTACTACTACCAATAATAATAATAATAATTATTATAAAATTATATAATAAAATTATACATAAGAAGGAATATTATTGAATTATTGAATCATTCAATAATGAATCAGGAAAATTTTATTATTACTGTTGTGGTTATTATTATATACTATATACTATTATAAAATGGTTGGTAAAAATAAACTGTAAATATACCAACTACCATAGCACCTTATGTTCATTTTCAGTTTAAGATACACCCACTTCTTTGGAAATGTCTTCAAAACCAATACAATTTTTTTTTGCAAAAAGCAATGTCTCTGAAAACCCCTACAGCTTACCGAGCCGGGCCGTGGCTCAGGCACCTTCCCAGTGTACTCTGTCCATTTGGCACTGGCGTCCTCCTGACTCTCCATGTAGGGTCCATCAAAAGCCTGCTGGATATCGCTGATAGAGTAGCGGCAGATGGCAGAAGCTTTCACGCTTTTCCTGTAAAATAAGAACTGTGTTTAGAGTAACCTCCAAGCAGCCATGCAGGAAATACAGGCCCGACTCAATACACAGCTGAAATAAAGCCCTAATGCATCTGTGAACAAATGAGCACAATCTGTCATTTCTTTAAAATGCTTCTGAGGTACAAAGTAGAAGCCTGAGAAAGGCAAAAAAATAAGTTGCATTGTGAAAAAGAAGCAGTGAATCACTCCTGGTCTGATGGAGTTGCAGTGGGTGTGCTGGCTTTAGCAGCTGAAGAGTCTCTATCTTTCCCTCCCTCTCTCTTTTTCTCTCTCTCTGCCTCTGAGCCTCGGCTGATCTCTTTGTTTCTCAAGGTCTTGGCATGCGAGCACAGAGCCTCCATAAGCCCACAGCGTAACCATGGCAACATGAAAATAGATTACAGATTTATCAAAAAGCGTGCAGGAGAGGTGAGGGAAGGTAGAAGGATGGGGGCGAGAGCGGGACAGAGACAAAGCTCATCAAGAGTGGCAGTGCATTCATCTGACAAGAGGAAAGAAGGAGGATAGAGGTGAGGTGAGAGACAGAGTAAGAGAAAGGAGCCTATAAGAGCAGTGACTAAAGAAAAGAGTGGTGAGAGAGAGAGAGAGAGAGAGAGAGAGAGAGAGAGAGAGAGAGAGAGAGAACAGCATGAGAGGAACAGAAAGAGACGGAAAGAGCTTTAAAGAGGAGGGACAGATAATGAAAAAGTAATAAGAGATTGGGAGAGGGGAGGAGGACTTTCATTTAAGAGACTGGGGCCGATTCTTTCTCACCAGAGAAAGACACACACACACACACACACACACACACACACACACACACACACACACACACACACCAGTTCAACTTGACCTTGCAGGTCAACACAAACAGTTCATCAGGTCTCAGTTGACAAGAGAATCCCTCCCTCACTCTCTCACTGTCCTTCCTTGTTCTTCCACCTCACCCTCTCTCTGTCTGACTCAGCAGTCACCACGCTCTTCTCTGTCCATTCATCCATTTCTCATTGACTCATAAGCTTGCATTTCTCTTGTCATATCTCACCCAGACTGCCAACTCATCAAATCTACTCTTCTGCTATTGTCCTGATCCACAAACAGCTTCAGCACAATATGCAGCTCTGCTTCATTTCATTTAAGACCTATTTACACCACATTTGCAGCTTTAGTACAACAAAGGGTTTTGTCAAGTAAAGCCAGAAGCCACTAGATACAATTAACCTTCCAGCCCAGGGAAGCATGTTTCCATAAGTAATATGTCAGAGGTTCAGCCCGGGTATTCATAACCACTGTGTCTAATCATTTCTGTGATGTAGCTCTTATTAGATGATTTTAATAGTTTCTAATAGACTTTAACAGACAATAATTCTCACTTACTCTCTCGTTTGCAGGCAGGTTTGTTAGAAATGCAGTTAATAACCATTTCAGCCTCATTAAACAGTGCAAATAAATCCAACCACTAGCCAGTTACACAGTTTGTATATTTTGTTAATGTGCAATTTCCCATCAAACCACTGATCACATTTAATTAGTCAAATTACGCAGGAATTCTTCGAGACTCCTCTTGAAATTTTTTTTTGAGTTTTTCAAAACTGCTGTACAATTTGGACTAGAAAGTTTCTTTTTATGTTTCTTTTTATTTATTTATTTTTATTTATTTATTTATTTGGGGGGGGGGGGGTAGAATCTCTTAACTTTATTATCACTATTACATCAGGAAAGAAATATGATCCCAATAACTATAACTAGCGAGTACAGTTCCTGCAGACGTGACTGCAGCTCAGCAGTGTTGCTGTGATGTATTGTTTGCTAAGGTGTTGCTAGGTGGATGTTAAAGTGTTATATAAGGTGTTATATTTATATAATTATACAGTGAATCCAAGAGCTCATCTAAATTCCCCAAAAGCTGTGTCCACAAATTTTTGGTCACAACATGAGGTGCCCAACATGTGGGGTGTAAAACCTTTTGCCAAAAAGCTGTGTTCACAATCTTTTGGCCAACTTGTGGGGTTTCCAAAAGTTTGCCCAACAGCTGTATCCACAAACGTTTACCCACAATAGTAGGTGTCCAAACATTGTTCAATAGGGTTCAAGTCTGAGCTCTGACTGGGCTGAGTTTCCCCAAAGCCACTCCTTTGTTTTATTGGCTGTGTGTTTAGGGTCGTTGTCCAGTTGGAAGATAAACCTTCATCCCTCTGCTCTGGAGCAGGTTATCAAGAATGTCTCTGTACTTCACTGCAGTCATCTTTCCCTCAACCTTGACTAGTCTCCCAGTTCCTCCTGCAGAAAAATGTATTATCCTCCTCTCTCCACAGAGCAATGTCAGAACTCTGTCAGAGAGACCATTGGGCTCTTGGTCACCTCCCCGACTTAAGGCTCTCCTACCAACACCACTCAGTTTGGCCGGCTCTATTGTCCTGTTGGTTCCAAAAGTCTTCCATTTACAGAGGCTACTGTCTTCATTTGGACCTTCAACAGAGCAGAAATTCTTCTGTACCCTTCCCCAGATCTGTGTCTTGAAACAATCCTCTCAGAGGTCTACAGACAATTCCTTAGACTTCATGGCTTGGTTTGTGCTCTGACATGCACTGTCCACTATGGGACCTTATTTAAACAGGTGTGTGTCTTTCCAAATCATGTCCAATCAACTGAATTTAACACAGGTGTCCAATCAACTTGCTGAAACATCTAAAGGATTTTCAGTGGAAACCTGAGCACCTGAGCTTTATATTTTTGTGTTTAATATTTAATACATTTGCAAAGATTCCAAACAAGCTTTTCTCACTTTGTTGTCATGCGGTATTGTGTGAAAACTTTTGAAGGGAAAAATAATTGAATCCATTTTGGAATAAGGCTGTAACATAACAAAATGTTACTTTCTGGATGCACTATAAATTATGAGACAAATCAAAATATATTGTGAAATTTTGATACACTGTAAAAAAAAACAAAAAAAAAAACATTAGTTGTCTCAAAAATGAACAAAACTGGAGACACAAGCCTTCGTGTGACAATGCCGAAATAAAAATGCCACGCAAAAATAATTTCAGACATTAAGTATATATATTATAGTATATTTTAGAATGTGTTGCTACACCAAATAAGATTCTAAGATTCATTTAAAATATCAGATGTGGAGTGCAGCTTTATATAACATGGACCTTAAATATCCACAATGTAATATATAAAGAGAAGCAGAGCCTGGATTTTCAGGACATTTTCCCGGCATCTTAACACCAGCTTGGAGAAGCCGAACTGATAATGAATAAAAGATAATGTGCCCTCAAGGCAGCCAGAAAACATCAGCCATTTTCTCCAGGATTGTACTGGTGGAGTGAGCTTCAGCCTGGGCTGCAGCGGTCGGTCCATGCATGCCGTGCCTGAGGAGCGTATCCAAGCAGACAGCTGAGCTCACAAACAGACTGGCACCTCACCATATCCATCCCGATGCTATCGAGCGAAGGGGCACTCCAGAGTCAGCCGAATGCCACCCTCACTCAAACTCAGCATCAGAAAGGCAGGATCCTTCTCGTACAAATGCCGCTACAGATTACACATGAAGAGCTTGCCTCCATCTCAACTGCCTGATCTATTCAACCAAGAGGAAAGACTACAAAAGGGTTATTCTTAAACCAGGCTATTGTTTTCAATGAATTGCAATCATGGCTGTATTAAAGAAAGCAACTAATAGTGCGTGTTCATGAGCTGATTTTTATTGTACAGTACTCACTAGTGGAGCACCAACACTTAGGCCGAGTCTATCATCAATATTACTGACATGACAAACAATTCCTCTTAATCTGACAATTCTCAGAGATAATGTAAGACAATCAATGTGTTGAGACAATGACGAGAACTTTATTCATTTGCTCTTATTTGCAGGAAAGCATATTTATGAAACTCAGTAATTAGCCAGTTTTCAGTCTAAGCCTTGGATTTAAAGCAATTCAATAAATCTGCCACTTCTAATGAATGCATTCAGCTAATTTAAGGTGCACCCATCACTGCCACAGATGTGCAAAAGTGCACAGCTCGTCTAGTCTATATTTATACTATATCAAGCTGTTGACGTGTAAAATATTACAATGTAAAAATATTCTCAGGAATTTTGGCATTCTTTCAGTGTCCTGACCTGACTAACATTCTAATCACTGAACACAATCACAATGTGACAGCAAAGTCTAGTAAAAAGCCTTCTAATAAAAAGCCTTAGAAACAGTAGAAACAGTTACTTCAACAAAAACCCTTTTAAAAATAACACTGACTTCAGGAAAATGATTGAGCAGGTGTCCCAATACTTATGCTATTACACTGTAAAAAGTACAAGATCTGTGAGGAACATCTTATGCTATTCAGTGCACTGTGCAGGAACCTCTTCAAGGAACCTTCAATAAATGGTTTCTTGAAAATACCTTGAAGTATTCTAAGAGGTTCCTCCAGAGTTTCAAACTGAAGAACCTCCAAAAGTTCCTCAAGGATCTTTTACATTTTACAGTGTAGCTTGCAACGGCAAAAAAAAGTTACATTTGTTATGTCTGCTTCTTGTATTTGCCCAATAATTTAACCAAGAATTTATCAACCCAATCATAATGAAAGATAAATATGTAACTAATATTCAACTAAATGCAAACTAAGAAGCAATTTAAAAAAGAAAACATGACTCCAGGGAAGGAGCTCAGACTGGGTTTGGATTGATCAGTCAAAAATATCCTCAGCAGATTAGTAATAGCTGATTATTAAAATAGCTATAGCCCCACTTACTTGGACAACAATTTAAATAAGTATTGCAGAAATACATAATAAAGCCTTGTTGAGACTTCAATTGCTTACCATTCCAGACCAAAGATGCCATAGAGCACAGTGTCCTGAACCCTGGGACCTTCCAGCATGAACACACTGCGCAACACATTGAAGTGGAACTCATAGTCCGGCAGAGAACACACCAGCCGGGCCTTCAGGAAGGATGTCCACTTCTTCTGCAGGGTCAGGAGACCTCCTCTGTCACTCTACAACATGAGAGAAGAGAGACTGAGCAAAAGAAGCGACTGAAAAAAGAATTACACAGTCTGAAGGATGGAGATGTCTTCATTTCTACAAAAGCAATGTTTTAAGTGGGCTGGTACTCAGTAAACAGTACCAGCACTTCTACATTTTACTCTTTGGTGTACTTGGACTTAGAAGCTGCTGGTACATAAAGCACAACAATGTCAGAGATTTCACAGCATTAAACATGTTTGTCCTGCCTTCTCTCCACCAGTATTGGTCTACATTCATACATTCCAAATTATTATGTAAATTATCTATATTTTCTGATATATATCATAAATGATCAATGCAAATGACAGTCAGTATAATTTCAAGTCATCAATTAGAGTATAAATCAAATTTTACTGAACAAACCTCCCAATAATAACAGTATTAAAAAAATAACTCATAATGCACTGCTCCAAATTATTATACACAGAGTTTATAGGAAGTTAAGAAATGAAAATGGCCATTTGTTGAATTTGCAAATCAAAAGCTATTTAAAAAAAAACATCTTAACAGGCCAAGTTACATGTTAACATAATCACATTCTTGCATCCAATGAACTTGTGAGTTTTCTGACAGTTTCTTTGCAGGATGTCAGAATAGCCTCCCAGAGCTCACAGAGCTCATGTTTTTACTGCAATGCATACACTACACTCTTCGTCAAAGAAATTGCTACAAAAGTAGTTGCATCCAGAGGAATGTGTGGGATTGCAATGCTATTCAGAAGGATCAATAATCTAGATTGAAATGGGCAATATTTATTACACTACACATACAGAAGTAATGTCTCTCAGTTTGGATTTGGTTGCCAGATGTCTAGGAATGGAGTAAGTGTTGAATAGCTTGAATGTTCTTAGTTCCTGCAGAATTTGCAAAGGTGGTGGACTAGTTCCACTAGCATCCCAAAGATGGGGAAAATGTATGGTGATGTGACTGACCATGGCATAGTGTCTGTGTCTTCAATGTGTATGTGAACAGCTGAAGTATCTGGACGAGTGTAGTCCTGTTGGAGCACACTGGAGTGTGCATTCTGGGAGACTCATTTTGACAATGAGTATATTGCTGCTGTCCAATGAAAACCATGTATCTCCATTTTTGTTCGTTTTTAGTTTCCTCCATGGTTTGAACCCTGTAAGTGCACTGTACACTGTGTAAATTATTTCCGATGAACAGACCAATAGAAATGCTGTTAATGTATCTTAATTTAAATTAACTTCCATTCAAAGTTAAGAGCATGTTTGCTTTCTCCTGTACAAGCTGTCATTTTGGAGATACATGTTTTTCATTGGACAGTGATAAAATATAAATGAACTTGATGACATTCATATGGGGAATGCTGGAACTTGTTTATGCTTTAAGCACTGTACACCATACAGTGTAGTTTTCCCACCTACATAGAATGGAGAGGTCTTTTTATCTGAATTTTTATTTATTGAGAGAGAAAATTACATTGACTCTCCAGACCTGAACAAAATTCAAAATCTTTGGAGGGAGCTGAAACTCAATGTTGCCAAGTGACAGCCCTGAAACTGGAGAAGATCTGTGCGAACAACTGGGCCAAAATCCCTGCTGCAGTGTGTGCAAACTTGGCCAAGAACTACAGGAAATGTTTGACCTCTGTAATTGCAAACAAAGGTTTCTGTTCCAAATATTATGTTGTGTTTTTCTATATAATGAAATACTTATTTCATGCAATAAAATGCAAAATATTTATTTAAAAATCATACATACATACAATTTTCTACACTTCTCTCATAGTTGAAATGTACCTGCGATAAAAATTACAGAGCTCTCCATTCTTTGTAGGTGGGAAAACCTCAGCAGTGTATCAAATACTTATTGTCCCCCACTGCAGAGGACAATTTCACATGGTCATACTGAACCAAAGCATAAAGGAAAGCAGGCATACCAAGAATAAATGGAAGGAATCACACAAAGTACTCCTGTATAACATTTATTATTAACACTAGATATTTAAAAATGTAAAGATGCTTGTACTCCACAACAATCTATACTTGTAAATGTTTAACTCTACTTAGACTGCAGTTTTTTTTTATATGCTATCTCCTCATTTTGCAGTAATATCCAGGCCTGTTGAGGCTTGTGGTGTTGGTAATGAGCTTTTCAAGCCTCAGGTTTATAAGACACACATGAGACTACACTTACACAACAAGACAGGCTGTAAATTGGTCAATAAAGGCTCAATGCTGCTATTAGTCAGGGCTAAGAAAATCAGCGGTAAATTCTATTAGTGAAAAGTGAGACTGCCAAATGCACAGCACAGTTAAGTTTGACTTTTTCCTCCTTTATACATGGATCACTTACTTGCTCTTGGCAGTGGTACTTTATTCTGTTGTCACTCTGATGGTGGGAAATGAGAACAGGTCAGATTGGATTGGGTGTGTTTTTTTTTATTTTCCCCCCAAGTGAAGAAATTGTACATCCAGTCAGGTGGATCGAGCAAATTTAATTTACACGCTGTCTCCCAGAACAGAATAACTCTTATTGGACCCTACACCAAATGCTTCTGCATGCATTTTTCTCCAATTTGGAGCCTCCCCAGGGCCAGTGTGTTGTAACAGGCCTTGCGCAGTGGGCTGCTGTGAAATATACCACAAAAACAGGCAGAACATCCTCTACTGTAAGCTAGTGAAAGGGAGAACATTCACATAATCTGCTGTAATTATCTGGGCTTGGTTTTCTAAAACCATCTCAGCACAAAAATGATTCGTAGGTTTGTTTGTTTGTTTGTTTTTTCAGAATGACACTCTGTGCCTAATAAGAATATTTAAAACATAAGTTTATTTTAGGAACCTGTACCTTGAAAAACATCTGAATGTCTGCTAAAATAGGAGTTTACAAATGCAACAATTACTGCTATACATGTACTGTATATCATTGCTGTCCAATGAAAAAGATGTATCTCCAAAATGGCAACGTTACAGGAGAAGGCAAACATTCCCCAAATTTTGAATGGAGGTGAATGGAAGTTGGAGCTTAGTTTACTAAAGTCAGATTGTAATTGATGCAAAATTATTTGAACAGTGTACAGAACAGCTACAGGGCCGGGCTCAACTGGACACCAGCGATATACACTACACCACTATCTTATTACAGTCAGTACACAAATGCACTTTAACTTGCTGTGGCAGTTTACATATTATACAATTATATTTGCTGCTCAGCTTAACTGTGTTACTGTGAACTATGTATCTCTGCTCATCTCTCTGCACATAATTTACATGAATTATTAAGAAACTGAAAAGTAAGAAACAAACAAAAGGGACTGAATAATCAAGCATAAATATGTTTAAATGGCTTGTTTTTCACTTTTTGGGGGCATCTACATGGAGCTGAACTGTGACAAGATTAATTTGAGCGGGTAGGAAGGCTGGCTGAGTCTGTGTTTGCAGAGTATTTCACTGCAAGCATGCAGATAAGGAAGGATAATCTCCTCATTAAAGTGACCCTGCTGCGTGAACTGACACAGAGAGAGCACAATCCACCCACGGTGCGCTCAGAGCGCTACTGTAACTGTAGACAACCGTCTTTCACATTCAAGTACTGCTGTAAATAAGGTTTTACACACCTAAATCTAGTTTCCTGTCATTCAGTGATTCACAGACTAATCTTACACGTTAAAGGGCTTCTTCTTCTCTCTGGCCCATTTACTGTCTTTTAGGACGGACAGGTGGTACAGATGTGCTCAGTGGTCAAAAGAATTCATAGCTCTGAAATTAAAAATAAATCAGCCCCATACAAGAGGTATTGTCACAAGTCACGAGTTTGATGACTTGCAACTGTACACGTTTTTGCTGAACAAAAAAGCAGAGGTTAAAGCTGATGAACTAAGCTCTTGCTGAACAGCCTGTTTATACTGTTGTTTACTTTTCTAGCTGACTCTTCACATCTTTGTAGCTATGACAAATTTTGACTATGAATAATTACTTTGTTATCCAGTTTAGTTTACAGAAATGTATCTCCTGTTACTTTGTCGATGTTAAATATTGAAATGATATTACATTTAGTGACTTAACTAGGATTTAAGGTTTGACTTAAGTTTGCCCATCTTGACTTAGGACTTGGCACAGACTAGTACATCTTGACATAGAATTTGACTCTGACTGGGCTACCTTCACTTGAGACTTGAGTGTTAAGATATGAGACTTACATTTTACACGTTCCCACCTCTGCCCCATAATAATGGTACAGTCCAATTGCTCTTACAGTTCCCCACAAACTGGAATATACATGATATTCAGAAATACTGTGAAGTAGTGAAAAAAAATTATCTGAATATTTGCAGGAATAACAAGTGCACAGTAATTAATTGCATTTACTTCACTACTGTACTCAATTTCAATGATCTGAACTTGATCTGAACTTAATATCCTTATTCTGTATTAATTACTTAATCTATATTAATACATTTCAGAGTAAAATATCATTTTCTTCACTCGACTACTTTCTTTATCAATGTGTCATTACTTGTGAAGTGGCAGAAAACTGGACAGATTTGACAGAGAATGTAATATGCATTCAAATTAAAGTACCTTTTTTAAAGTTATTTTGTTTCTGTGTTTTATTACATAGTTTCTGGGGGTTTTTTAATTTCCACTTATAAATTAAAGCAAATACAAATACAGACTTCCCAAATAATACTGAAAAACCCATCGCTTTAAGTACAAAATGACAGCTATGGGTTATTCTGTAATATTGATTTATAATGTTTTACACTGTATTAAACTGCAGTACTGTGACCCTGAAGTGGACTTATCAATACGAAGATAATTGTTCACTAATGTATGTTCTGTTCAGCTGTGTAAGCAAGCAAAGAATCTATCAAAGATTATCTTCTGTTTCATAATGATAATTCATGGAATCCCAAATGAAGGAACTTGATTAACTGGGGTCCCATTAACCATCATTCCTCTGATCAGTATGTAGGAGGCACTGCTTTGGGACCCTGTGGAATGAAATGGAGGCTAAATCTGCTACTGTTGTTGGGGGAGTCAATTTCCGGCCAAAGGAAGAGACAGTTCAGAGCTGTCTTACAGGAGTTGTAGCAGGGTGTGCACTCATCGTTGTCACTGCATTAAATAAGCAACCAGCTGCATCCTGACCTTGGAGACTGTGCCAAATTCCTAATGGAAACCATGGCAGAGCATCCTGCCCAAGCAAACAGAAGGCGTCTACAGTCTAATAGGCTTTGACTGGCTGAGTTCGGTGTACCATACTGCACCTGACTGCGAGCTGGCAATCTGGAGCACCAGCAAGAGAGACAATGAATGAATTCTTTAATATATAAATAAAGACATGACTGACAGCAGGGAGCCTGTAGTTGTCTGAGGCTCCTGCTTTGATCGGAGTGTAAAGGTAGACCATGAGGTTGGAAGGGAAGAGTGTCTAGTGTCTGGGGAATGAAGCTGCCTATGAAAGAGATGCTTGGCAACGGTGCTGCTGTGAAAACCCTATTAGGTACCTCGAAGAAATGCACACTTCAAATGAAGAGCATTCAGATTGTAAAGTCCTCTTATGCATGTGTGTGTGTGTGTGTGTGTGTGTGTGTCTGTGTGTGTCTGTGTGTGTGTTTGCTTTTGTATATATTCAGTACAAAATAAAAAGTGAAAACTGTAAAGAATAAACAATGAAAACCTGCCAAAGCTACAAATTATACTGTTTAAACCAAAAGTTTAGAGTTGAAGCAAGAGTTAGTCTAAAAATCTGTTTTAGTTAGGTCTATAAAACCTATAGGCACTAGTGTACAATAATGAAGTGCATGTATTTCACTATTCTTCAATTTCAGGACTTTCATTTCACTTAATTTCAAAGGAAAAGACCAAATTTGTACTTCATACATACATAAAGAAGTCATTACTCACAAAAGTGAAGTGTAAGGACTCTTGACTATCTGAAGACATGTATACTGTACTGTATAATGTATTATATACATCCAAATTAAAGCAAACCAACCATGCTGCAACACCCTCTCCCCAAATACCCTATAAGGTACCTTATTACCATCCAAATATCAGTTTAAATATACAGTATAAGAGTACCGGGTCATGTTGAAGTGTTGAAAATGTAGTTTGTGCTCATTAGTGCCATTTTTTAATACACAGAACATTTTACCTCTGTTGTTTAGCCTTAAGAGTAAAATCAATAACAATACTACATCAAAATAACTCCATACTTCTAAAGAACTGTGACAAACAATATATTGTTTGTCACAGCCAATATTGTGATATTGGTTGGGGTGTAAAATGCTCAAAATGTTTGGATACAGCATTTAAGATTATGTCGATGTATTAAACTTACCTATAACACTATTCAAGTATGTCAATTTGAGATACTAGAGCCCTTTAAACAATACCAAATTGTCTACTTTAAGTTGGAACCATTGCGTACATATGCACACACAGCTTGTCTTGTCACTGTAGAAAAGTACTGTAAATAGAACAGAACTAGAAGAGGAGCTGATAAACATGTACAAAATATTGGTGCCATGTCCAGTACCAGATATGGGCCAGAGGGGTATGAAGCCCTAGGCATTGAGCTGTGGAGCAGTGGAACCGTTTTATTTGGAATGATGTGCCATTAAATACTTGTGGGATGAGTTGGGAAGTTGGGGATAAAGTCAAACATCCTGACCTCAGTGACACTCTTGCCACTGAATGCACAGCAAAGCTCCAAAATCTAGTAGAAAGTCCTCCCTAGAAATTAGAGACAGTTACTCCACCAAAACAGGACAAACACTTTTTTTATTTCCGTTGATTTCAAAAGAAACTAAAAAAGCAGGTGTCCCAATACTTTTGTCTATATTGTGTACACTTAACGGCATGTACACATAGACAGAAGTCCTCTTTAACTCATGCACAGAATCTGTGTACTTTGTCCATGTCCGCATGGAGGTTGATACATAATGAATACATAGTGCACAGAGGACATATCTATGACTATATCATGTATAGGTATATAAGTATGATGGTAAGTGTATATCTGTATGTGTGTGTGTGTGTGTGTGTGTGTGTGTGTGTGTGTGTGTGTGTGTGTGTGTGTGCATGTGTGCGAAAGAGAGAACACGATTTCACAGCCAAAAGTGAAAACGGATGTATTTCACACAGAAACCTGGAAATGGATATGTGCATTTGTCTTGAATTCTGGTGACCATGTATTATCTAAGCAGATTAAACATGGAGAGTGTGAGCCCCATTACCTCACCAAGTCATTATCTTTCCAATTATGTGAAGGCACGTTCCAAGATAAAGTAGTGCCTGACCTCTACTTCATCACCGCTTGAGCAAATGAACCACTATATCTTCCAAACATTTATCATGGGACGGAATGGGGGTTGCAGGTTAAGAGTGTGTGCTGAGCGCATGAAGGGATTTGTCTCATACCTTACACACACGGGCCACCCGTGCCACCCTGCTATGGCTAAAGTACGGGCTGTGCTCCTGATTCTTCTCCGTGAAAAAGAAATAGATCTTATCGTCGTCTCCCACAGAGCTGTTCACACTCTCTTTCACCAGCGCTGAGCCCACAAAATCAGCTTCTGCATGAGACCAGAAAACACACTGTTAATAAACAGGGTGTTCAGAGTGAAGACAGAAGCTTTCCTCCCCGCTGAGACACTGGAGAATCCAATTTAAAAAACAAACAAACACTTCTTTGCAAATTCGGGTGATACTTCATACATATTTCATTTCTTAAACATCCTGTAGTTCAGCATGTGACGTACACAGTAAATCATGTTGACAGTAAGTATGGAAAGCTATTAAACTGGAGACCAGTGATATGGCAGAAGTCTATAAATACTGTACACAGGCGGGTAGTTGTACTGCAGATATGTATTCCATATGAGACGATGCACTCACCATAAAGCCAGCGAGTTGGGGCCTCCTCCGTCTTCAGCATGGGGTTTGGCGAGTTCCGGCGAATGTCTGGAGAGCTCCAGAACTCGTACTGAGATGCTGTGTACATTTGCCCATCTGAAAGGAGGAACAGATCCAAAATTGAAGAAAGGGCTTTATGATGCAGTGTTGACAACGGTTGTCACAATGACTTGATTGGATAAGCTTAACTGATGTAAAAATATATTTAAAAATATATCAAACTTAATGCTGATTAGCTGGCAATTTGTATGACAATAATACATTTCATCACATAACCAGTCTCCAACATTATGCTAAATAAACATGATGGAAATATAAATTATTTCTTTCTTTTCAAATTATGATCAATGATTACATTTATACAGCTTACTATATGAAATATTACTGTACTGATTATAATATGATCAATGGTGTCAGCCTTTGACCATACAATAGTGATACTGAAAGCCCTAGTACAGATGAAATGATAATGATAGCCCTAGTATAGTGATGATTGTAACCCTTGGTGTACATGACATGATAGTGGTAGTGATGGCCCTAGTATAGAATATATGACAGTACAGAAAATGTGATAGTTATGGCCCTAGTATAGATGATAGTGGTAGTAATAGACTGTGTATAGGCTATATTAGAGTTTCAACTAATCAGCTCATTAACAAGCCCTTTCTGCAGGGTAGGGATGCCTACAGGACCAGGATTGAGAAACACTGGTAGATTGGATAGCTGTAGTATAGATATTATGATAGTGATAACTATAGGAAATATATGATAGCGATAGACCTTATATAGACTATATGATGGTTGTAGTCTATATTAAGGCTAGCAATACCATGGGCTATCAGTTCTACTATTATATAGTTCATATTGGGGCATTCACAATCATTTTAGTCTTCACTCCATATAGACTAGGAGTCTCACTAATTCAACCATTTAGTCTATACTAGGGCTATTACTACTGTGATAGTCTATACTAAGCATATATCTCTATAATAGCATGTATCCTAAGGCTATCACTATCACCATATATTCTGTGCTATGGCTATGACTAGCACATTGTTTGTTGTAGGGCAATAACAGTCATTTCATATACACTAGGGCCATCACTACTGCTATCACATTGTCTATACAATGGCTATCACTATTTTAAAATGTAAGGATTATGTAATGTAATGTAATGTAATTTAGCATGGACGGAGGTGATGTGTCCCCACCAATATCCAGCAAATTGTCACCTACCAGTAATTTGTTCCCCTCCATTCTCAACTAGCGAGCAGTAGGAGCTTACTTCCACTGATATGCCAAAGTGAGGAGTACATCTATGACACTGATTCAGTGCTTACTCCTAAGGCTATACTATACACACTAAACAGTCTATACTACCACTATGACAGTAGTATTGATAGGCTATTATAGGCTATATGATCATGGATGTAACAAATCTAGCACAGACTATATGGTAATGGTAGTCTTGATGCTAGTGTAGAATATATGGCTTTGATAGCAACAGACTATAACATGACTGGCTACGATTGTGATAGTCCCAGATTATATGGTAGAGACAGCCCAGCTCCCAACTATGACTAAAATGATTAAATATAATATTATTATAGATATTGTTTGATGGCTTACCAATAAGCAGGCCGGTGTAACCTTTAGCAGGGTCATAAGGGCACCTCTCCCGACCCTCTTCAAACACAGAGGAAATCTTAAACTCTCTATCATCCTAAAAAAATTTCAAAAGAATGACATGAAAAACACTGGTGACAGTCTATTTACCAAAGATAAAATACAGCTCAGAGGAAGTGACAGCTCAAGGAGCAAACTAAAATGTGACTTCCTTTATTGTGAATCCCACTGCTCTTGCGATTACTTACAATATATGCACAGAGCGGGCTGAACGCATGAGTCCCACATGTATACAAGTGAGTGGTGTTGAATCTCTGTAGGAAGCGGATGTGATTGAAACACTCAGTCTGTAAAAGGAATAAAAGCATGTTAGTAAAGTAGAGAGAATGAGGAAAGGCCTTGTCGGAAGAGCAAATATGAAAACCTTGACCTTGTTATCTTTCCCTTTGTTAAAGCAGAGCTGCTTCTGGTCTTCTGGTGCCTCCCAGTCGATCTGCGCAAGTAAAAGATTCACAGTCGTCTTTTACTGCTATGTCTCATCAAGACACATCCTGAGAAAAGTTTCTTTTATGAGAATATCCTGAGAAACTTCAGAAAATTCATCTAATCCAGACAGTGGTCTCATGTGAGTCATACAGGTGATTTCAGGAAAAGACTTGTGAAGGACACTGATGAATGTGCGTTATGTGCAGACCAATTAAGTAGTACTCACAGTGTGGATAGAGTTGGAGATATTTGCAGCCTGCAGGGCATACAGAGCCCCTCTGGCACCAACATATAGCACTCCAGCCTCGTCCTCCAACAGCAGTGTACTGTAGTTCAGAGCAGAGCCCCTGAAGCGCCTGCAACCCCACAGCCCTGATGCACATACATAAAAAATACACACACAGGTCACACTGAGGTCTCAGCATACCAAAAGGGTCATTCACAGATTTATAGAGTCTTCAGACTTATAGAGTCTGCAGCTCAGCCGGCGGCAGAGCCAGACAGGCAGTTGGAACAAAATCCTGGGGTGGATTTTTCCTCGCTAGACCTGAAATGCTAACCTTTTTAAACTTCAAAACATGCCATTCAGTTCCCTACATATTATCCATATACAATAACTTACCAGCAAAATCATTCCATTTTCAATTAACTAGGGTACACTGTTGTTCTGCGCACTGCACTGGCTAGCCAATCAGAATAGAGGTTATTTTTACACTACCCAAACAAGCATTTTATTAGAAATTAGAAGACCCATATGAAAAATGATAAACATTCCTTTTTTGATACATACAACCTTACAGCAATCACTAGTAAACATCAGGGAAACAACAAAACAAATAATAATAATAATAATAATAATAATAATAATAATAATAATAATAATAATAATAATAATAATAATAATCTTCTCATTTGGTTTTGTAAATAAAGTTTGACATTAAAAAAGAGACTAAAAGCATGAGTTTTGGCATCACTCAATTTGACAACACTAATATGGTCATAAACATGTGTATTTGTGATACAATTTTCATGAAAATAGAACAGATTAGTTATTCATTCATCTTCTCATCCATTCTTCCTCATCACAGTCATAGTGGGTCCTGGCCAATCACTGGGTGCAAGCTGGTAATTCCCCTTGGACAGGGCCAGTTCACCGCAGGGTACCACCCACACCCAGTCCCAATTTAGCATATCCAAATCACCTACGAGTTGGAAGGGGAGATAACTGGAGTGACTGGAGGAAACCCATTTGGACATGGGGAGAACACACAAAACTCCTGACCAGTAGAGACTGAAGTGGGAACTACACACACAACCCCTGGTGCCCAGAGCTGTGTGACATGCACTAACTGTTAAATATTTTGCAGCTTCCAATTTATCTTTATTTAGAATCGTATCTTACAAACCAAACCAGAACAGATATCATAAATACACAATTACACAATCATGTCATGAATCACATATCACATGCTATTGATTTAAACAGTAACCTTTATTTGCGTTTCTATGGCATAATTTGCACAAGTGCTATTCCTCTGGAAACTAAACCATTTCCACACAAATGACCCACTCACATTCCTTTGGAATTAAATCATACACAGATGATAACAGATGTAATATTAAAATATGGCCATTTTTTATATCTTGTACAAAATATATCTCATTTCATCAATATATATATATATATATATATATATATATATATATATATATATATATATATATATATATACACAATTTCCCATTTTTGGCATTTTTTTTACCATTTGTCACAATTCAAACCTAGCACATTTTCTTTATATTGTATCACTCGTGATAAATTGACCAATAGAAATGTTCCAAAAAATAATTTGGAATAAAATATCTTACAATGACTTCCATTCAAATGTAATCTTTTTTTTCCTTTCCCAGTAAAGCTGCCAGTTTGAAGGTAGATTGTTTTGTGTGACAGTTTTGATTTAATGTGACAAAGGCCATAAGCATTACATCACAAATGGATATAATATCAATGATTTTTATTTGCCAAGTGATTATAAGACCTGAGTGACATCACTGCCAATCAACACTGCATGTGTACAGAGCACTTTAACTGATGCCATGTGAAACCAAACAGATCATCAGTTCCTTGAGCGTAGGAGGGGCCCTTTCAGCACAAGGTGTGTCCAACACAATTACACTGGCAGCACCCGGTTTCCTTGTTTGCCTTACAGAAATCTGTTCCATTGGTTACGGTATGTTTATATAGCTGTTTTTCTGTTGAAACTGTAAAAGCAAAGCCAGGTTGGTGCCATAAACCACACACATATGCTATACATCCAGCCTCGGGTGTGTGGGTGTATCTGGCAAGAACAGCTTTAGGTGCAGTAAGGAGACAGACTGTGCACTGCATCTCGATTTGGCAATGCATTTACTGCATTCAATCAACAGGACCGAGAGAGATGTCAAACACAGCTGAGCAGTGACAGAGGGGAGTCAGCTTCAGGAATAGAGGGAGGGAGTATAAATAAGGTGCATTGTACCTCCCTGCTGACACATGTCTTTCTTTCATCTGTGTGTCACACCACACGAACATGCTGACATGTACTGGGTTTTGCTAAAGAGTCATAAACTGACACCCAGTCAAAAATTCACAACCACATTTTAACCCCATATATATAAAATGAAATGGCCTAGAATGTAATACCGGTTATTTGAGGTTCACAGTATGTCACTTGCACTTGCAATATTCAGTACTGAACAATTCAGGGGGGTAGGACTCGTGGTGTATAAAGAAGAATTAAAAATCAGATTTCCATATGTTCAAATATAATAAAAAAGACAGAAGGATCTCATGGGGATGTCCTCATTTTTATCCATTATATATCATACCGTATATTGTATATCACCATAAAGCTGTGAGCTGAGGATTGCAGGTTTGAATCCAGGGTCATGCTGCTTACCATCGGCAGCCAGGGACAGAGAGGGAAAAATTGGCCATGCTCTGTCTGGGTGGGTAGATGGTGCTCTCTCCGCATATCAGACCCAGCGTGATGCAGGTTGGCATAGGCATCTGTTAGCGGTATCAGCGCTGGGGACTCGGCACTTTCCTCTGAGTGCACTGCCTCTAAGAAGGTTGGCTGTCCAGTGATGACGCAATGACAGCAAAACATGCATGGTTTCACAACTATCAGATGAAGCATGTGTATGTCTTTACTTTGGAGAGCATTGTATGTAATAGGGGGAGAGTGCTAATGGGGTTGGGTAATTGGCTCAAATAAGGGGAAATGCTGAATTTCAATATCACATGAATGAAATGTGTAACACAATGACTGTGTGTAAATTCTGAATTTGCTCATTTAATTTGTGTTGACGTGATACTGTTTTGGGTGGAATCAATGTACACATTTGAAATAAGTTCAGTGGGTTTTTTTACCACTACAAGCTACACTTTGCCCTATAGTTCATTCACACTGCATTTCTTAGCGAGGTGTTGCGCATGTGAGCATGTGTCACTCAAGATAACTTATTACAGAAGACTGGCGAAACTCCTGAACCAATAGAAAAGCATTCAGAGCTTGCAGCATTCTTCATACCAGATAACAACTGTCTTTACACACACCTGGCTTTTAAGTCCTCCCCTGAAGTGAAAACACAAACATACATATGAACACATGCAGTCACGTACACACACACACACACACACACACATGCACGCACACACGCACAGATAAAGCGCTTCAAAATATGAGTCAGCTGCACAATCTCCAACATACCAAGGAACACAAAGTTCAGCTCTGTGCTCAATTAGTCACAATCTTTGAATCATCCAATCATTTTAATGGCCAAGCATTTAGAAGACCATGAGATAAAAACCTACTTTACTAAAATCTCATGAGTAAGTACCTTTAAAACTCCAAACCCTCTGAGATAGCAGGGAATTAGTGACACACACTCCTTATCCATGACTTTTAGGTCACTTCTCAGAGTGACCTACAGAGACTACTTCTTCTTATTAGCCTCAGGCAGGCCATGGTCAAGGTGAATGTAGCCATGATTAACAGAATGTTAAGAGGCTCACCTGTGCCCTGGACAAAGGCCTGTAATGACAGGATTCACGCACTGCCCACAGTTCTTACCACTACATTAACACTGCTGTGACCTTCGTCCTGCAAGGGGCAGTGTAAGAACAGTAACACTGGGATGCCTTGCAGTTCAGAGCAATATCATTAGAGGTAACAGAGCCTTAATTCAGGGGTCACCAACTCTAATCTTGCAAGGCCTTTGTCTAGGACAATTTGGTGATTTCTCTGCTGTAACACCTTTGCTTAACCTGAGGAAGTTGAATCCTTTGTGTTTGAGAAGGAATCTGTGTCAAATCAAAACTGACATACAATGCATAAAAAATAAGGAACCCTTGCTGGGAAGAATAGTGTGTGTGTTTAATATCTGGAACAAAATGAAAATGTATATTTTATGCCAACCTGGGCCTACTTGAAGAGCCCCCAAGCTACCTATAACAGATGCTCACGTATCCAGAGTGTCCTCTTTTTTGAAAAACAAAATATGGTCACCCTACTCTTTAGTTAAGTATTAAATGAAATTCACCATATTGGAATCTAATTATTCGTTATCTTTTTATAGTACCCAGTTTCATATGATAGTACATGATGTACTGTACTGATGGGTTTTTACACCCCTATAAATACACATGCACACACAGCTCACTCTTAAAGTAACCTCACCAAAACATGTCCATAACTACCGATAGGTCTACATTAGTGTACCACACAGGTAGGTTACACACAGGTTGCTCAGAGCCAGGTTCAACACAGCCATTACATAAGCAGTGGTTAAATCTGATAAACCAAGCCAAAGCAAGGTTATCCAAACTAGGTTTTGATTATCAGAACTTCCGAGAGGCAACCAGAAAGGACACCTGGAGGCATGTCATGATGATGCCATGATAAAGAAATTCATATAATACCCCTTACACAGTCACAAAACTCAACACACAACTCAACTCAAATATTTCATTTGCACATGTTCAGATTAAATGTAAGAGCAAAACAGTATATGCTATGTACTATATCGATCAGCCATAACATTAAAACCTCCAAGGGTTATTATGTATCAGAGTATCTTTAAAATATGAGGCAAGTCTTATAGGGAATGCAGTCGGCAGTACCCACCAAATGTGGTGCAATGTGGTGGAGGTCTTGTCACTGTAAAGAGGGTCATGGGCATCTAAGGCAAACCTTCAGAGGTCTTGTGGAGTCCAAGCCTCGACAGGTCAGAGGTATTATTGTGACATGAAAGGGACCTATGCTGATTGGTGTATATAAAATTATGCAAATAAATGTATATAAAACATTGGTTTCACTCTGTTCTGGAAGTACGAAATGCTCCTCCTCTCCTCTGCACCCCTCCACCTCCACTTGTACTCTCACATACCCACTATGGAGGGGCCATAAGACTTAGTGTGTATAAAGAAGTAATGAAGTTCAGATTTCAATATGTTTAAATATAGTACTAAGAAAAGAAAAGAAATGAACTTTCATCGAATATGAAAATACGTATGAACACACAGCATGTTGGTTCTGTAACGTTGTTAAGTATTCAGAAGGAGGGCTTTCAGAGCTGTGGTCTTGTGGATTGCTGCCAGGATATAAGCTGGGCTATACAGTGTTTTTGAGTTTCTGGGTTTGAAGGATTATATGACTTAATCAATTTAGGCAATTTTATAAGTTATAACAATAGAGCAGCTGAAAACACAATGGAGTTTAATTCAGACAATGTGAATCATCTGAATCAGATGAGACATGTGAGACAGGTGGCCACACATCTGGAGAAAGATGAGCTAAAAGAAATGTCCATCTACAATATTAGAGATACACCTATTCCATAAAAAGAGGAGTCACATGTCCCAAACAAGAACAGAAGAAAATGTTGTTACTTCCACCCAGTTGCCGTAATGTCTCCACAGACCAGTTTCTGCAGAATTCATTTTTTCCAAAAACAAGATTTTAAATAAGGCAGTCCTCACCCATCGTTACACACATACACAGCTCACTCAACCTGACAGCCTTGCCTGTTGAACTGAAAAGCTGCCACTGCTAATTAGCTAATCAATAAAAGATCCAAGACATGATTCAGTTTGCCACAGTGGGAGACAGCTGTGAGTGAACGAATGCATAAGTGTGTGCCATGTGTACCATGCATGTGTACCATGCAATTATTAAGGTTCTATCTGACATTTTTATCAAAATTGAGTTATTCACACATTCTTATTCAGTGACAACGTTACGTGAGGTGTCTAAGTTGTATGCATTTCAGACACTTTATCTAGAAAATGGAACAGTTGTCTCTCCATAGTCACAGTGTAGCTATAAGAACTTTAAAGCTCAAACCTGCTCAGAAACAGACAGAACCTTATAGTTTCAAGGGGATAATGTGGGCGTGTTTGTATATTTGATTAAACTGGGGTAACTCAGGACTGACACAATGGTCCTGGTGTTGTCTGATACCCCAATTACCCCAGTTTTTAAAATGTACAGTACACTCATTATCTTATCCGCTTCAGCCTGGAATCATTGGGCACAAGGCAGGAGTACCCCATGGCTACCAGCCCATCACAAGACACACACACACACACACACACACACTCACACACCTAGGGCCAATTCACCTACCATAATCATTCTTGAGAGATGCATTCCCAGAGGAAACCCACACAGACACATGGAGAACACAGGAAACTCCTTACATGCAGTGACATGAGTGGGGATTGAACCCACAGCCCCAGGACCCTGGAACTGTGTGACACATGTCACACTGAGAGATTGAGATTGCCACAAAATAGTATTTACTAAGTAAACATGTGTAAAGGCCTCATGAGGACCAGACCCAAGGACACATTTCCACCAAACATTTTCTTTATGGTCATCCAGTGACAAGACAATATATTTTGTGCATGTGTGAGTGTGCTTGTTTGTATATGCCACACTGGGATTGTGTTTTCCGTTTGCGTGGCTCTCCCACTGGGAAGTGTGACTACCATCTGAGTGTACTGTAGGATAAACTGCTGCCCACTCACATTTATCCAATGCTGAACCAGCAGCTGGGCTGGCTGGTCAGCTTCAGCCTGTTTTAACTATGCCTGAATTTACACTGACATTAACAAGCTCCCTCCCACATCACCACAAAGGGAAGAAAAACAGTGCTGCATGAACAAACACCTATGAGGAATAAGCTAACACACCCAAGACTGATTCTCTGTCTTATACTGTAAAAAATATGGTTAAGCCGGCTTGAAAGTTAACTTTCAACCTAGTCTTCTAACTTACATACATCTACAATACATATTGAGTTGAGCCTCAGTTAATGTGCTGCTGTTTAAAGGGTTAAAAAGTGCACCAACACAACTGTATATAAGAAAGTACATACAGGAAATTTGTCCTCCACATTTAACCAATCCACACAGTGATACTCATATATACACACTAGTGAATTCGCACACTAGGGGCCAGTCAGCACATGTGTCCGGAGTGGTGGGCAGCCCTATCCATGCTACCCAGGGGTGCCTTGCTCAGGGCCACTTCAGTCATGTCCTGCCAGTTCAGGGGATTGAACTGTCGTCCTTCAAGTCACAAGGCTGGTTCCCTTACCAGTAATGGGTTGAAGAGAGCCAAGTTAAGATGACAACCGTCCATGGGCACTTTTCAGCTTTTTGTTTGGACTAAAAGTAATTACTCATACTCTAAGAAACCCACAGAGACAGCCTCAAGAGTCTCACGCCTCTGCTCTTAAATGAGCAATTTCACTCCAAGAAATTCACTTTCATCTCTCACAAACCCTTATTCACTCGCCCTGTTCCGCAACCTTACTTTTCTTCTACTCTCTAATTCTCCCCTTCATTTTCTGACCTGTTAAGATCTGTAGGGCTTTACTGATGTGCCAAAAACAACACTGACAAAAGGATTCGGAGATATCAAGTGGATTAACAGAAATAACAAGTACTGCTGAAGCACTGAAAATTCCCAAAGATACAGGTTTTATGACGCAGTGATGTTCAGTAGGACCACGTATGTCCAATATGTGTCCTTTGAGTTGTTGACTTATTACATACACCTACCTTCTAGCTACACATCCTGGATATATTATTATATATTACATATATACATGCACTTTGTAGGTTTACAATTACTGCCTGCAGTACAACCTGTCAGCTGTTGACAACATCCATCAGTTTTCAACACAATAGTGACAAACACAGTAATGGCGTGTTAGTGTGTTTTGCACAGGTAGGAGGGCATCAGGCACAACGGTGCTGCAAACTGCAACAGATGGTCTACATTTAATAAGTGATCTATCCATCTATCCATGATCCACTCACAAAGGCATTCTTTCACAGCAACATCTGTGAAAATGGACACGATTTATAGATCAATGGATAATCCTCATCAATATAATGAGTTTAGATTTGCTAAACAACATGGATTTCCAGGGTAACATGCTATGTGACTGATATGGACAAGGTAGCTGACTGAAATTAGGCAGGATGGAAATTTGCCACCATGGTAATCTAGACTCAGTTTAACATAATTGTGCAAACTGATCTGGTGTGTGTGCAAAAAAAAAAAATTATCCTCTGCATTTAACACATCCACACAGTGAAACACACACACACACACACACACACAAGTGAATTCACACCCTAGGAGCAGTGAGCGCACATGCCCAGAGTAGTGCTTAAGAGCTTAAGTGCCATGCTCAAGGTCATTTCAGTCATGTCCTTCTAGTTAGGGAACTGAACCAACAACCTTCCCATCACAAGGCTGGTTCCCTAATCCCTCACTCATCACAGTACAACAAAACTACTCCTACTACAACCCAAACTCCTCCCAGTACAACCAAAACCCCTCCTAGTACAACCAAAACTCCTCACAGTTCAATTAAAACTCCTCACAGTACAATCAGAACTCCTCCAAGTACAACCAAAACTCCTCCCAGTACAACAGAAACTCCTCCCAGTACAACCAAAACCACTCCCAGTACAACCAAAACTGCTCCCAGTACAACCAAACCTCCTCAAATTTCAATTAAAACTCCTCACAGTAAAATCAGAACTCCTCCAAGTACAACCAAACCTCCTCCCAGTACAACAGAAACTCCACCCAGTACAACCAAAACCACTCCCAGTACAACCAAAACTGCTCCCAGTACAACCAAAACTCCTCAAATTTCAATTAAAACTCCTCACAGTAAAATCAGAACTCCTCCAAGAACAACAAAAACTCCTCACAGTACATCAGAAACTCCCTATGCATTACTAAAATGTTTTCTCATCAAACAGTGTTCCAGGCTTCTCTATGTTCTCTGAGTGACGGTGTGGTTAACTAAAGAGTTAGCTTTTATTCCAGTATCCATTCCCTTGTTCTCCATTGTCCAGTCAGCCTATCATTAGCTGTTAAACTTTTATCCAGTCCCTCTGGCTTTGCGCCTGCCACAAACTGATCCCTCACAATCACCAGCCGTAACACTTTGCAACATTTCTCCCTCTGCGTTCAGCCAGGTATTACCTTTAAGCCTTTAAGCCTCACTTCTATATGCTTCCTGGAACAGCTTTTGCTAGCGGGCTGTGGATGTAAATTTGGGGAGTATAAATAAAAATGCCCAAGGCTGTTAATGGGCATCTTATTGTACACCAGCGCAATAATATAAGCAGATAGTTCCTCATTTTGTAGTCATTTACCTCTCACCCTCACTCATCCTGCTCTTTCCCTCTCCCTCTCGCTCTCTTTTTCTGAGTGAGCAGAAGTTCAATGTGCTCATTACAGTAATTGATGTCTCCCATTCCTTGCACAGCTCCTCTTATCTGTGTACACAGGGCCACTAAACGAAATGATTCAATGTGGGAGGTGGAAAGGGACAGGGCCTGGGCATCTCGCTCCCCCATCTGACACTTTTAAGAGTTGTACAAGTTGCTAAGTAACTCGTAAAACAGATGTGTCCCTGGTGAAGACCAGTATGAATAGAGTGGATACGTGCTTGAGAAGGAGGGAAGACAGATGAAGAAGGGGCACAGAGCATAAGCCGATCTGAGATGAATGACAGTAAGATAAGATTACATGCACACACTTGCATACAAAAACACACGTGCACACACACATACAAACACACAGTTGGCCTACGTCAGCAGTGTCATCACTCAGTGCTGAAAGCTGTCTTCAATCTGTTACAAACACTGCATGCACTAAACCATAGAAGGCAGGTTGGCTTTTCCAGTCTGCAAACCAGTGCCACAAGTTATCATATCAGGGACGACATATTTCAGAAACGGACAGGCGTGAGACCCTCTCTGCAAGTCTCCAGAGGGAAATCTTTCCTGCAAAGGGTTTAGTGAAGTCTCTGGCTGCTCCTCATCTCTGAGACTCAGCTGTAACACTCGTCCTCTGGCTCAGTGCCCTGCGAGGGTTGAGCACGACAGGCCTTAGAGAGCAGACCCTGTGCTCTCACCGCCTGTTTACAAACCAAACATGTGCCTCGAGACTCTTGACATCCTGGCCTCTCTGTGCTTGCATAACTCCAAGCATGAGATAAAAGGCAACACTGGGTCAGCTCATAACGCCTTCCTGGAGAAGCCTCTGCAGCTCTGCAGACTTTCAATGTGGAAGAGTGCTGTCGCTGTTAGAATTATTAACGGACATCAAGCTAAAAGTTTGCAAAATAATCTTCACATGTGCTGCTTTCAGAATGAAGGTTTGCTGCTTGCTTATAAACTGTGCGTAAGTCCACTCCTCTTCACTTAACCCTGCCAAGCTGCTCCTCTTCATCTGCCTTTTACAGTTCTGCCAAAACTCTAGTCTCGGCAGAGTGGGGATATCCAACATAAAGCTACTTTCCTTCAGGGAGAAACACACTTATTGTAACATTATCTGGCTTTGTGTGTTCAAAGAGTTACGCACGCGGCCTTTCAAATCAAGTTTAGGAACATCTAGCTATTGCAAAATCTATCCAAAGTATCAGAAAAGAGTTGTAAGATGTTTTGGAATTTTATCTCTAAGGAAAACACTTCAAACAAGGCAACCAATCGAGAACAGTTAAGAAACATTGGCACATATGAGATGAAAGATTATAGAATCTAATTATATAAGCATTCTTGGATTCAAACACACTAGAGCTGAGCAATATCAATATTTATATCTGTATTTACAGAGCAAGCGATGGACTGCGATATCATTTATATTGAGTTTTAAAGTTTTTAAATACGTTTGTTTCAGTCTTGCAGAAAACTTTTTTCTGCTCCCTTGCTCTGTTCCAGCCCCTGCTCTAAGCTCCTCCTCTGCTTTCTTCCCCTCCACCCCCACTCATGTCCTCATATACACACCGTGGAGGGGCACAAGACAGAGCTCTTGCTTAAAGAAAACTCAGAATGTATGAAAAAATGAAATGAAGAATTTCATGGGGTGTCCTAATTTTTTCATATTGTATTTTTCACATCATATAGCATATACCCCCATTCATCTCAAATTTATCAAGAAGTGATTTTTGTCCATATCACGCAGCCCTAAAACACACATGCACACACAAGTCTGAATCAAGTATAGCGTTTAAAATCTCAAATTTTGCAATGCCTTTATGTAATTATAAATAAACTTTAGAAGGATTAATACTTATTGACTGATTGACACTGATATACAGTACATGCTCATTTTATGCAATTAATTGAGCTTTACACCCAAAGACACACACACACACACACACACACACACACACACACACACACACTCACACACATTATTTAGACTTCATTCCTATGTGGTAGGATCATCATCCATGAGCATGAAGTACACAATGTTGGTTTTGAAGGATGGGGTCATGAGGGCTACCTTTGGAGGAATAGTCATTCTAGGCGTGACATCCAGGTCCAGTGGGGGTCTGAAGGGATATGCTAATAAACTGGACAAGCCACACAGCAACTGCAGGCAGGACAGCAACGCCATGTCGCGACTCATCATCACAACCAAATTGAGTTCACCCAGGAGGGGTGAGCACCTGGAGTTCAACCCACCCGCACTTCAGAACAACTAGAACACTCTCCTGCGCTCAGGCACGTGCGCGGTGTTCTCTGTTGTCTCTGCTATCAAGTCTAACAGTCCTCTCATCCTTTTAATCCTGGAAAACAAACACAAAAGTAAAGCAAAGGTTAGAGACAATGCAAATGCTTGGAAGCGCTGATGCTACAGTAGGAGACAGATGGTGATAATGCACTCATCAAGCACATTATTACAGGTCTTGAGAGAGGCCTGTATTGTCATCTTTTTGATTCAGGAATTATCCTAATCAGTCAGTCGCTGCTTGACAGCAGTACAATGTGATAGTTGGGTGAGGTCCAGATGAGTCTTAATGATTTTGAGCATGATATAACATTGCTGCCGAATGGGTTGGCTTGAGTGTTTCTAGATCTGCTGATCATGTGAGTTTCAGCAACCTAGTCTCTTGCTCAGGATGTTAATGGTAAAATATCAGTATCCAATGAGTGGGCGGTTTGTGGACTGTAACACCTTGTTGATGAGAGGTCAACAGAAAGAATTAGTTGAGTACTGATGGAAAGGTACATTAACTCAGATAACCACTCTATGACTGTAGACTGATTGAAAGCCAAAGGGAAGGTATAGACTGGGCAAAATGCTGGTGGGCTGTTATGTGTTTTTGGGCGCGCGAGAGAGTGAAGGGGCCAGTCGCCACTTCTCCCCCCAGTCGAAAAACAAAACTTAACTGATCAATAGGGAGGACCTCCTGTAAGTTGCAGGAGAGGTGGGATCTCCGAGCTTCTATCACTGTATATACAGGTTGGATATTTAAGCGTAAAGCAATAGTAAACCTTTTGAGCCACTGTGCTTGCACACAGAGGAATCTGTCCCCTGCAGTTACCTCATCCACACAGTGAAACACACCCAGTGAGCACACACAGTGCCTGGAGTGGTGGGCAGCCCTATCCACAATACCAGGGAGTTAAGTGGTTAAGTGGTTCAACGGCACTTCAGTCATGTCCTGCCAGTTCAGAGAATCTAACCAGCTGAAGTTTAAAAGCTGAGAGGCCCAAGTTTAAAATGCAATCATTAAAGGAAAGTCTGTACAGACTAATTATAACAGTTAGGAAGGCTTGGTTAAATTGTCAAAAAATTAAAAGATCATCTCATTTTGATTATATTAATTTACATCAGCTATTTTCTATCTATCGAGCTATTTTTTTTCCCTTTCAAATCAGAATCAGGTCTAAGGAAGGCTGTTTGGTGAAAAAGACATGCATCAGTAGCTGAGTGTAGTTTCATAGGCTGAAAGTAAGACTGAAGAAAAACAGACAGATCTTCATGTTCCTCTTGTGATACATGATCAGGCTAACTAGGCTAAAGACCTTAAAGATGCTTATGGACTGAGACACTAAAAATGACATATATTATGCTGGATGAAAACGTTCATCATGAGCAGACAAAAAAGAAAAAAAAGGGACAGAATAGTAATACTTTTCTGTGCCCTGCACAGCCAGACGTGTGTTATAAAGCAGTGAGGGATAAAACAATGATTCTTTCTACCAAACACATGCCATTTATTACTTGCTCACACACACACACACACACACACACACACACACACACACACACACACACACACACACACACACTGTGAGTAACGATCAAAGGCTTGTGGTGGACACAGTGTCACATCCAGTGGCACAAACCAATCTGGCCTGTAATGCTCCGCTCTGTCTGCAGTAATTGCTTTGAGTAATAAGTCGATGGATAATGTAGGACAAATGAAAAGTGAGAGCAGTGAGCCAAATATTTCAAAGTATCTTCTTCTCCACCTCATCTACAAAACATTTCTCTCAGCACTGAGACAACACATTTAGGTAATGTTCTCACAACAGGTAAATGTGGCACAGATATGATCCCTCTTGGCTTATGTGAGACAGATGTGTTGACAAACAATACATCTGATATATCCCACTTTCAAATGTGATACTGAAATACAATACATATCTGGTAGGTGGCCATGTGTCTCAGTCTGGACAGGCAGATCAGAATTCATGCGATTTTTCCAACTCAACATTTGTCATAAATGTGTACTGAAGCGAAGGGAGTCACTTGAAGTACTGTTCTTTTGTATGACCATGAACTCTTCAGACTAACGTCACATATTGTTCACATTAAAAAAGAGATCAGATTTGGTGAGAAAATCAGATTTGGGTCAGTTAATCTGATCTGTAAACGTAACATCTTGAAATCACAAATGTTTTCAGTCTCATTTAACATATAATAAATTAATATAATTTACATTCCCTAAAATCCTTTTTTTTCTTTAACCTAATTTGAACACATTTAGTCAGATGCAATTTCCATTTATAACTATATGATTTTAGTAACATGTTGATGGTCCTTGGTGGGCTCCAAAATAATTTGTTAACATTGCATAGCTTTGTATTTAGCACTGCAACAGAAACATCCAAATTAGTGTAATTATTCCCAAGACTTCTGCACGGTGCTGATATCCTGTCCAGCAGGGTGTGGTGAGCTTGTTGAAGGAGATGTCTATGGTTAACTTTCAGTCTAGCACAGATACCCACTCCACCAGCTTTCTGTTTCTCCTGCAATGTTTTTGAGTTTCCCTTCCCTGGGTCACACCAGAGGCAAAGCAGTTCTTTTTGAAGTGGCAGATTCTTAAACACTGTTATTCAAACAATCTCCCATAATACAGCAGTTGTTTTCAGAATGTGCTGCACTTGATCAAATTAAACAGCACTAATTACACTCTCTGTAATGAAATGTCCAGTTGCAGTTGTTTTTATAAGTGCTGTCAATCGAATCGTAAGAACCTGATCTTTAAAAATGATCAAAAACATTTTGGAATTTCAACACTGTTTAGCACTCATATTGCAAAAAATACACATATACAGCTCTAACTCGGAAATGCTTTGTCCGACTGTTCCAAAACTTCCACATCCATTTACCCTAAGGAGGTCCAACACAAACACCAAAGTTTAGTGGAACTGCATTGCTAGCTGTCACTATAACAAGCAAAAACTTGCTATGCCAACAAAATCTGTCCGAATAACATGACAGCTGGCATGGTGCAACAATATGCTGTTCTGGTCCAGTATTTATGAGTATGATGTCATATTAAAATAAACATGGCCACCATCGGACAATCATATTCCAATATGTACTTCAATTCTTAGAATTGGCTGATTGCCTCGAACCTTGATACATGTCACCAAGTATGGACTCTCTACTTCCTTCCTGACACGTATCAGCCACTGGGGAATGCTACTCATATTTTAAAATACTTAAATGTGCATATCTCTTATAACATTTAGGTGATACACATGCATTTGGGATCAGCTTATGCACTATAATGAAGCTGACACCTTTGCAAATACATTTCATTTAACATTTTTGTTGCTATCAGCCATCCTATCATCATATTTCAGCATGTATTTAAATGTACACATGTAAAAGCTATGTGTACACAAACTACACGTATTGTGGCTTCTGTTCCAGGAATGGGTCACATACTAATGTACTTGGCCTTGGCTAATAAGTGCTTGGACCCCGATAATGGATGCTTGTGGCTATATTTATTATTATTACTATAAGAGGGCTAGAAAATTGTTTATCCTCCATCCTTATGGTTACAGGATGCTGTTCAGATATTTTTGGTTGGTAAACTGTCATCAAAGTCATTTATGCCAAGATTTCTTATCTTGGATAAATCAGTCATGTATTTTACACATTTTACACCTGTCCATGAAACACGAAATGCCAAACAAATAGAGCTTTAAAGAATCAAGAACACCATATTCCCCCAAAGTGAGATTAACAGGAATTTCACCAGTGGGCTGTGGGTATGTACATTTTGGAGGCAGATAATATTATGAGTCCAGAGTTTAACTGAACAGTTCAGGTTGTGTTTTTTTTTTTTTTGGGAAGAGATGACCATGTTTGAGGTCGCTTGCAAACTCTCATTATTCCACTGTAAGGAAATAAACGCTGTCTTCATAAAAGGGAACCTTTAAGGGAAAATACATCACTTTGGGCAGATGCCCACATCTAGAATGACTTACAACTAAATCACCTTACAGCGCTAGGAGTGGAGGACTAATACTGTGAGCCCATTCAGACATGCTGAGGGTAGTGATGTGCTCCACTACTCCATCCTACTGCACGAAGGAGCATGAACTAAAAGCAATAACACACTAATCGTGTCAAACTGTTAGATATGCTAGAATACATCAGTCATGACTATACATTATTGAGCACCGTGAGTGTTTGAAAGTCAACAGAGGATGAAAAGGAGGAATTAAGCCTTTTAAGGCTACACATGTATCTCGAGAGGAAGCTCTGCTTACAGCATGAAGCCATTTACTGCGTTCTTGACAAATCTTTCTCTCTCTCTCTCTCTTGCAGGTCACTGGGGACAAGGGACATGACTGTCAGTGTGTGATGGCAACTCAAGAGGAAACAGGCCCTGTGAAACACACACACACACACACACACACACACACAGAGACACACACACACACACACACACACTTATGTCCAGTGTGATGTGATTTAGAAGGACAGTGGTTCGACTCACCCACTGTTCCCCGCACCTCTCTCTCCTTCTCCCTCTGTGTCACTCTTTTCTATAAACACTCCCTCTCTTTCTAAGATAAACACACCCTCGCTCTCCCTCTTTCCATTAAACAAGCTTACACACCAGATGAGCAATGTTTTCTTTTCCTTCAAACCTCTATCTCTCCATAAGAGGCCGTGCTCTTAATGCTTCTGCTTCTTCTTCTTCTTAGAGCCCCCCCCCCCACTTCTCTCTCTCTCTTTCTCTCTCCCACACACACACCTGCGTCACAGGGTGTGTTGATTCTCTCTCTCACATACACACACCTGCTGTATTACAGGAATCAGCAGTAGCACTGCTGAGTTTTGTGCTTCAGCGTCACTCTTATACCAGTCACAACCTCTTTCTGGTGCTGTGCTATTGCCATGACAACAGCTGGGGAGTCACAGCTGGCTGTGAGCTGGGAAGACAGGTGCACTGTAGCCGGACTGTAACAATGGCTTGCTGCTGCTCTAGCAAATCGGGATATGCTGAAGGCCCCGGAATTTCAATCTGACCACAACTGCTCCTAATCCCTCATAAAAAAGCACCGCCAGGGTAAAACTGCTGGAAGCCACTTTAGAGCTGCATGCTCACTGCAGTCATACGCCAAAAAACAGAATGCACTGAAACTGGCTTGATTCAACTGCACATCATCTCTTCATACCCCAAACGGCATGTAGATCAACATAAATTAGCATAGATTCAGCTTAATCACAATGCTGAAATGTATTCCATCATGATCAAGTGCAACAGCATTCATTAACCTGAAGATACAGTATGAAGATAGTCTTGTTAATAAAAAAAACCCCACTCAATTCATGATGGAGCCAAAGAATGAGATACTGAAAATACCATAGAAACAAGATTAACCGGTCAAACGCAGAACAGTGATAAAGGACTTGACCAAACAATGACACTCAACTTATCCTCTCTTTCCCACCTTCTGACACCCAGGTCTCATCTCGCATCTCAGCTTGCCTTGCTGACGTCTCATCATGGATGGCAGCCCATCACCTTAAACTCAACCCCAGCAAGACTGAACTACTGTTCACTCCGGGAAACACTGGTCTTCACCCTGATCTTGCCATTTCCCTTGAGAACTCACTGGTCACTCCATCAGCAGAAGCATGTAGTTGCAGACTGAAGACCCATCTTCTGTGAATTTAACTCATTAAAAGGTTTATAATTGTACTGAATCTTGTTAGTCTCCCATCTGACATTTGTTTTCAGCTGCATCTAAGCTTGAGGAATCTCTGGCTTCTAGCCTCCACTGACTAACTAAGGATATCTGAGTGAACAGCAAAGCAATTTTGAAACTTGCTCTAAGTAAGGGCATCTGCCAAATACCACAAATGTAAATGTAAATGTAAATAAACCAGATATCCCTGCTGAAAATTCCAATTACAGTTTTTTTTCTGGTAGCTGGCAGCAGATGGTCTACGCTGCTCTTTGATGGTCAAGGTGGTTGAAAAGACACCCAAAAAAAACAACAACTTTTCATTGGTTAAACCCTAAACCAGCATACTGTATATTATCATTGGGTTTTCATGGACTATCAGCATTAATTCACAAAGCTTTGTCATGCTGGTCAAAGTTTAAACTAGTTTAATACAGCTGGTTGAACAGTTTGGTCAAACTTTTATTATTATTATTATTATTATTATTATTATTATGCTAAGATGAAAACTGATCATGAATTTCTAACAGCCAAAACCAATTTTGGATGGTCAATTTTATGGATTTTCACTTTTTAAGTGGATTAAACTTTTGAGTGGATTAAATGAAAACATCCAACACACTGGCAAATTGAACACACTTTCACACAGAAAAAAACCTCATAAACACTGCTCAAAGCTGCATAAAATGACAAAACATAAATATGCTCTACACACTCTACACACATACAGAGCAAGTACACTCACTCACTCATGTTTAAAAATGAAGGAAATTAGAGGGAAGCCAGGATACAAAAGTATCCACGTCCAATACGATATGAATATTTCAACCTTGAGTATCTACTGATACCAATACCAATGTCACACTTCTGTCCCATCACACTTTGCTGTCTTTGCTTACCTGTCCTCATTCTGTTTTGTTTTGGTTTTGTTCCCTCCATTGCTCCTCCCCGTCTTTAGCGCGTTCCACCTGCGTCTCAATTGTAGCTCTGCCTGTGTATAAGCATTCCCAAGTGTTTCCAGTCTGTCTTTGTCGGTTTCAATGTCAACATGCCGTGCTCATGTTGTTTTCTTGTATTTTTGTTGAGTTCTGTTTAATAAATTACCCTGCAAGTAGGTCCGCCTCCTCTGCAGCACACTCCTGACAACCAATACCAGTCAGAGGTTTCTTTATTTTCTAGGTTGCTGTGGCAACCACTGACACTGTTAACATTAGAAATCATGTAACAGAAAAATCTAAAATAACAGAAAAGTCCTCTCTATTTCATCATCAACTGAAGTGGAGTCACGGACACAGCACAAATGAATTTTTAACACCTTGGGCCAAAAGTGTCATTTATAATTTATCAGCATAAAATGCTTTTGTTCAAATCACTTGTTTTACACAAGTGATACAAGAAGTATGAGTGTGCAATTATGTGTATAAATAAGTAAGTGCATTTCGTGTGTATAATACACACATATAAATTAGTGCATCACAAAAAATAGAACAGTGTGAGAAAGTTTTTTTGTTCATAATTTAATTCAAAAAGCCAGTATCAGCATCAACATCAGCCCAGAATCGGATATCAGATTGGTGCACCCCTAATAATTTACAAAATAACATTCATTGGGTGAATCCTGGGCGAATCAAAAAAAATCCAATTATGGCTGATTCTAATCATGTATTCATTCATTTCTTTATTTATTTGTGCATTTCATGGGACGAACACACACATCTATCAAATTCTGCGCATCAATATTTTGTGATATCCATACCATACAATCAACCTGCACAAGCAATTATTAATCTCAGCATCTTATCCCCTTCTGTGATCTTGAAATGTCATCCTTGGCATCCATGTAATATTTCACACAAAAATGAAGCGCTGCTATGGATTTCGCACCGAATGAAAGGAGCCGATGAGGCCTTTTTAAGAAAATGCTTGCGATTCTTCATAGCAGAGGCATTAGAACGGTTCTGCACACTGCTCACACTCCTGAAAAAAATGTATCCACAGAGCTTAAGCGGATATGGCAGTGCAGCATTAAACATCAGAGAAAGCAGGAGAACTTTAAACTGCGCCGGTTCGGTAAACGGTGTGAATAAAACATTGTGGGCTCTGTGCTTTGAGTGCAGTTTATCTGCAGAGACAAGACTTTACTACAGACCTCCATCAAAGAAATGGAAACAAACTAGCTCTGGTCAGCTATCATTTATGCCCTGCACTCAACCCTACCATCCATCATACAATGAGAGGGAGAGATGAAGAGGGTGAGTGTGTGTGAGAACAGAATTTCAGTGCTACAAAAATGCAAAGGCTGCCCACATTTGACTCTCTGGCTATAGCGGATAATCTCCCAGCAAATTGCTTGGTGTGAGAGTGCAGAGCAGAGGGCTTCAGTAAAACTTGACTCCCACTGTGCAACAAAAAAAAACTGGCAGTCTTTCCACACTCAAATCAGCTGCATATACACTGGTGTTTGACTCGACTTTAGAGTGGTCACTTCACACAGCCCTCCAGACCAGTATTGAAAGGTCCATGTGTTTACAACCAAAGAAACATTCTGCTCACCATTGCCTACATCAGCAATTGGCAACGGCAGCCAAAACCCAGCACAGTTTACTGATTTCCATGCTCCGACACAGTTAAAAGGCGAGTTCAATCAGGTCTGCTTGAGCAGGAAAAGCACAACACTATATAGGAATCCAGCCCTCCTGGACCACAACTGCCCACCCTGGTCTGCAACATATTAAAAACACAATGCCTTCACACATAGTTGTATAATAGTGAAGAACATCAACAAACAGCCGACGAAGAACCATTCAGATGTACACTTTTAAAAAAGAGGTTCTCCAGCGGTTCTTTAGCAGATAGATCCATGTATAACCAAGACAACTCAAAGTGTTGTTAAATGGTTCTTTCTTGACCAAATTCTCAGCCAAATAATCTGTCTTACAGTTGTGTTGAGCAGTAGTTTTGGAAGTGTTTGAAGGATCTAGGCCTTGTTTTTTTCCGATATTCACAAAAAAAGCTTCAAAAGCAATAATGCAAAACGTCATATGCGTCAACACACACACAATCAAGACAATAATCAAATTTAATTACATTAGAGGATTTGGAACTGTTGAAAATGTGATGAAAAGAAATATCCAACTACTATAGGGAGTGTGTAGACTGCAGTGTGAGGTAGTCAGTGTCACACAAATCTCTTTTTGACATTATACTCCACTAAGACCACACTCTATTGATATAATTTAGTGGCTACTTGTGTCCAGGAGGTCTATCTTCCTGAGGAGTCTATGTTTGATATGTGTGGATCAGATGCATTATTGCTAGGTAATAGGAATGTGCAATATATAGATATTTAGATGTATTTCTGGAAGATAAAATATTCCATGGGGTGTCCAAATCTTTTCACATTGTATTTTTCATATTATACATTGTATTGTATATCGCCATTCAGCTAAAATATACCACGGTGTTTTTTTTTTTTTGTCCATATTGCGCAGCCCTACTACATAAAAAGGGGACTGTTGGTGAAAGAATTTGATACTAAACTCTACAGGAAAAGGATCTCCAGAAAGAGGGTTGGTGTTCGTATTATACAATCACTGTAACAAAATCTCTGAAACAATAACTTTAATGTTAATGTACTAAAATGCATTTTAAATTAAATAACAATAAAAAGAAGTTCTAATATAGCAGCAATTATATTTTTTCGCATGAAAATAAATCATTGAGTTAGTTATAAAGCTTTTTTCACTGCATGTTAAAGGTTATGGTCCAAACTCAATCACAGTCTAAATTCCTAGTTTATCACATTGGAACTGCATTATTGAACACTTTACAGACCTCTTAGAGAATCTAATCAAGATGTGAGAGAGACAAAAGCATGAGCAAAGCTCCAGCTGTTAGAGAGAGAGAGAGAGAGAGAGAGAGAGAGAGAGAGAGAGAGAGAGAAAGAGAAAGAGAGAGAAAGAAAGAAAAAGAAAGCAAGCAAGAAAGAAACAAAGCACGAAAGAAAGAAACAAAGCAAGAAAGAAACAAAGAAACAAAGAAAGAAAAAAGAAACAAAGAGAGAGAGGAGAGAGAGAGAGAGAGAGAGAGAGAGAGAGAGGGATTTATGTTAGCAGCTCAGCTGGGTGCAGGCTGGATGAGACCCCTCATGCATGTTTAAGCAGCTGTCAGTCACACCACATGAATTCATATTCACGTTTAAAAGGTCAGTCCTCCACCACCCACTCATACAGAAAGCTCCTCTTAAAACATTCACAGCTGTCCCTCTAATCAGCACTACAGGGATCAAATATGGGGACAATGACACATTACAATCAATATGATTGTGATCTGTGCTGATTCCTTAAATTCCCAGGCTTTCAGGCTTATTACACCCCTAATATCTATTATTCAGTACCTGCATAGAAAATGTTGCAATGTGACCGAGTTATTTACACAAGTGAGCACCAGAAGCTTGGCTGTGCTGGTGGGCTCTTGCCATCTGAGAGGCTAAAGTGAGTTGTGATTTCAATTTAATGCTTTGAACTTCACTTAGCAAATATCTCACTAATTAAATACTTTAGCTGACCTTAGCCGCTCGCTCGGCAGTATCAGACCTCCAATGATTACTCCGAACTGAAGGAAAAGAAGCTCTCACTTCAAAATGAACACACTGAATCTTGACCATGACCTCACAGTTATGCTTGCAGAAGTTAAAGTGACAACACTGTACCAACTGTTAAGCATGGTGGTGCCAGTGCACCTGGTTTGTTGCATAAAGTGGATGGAATAATGAAGATGGAGAAAAGGAGGACTACCTCCGAATTCTTAAGCATATACTTAAAGCATCAGTTATGGCTGAAACAGTTGGGTGTTCCAGCAGGACAGTGACCTGTTGGTTGTGGAATGATTAAAGCAGTCTAACCTTGAGCTTTTACAAAGGACTTCCCATCATGGACTTTACATCAACTAGAAAAAAGATGAAAAGTCTTATAAGGGCTGAAAAGTCACACCATCCAACAAATTTAACCAAACTCTACAAATTGTGCCAAGACGAGTGGTGATACATCCAACCAAATATCCACATATAACACTTAACCAAAGCTTATGCATGCTTTGTGAATAATATTGACCCTGTTGAATTAAGAAACCCCACAAAAATTGAAAATGAAAGAGACTTTTATTCAGTTAAAGATGTTTGTCATTTATTCTGCCTCAGTAAAGAAAAAGAACGGATCATTTATGTCCATGATAAGTGTGTATTTGAGTGTATGACGACTAAGACTGGTTGTTACCAAAACAATTGATACATGAATAATAACACAATTATATTTAGCTACGCTCTTCACAAATCAGTGACTCATTCCAAATTAGCATCATCTGTGGTAATTGACAAGGGTAGTTTTGTCATGTCAAAACTGCAGCACTGCTGATTAACAAAAGGCCTTGCTCACAGCCAAGAACTGTATTCTTATCAAAGCTCACAGAGTCTTTTTTCCTCCATTTATTATTGCCTGAATGGAATTAAGTCACTACGTGGCACATCTTGACACAACATAACATTATCGTTCTCACTCACTCTGGCCCTGTGAGGCCTCGTCTTTTTCCAAGACTGGATAGAAAAGGGACTGTGATAAACCATAAATGGAATTCATGAAAACAAGGAGGTCTCATTAGCAGTTCCTTGGCAGAATATCATCAATGCAATCTTTCTGTTTCTAAATCGTGCATTAATTAGCTCAAAGAATTGCTATCCTTTACACAGATGCCAGGTTTGGTAACCATTTATTAACATTATTAACATGTTTTATTTTGCTATTTGGAATGTGGTATAGTAAATCCCTTTTGCTGGCAAACAGCAGAATTGCCATTTAAATTCACAGATAAATACCCCAGTAGCCTGTGGCAATTTAACTCTTTCCATTTCCAGGCGCTTTTAGAACAGTGAGGTAGCCTGATCAAAGCATATTACATTCTGCCCAGGGGTATCTGTTTTATTACTTATTAATATCAGCAGGCTTCAGAAGACAAGATTGCACCTATAGCAGTAATACGAGTGCTTCTCTCTTTTTTCCACAGCTGCAGTGCTGTGGTGAATGAAAGATGATGTAGTGGAATCACCCCTGGGATTGACTTGCTGTGGAAGCCTACACACTGACAGTGGTCAGAAGAACCTAAAGCTTTCCATTATAGGTCTAACGTCCCCGTGTTCCACCTACTGAACTGCGGTGCAAACTCTAGACCCCCAACCTTCGGGCACTAGGTGTGAGATCATAAATTCCCACTAAGAAGCCATTTGAGAATGCATGTTTTTATGGAAGTTAGCTCGTGGTGTAAACCTTTCTCTCTAAAAATGGTTAAGTTCATCATTAAATTTGCTTCTAAAACTACTGTTGCTAGGATCATTTTCTATTACCTGTCATCTACACATCAGATCTGCTAACACTAGACTTGCCAGCTTTACACATTTGTGATCAAACACTACTCAGGTGCGGATCTGCATACATCTGCATGACTGCACATACTGTACATATGACCAATAACAAGGCTACCACCAATAACACATTACCAAGGGCTTCTTAATTACATGATTAACTGGATATGGTGTGTTGGGACTGAGGTAAACACTAAAATACACAAGGCAAGGGGTCCTACAGGGCCAGGGATGGGACATACAGGACTAGAAGGTAGTCTACATTGCAAAGCACGTTTACATCAACAATGAAAAGGGGCCCAGTTCAGGAACCTGACATCAGTTCCTTATGACTGTAAAATGTTGTAAAACTTTATTAAGAACAATGCATTGAACTACTTCCAGGTAACAAAGTAATCTGCTGGCAAACAAGGTTGTAACTGAAAGGATCCAAACCAAAGATCTAATACTTAGTGCTGCTGCCAAAACCAGTCCCGAGAACACAATAGCTTGCAGTATAGTATTTTTCTACTGACGCATGATGATACTGGAATCACATGGCTACAGGCACGTAATTCAGAAATGATTACAAAAAGCATTATTGTATTCTGAAACAATTAAAATTTTTGCCACTGCATTGCAAATAAGTGTTTTCTACATTTTTACTGGATGTAAACATGTTAGTAGATCTAAAACTTAATTTCTACATTTCATGAACAAGTGTGTAATTGGCACCACCGGCATCAACATTCAGCACATACATAGGCCTACATGGCAAATATTGGAAATTGGCATTAGCCCAGAATTCCCATACAAATGCATCCCTAACGTTTCATCTGCCCTCTCTGAATTAGGACACATTCATGAGTACCTGCCAAAGGATTGAAAAACCAATGATGTGTCATACATCAGTACTATCATACCACATGAGGTCGTTTATCCCTGCAGCTCTACTGAGCGTATGAGCACTGGAGGACAATCATAAACAATATCTATAACCCTATAAACTCAACGAATAAATCGGTAGCCTGGCTGCATTAGGACTCATTCATCTCACTATAGTACATACTAGGCATTCCCAATCCGAGTCCAGAAGTGCTCAACCATTTTCAACTGGGAAACTGGTATAACGACATTTTTGTCCATTGCATTTTTTGGTTTCCAACACACCTGAATCAATTAATCAACTCATTCACAGTTGCATAAGGTGTGTTAAAGCAGGAAATCCACTAAAATGTGAAGTGCAGGGGGCTTCCAGAACCAGGTGTTGAGAAACACTGGTATAGAATAATCCCATTTTACCCAACAATGTGCCTGGAAGAAAAACAATTCCACAAACCCAGAAATCAGAAACACAGAATCAGCACCGCAGAATTGCCGGCTTTCTTACTGTTAGCATGTCAGCACATTGTAGATACTATCATTATCCATCATTGTCATCATTACAGCCTTCACCACCCATCATCAAGCCCTGGGTTGCAGTTGCATTTCAGCAGAAGTTCAGAGCTCCTCTAACGTAGGTGGGACTCCTCTAAGCAGGTAGCCTACCAGCCTAATGATTAACGCGCTGCTGGTAAAGGTCAGAGCTGGTCGATCATTAACCTGCTCCACCTTTTCACAACAGTTTCGAAGGAAAAACAGTCGAAATGACAGAAAAAGGAAGGGCACGTGTGTCCAAACTTGTTTGACTCTTGTTTGTTTGTGTTGTCCTCTTAAAGCCCCGGAAAGAGGACGAGCTGTTGATGGCTCTGAAAGTGGCCGGTGCGCTCCAGCCCTGCAGCCTACCTGCTCTCCATCGGGAGTTTCCAACACCGCTCCGCTCAGAAAAGCCCCAAATCAGCCTCCCCGACGCAGGACAGAGCCGTTCTCCGCGCAGGACACCCCGATCCTCCTCCTCTCTCGGGCTCCTTCCAGCCTCTGGCAGCAGATCCGCAGCAGATCCGGCAGGTAGCGCTGAACCCGCCCTCTGTTTGCGCAAAGCACACTTCTGTCCAGCCAGTCCTCCTCCAGCATGTCCGTCACAGCTTCACACTCGCCCCAACAAAGTTTCAGTGAAAGAGGACACAAAGGATGAGAGAACAGCTCAGTATCAGATCAAAGCTGAACCACTGAAACACAATCTTCAGGAATGATCCAGGAGCAGGTCACACAGGGGCTTCACTTCACTTGATGAGCCACGTCCAGGTTTTGGTCCAACTGCTGACAGGTCGTGGGAATTCTGGACCTGAATGACCCTCTGGATTGTTCTTCAATAAGAAAATGGTTCTATATAGAACCATAAACAATCAGAACCCTTTGTATGATTAAAGGATTCTTTGCATGGTGAACAGGTTCATCAGATTGATGAAGAATGTGCTCTATGTAGCACATTATAAAGTTCTATTATTGTAATAGTAGAACATTATGGTGCTCTCTCTCTCTCTCTCTCTCTCTCTCTCTCTCTCTATATATATATATATATATATATATATATATATATATATATATATATATATATATATACCCACACAGGTTTCTAAGTTTCTGTGGTAAAGAAAATGATTCTATATGGAAAAGTGTTCTTTGCAAAAGGTTCTTTAGATTGGTAGAGTATCAGCTGTAAAGGAACCTAAAATAGCACCAAAAAGGTTCTATTAATGTTGTGATATCAAATTTTGGTGCCATATAAAACCTTCTATAATGCATTATCTACCAATCTGAAGAACCCTTTTACAATAAAAATAACTCTTAAGTCATGCAAAAGGTTCTTTGTGTGTTCGAGGTTCAATACATTTTCTTTTCAAAAAGGGTGTATATACAACCCTCTATAACATTCTCAAACAGTCTGAAGAACCATTACACAATGCTTAAATAAAAACCTTTATTAAAATCCTTTAGTCGTGCAAAGGTTTTATTGGGTGCTCATGGTCCTATATAGAACCCTTTTTTTTATTAAGAACCCTCATTTTTAAGTCTGTTTAGTTTCCCTCAATTTTGCTGTTTTTCCCATAATCTGAATATGAACAGGGCAGCAATGACGTACATTCCCAGATACCATGCCCATGTGAATCTGTATGGGTGACCCAACTAAGAACCCATGTTGGCCCCACATGTGGATGTGTACTAGGGTCACTAATGAGAAAAGATTCCCTAAAGAGGAATTAAACATGGGCCTCATCTTTGTTGTAAATCTCACCCCTGATGGAAAGGGAATAGCAGACCACCTTTGGCCCATGATGACTAAACTGGTGGTCCCATACGAGACTGCCATGGGTTTTAATGATTTGGCCTATTTGCAAATCCCAACACATATGCAAACCCAATCGGGTCCATGCCAAACCTGGAAGCCCACAATCCACCAATGTAAACCCCACATAAACGTGTTGGCTGGGTTCTATCAAATCTTCAGGATAAATGGAGCAACAGTAATGTTAAATTAAATCTTTTTACACCGACTTCCAGTGAAAGTTGGCCACGTTTCTGATGTGTATCGTTACCCCCTCCCTTTGGTGAAATGAGGAAGTGCAAATGAAAGAGGACTAATGTTGAACTATTTACATTCTATTCTCACTGAAAGTCACAGGAAATCCTCATTAAGTCAAACCACACGGGAAAAAGCAGAACTTATCAATACAAAAATTTATTTTATTGTAGAAAATTCTGTTCTTAACAAAGCTTGAACAAAAACAACTTTACACCAAATAAGAGCCCACAAAGTGCTGTTATACAAAAATAGAAACGTGAAACCTTATATATCTAGTGCCATTTGATCAGCCCATGTATGTCAATACATACAGAAGACATTTGAGGAGGTTGCCTTTTAAAGCCTCAATCAATTTATCAAATCACAACAGGCAGAGATATCCTAAATAAATTCATAAAATGAACTCTATTTGAAACACTCTTTATGCTTTAAAACATACCTTCTTATCAATCAAACAAACATGTTGTTTATGACTGTAAATGTGTATAAAACCAGAAAATCAGAAGTATTATATGAATGGGCTTCACTACATGTAATAAACAGAACCACTAAATTACTGTAATGGATCCTTTGCGAGGAAGAAGTGCATTGCATGGATCAAAACAGCAGAGCAAATAATAAGCAAAAACTCTTGGCAGTGACTGAATACACTTTTTCCATAAAAAAGAAGAAGAAGAGAAAAACAGGAAAAGGATGATAACCATCCGTCAACATGAAATAACATCAGATAGCAGCACAAAGAGTAGAAAGCCTGAGCCTGAGAGAGGAGTGTGCGTTCTTCAGACGGTAAACCTATTCATGTTGCATTTGACAGGTATACAAAGTTCAGTAAGAGCGAATGCACAATGGGCATGTGTGAGTGTGACTGAATGTGAGTCATGGCCTATGTGGGTAAGGCAGTGCAGTCAATCAAGTTTACTATACACAAGGTGCTACATAACAAGGACTCTCACTCTATACCATCTACACATACCTTTGGCTACCATACCTTCAACATTGATGAAGATGCTGCCCTTAATTAGCCACAAGATTTGTGGCTAATTGTGCAGACACTTAAATTTAGTCAACTACTCCAACATACCACGATCCAAACTCCCCATAACATGCATTTGATTTCCTTAAATATCACAAAATATCAGCACGAAGGACCTTGTCTTGATTCTGAAAATCAGTTAGTGCATGAAGGCCTTCATACCACATTCAAATTTGTGAGTCTTTCTTTTAACACTCAAACAGTTCAAGCAACTCCTTCTCCAAAAGATCAAACTGCTGCAGCTCCTCGTCTTCTCTCCTCATGAAATCTCCCTCTTTCTCTAGGAGTTCTTCATCTCTGAGGAGCTCCTCTTCCGTTTCATCAAGGTCTTCATCTACATCACTCTCTATTAATGCTTCAGGACTTCCTTCTCTCGTTAGCTCTTCATTCACATCCACTTTATGCTTCTCCTCTTTTCTATCTTCCTCAACAAGCGTCACCAACTCCTCTTCCACTTTTGTGTCAGCCAACATCGGCAGCTCATCATTCGCCTCTTCAGTCTCTACATCACTCTCTTCTAGTTCTTCCTCGCTCTTGACTGCCACTTCATTTTTGTCCTCCACCCACTCCTCCTGGACACTGTCAGAATCTTCACTCTGAAGCTCCTCGGTGGCTTCTTGTATTGTATGCTCAGCTTCGTTAATGGATATTTCATCTTCAGGAAGAGGCTTCCAATAATCATACAGCTTCCCCTGAATTAACAAAAAAGGAGAAAATACAAAAATTAAAAACAGCAAATGTTGCAATGAAGAGTCCATGACCAAGGCTCAGAAAAAACACCCTATGAAGGACAGTGAAGCATCAAGTACACATGTATACCAATCGATACACAATAATAATTTACATGATTTACACGTCTTTTCTGTGTTCACAGCAACTAACACAAATACCTTTCTCACCAGGTAGGGTTGGGCGACATCAAATGTATATTTATATTGGGTTATAAACAGAGCACAACAATTTTTTGTTTCAGTTTTGAGTTTTAAAGTTTTTAAATAACAGCCAGTTTCAAGCTTCCTTGTTCTGAACCACCCACTACTCTCAGCTGCTCATCCTCTCTGCTCTATATTTTGCACTGCATATCGCCGTTCAAATAAAATATATTTTGATACGATTTCTTTTGTCCATATTGCCCAGATCTTTCACTAGGTAGACCTCCATCAGGAACCTTCATAGGTTTCACGTGACAGACAAGTGACAAGGAAGCACAGTCAGTGTGGAATAGTAATACATTCAGGAGAAACAGCAACCAAACAGTAGCAACCGCAAGTACCAGCAAAACATTTCAGCACTGCTAAGAATGTACAAGCACTTCAGGCAAAAGGACAAGACACAGACTCAGACGTAAGACTCATAACGTCATTATAAATTTCAATATTCAATATTTCAATCCAAAAGAGAAGCTGCTTGGTCATATGATTCTGACTTATGGGCAACCAAGCTCAAAGACAATGGGTGTAACCTTACTAACATAGCTAATAAAACCCCAATCCAAAGGCAGTATTGAGTGAAGCCCACTTAAAGCCTTCTTTAAAGAACAATATGTATACTGTACAGCAGCCACACGCCCTAAAGATAAGCACTGGCCAAATTATGTGAAGCTATATAACCACAAAGAAACATTTTGCAGCCCTGTAGGCTTTATAAGACCAGATTCTGAACATCAGAAACCACTAGAAAACATTTCTCCATCAATCATACAGAGCGTGCATTAAAAATACCTTTAAAAAACAAAGTTGAGCAAACTGCACACACACATCAGCTGCACATATGGCTCAGTAAATAAAAGTGATGTGGGTGCAGATGCCACACAATCCCTCAGCTAACATTTTCAATATGAGGGGAAGTTAAACGCTGGTTCATCCCTAAGAGAGACGTGCCATGAGGTTTGTACCACCAGAAATTGAACACATTCACGTGCTGATCATTCATTGACTAAATTCACACTGATGAATCATTTGGTGATGTAAAGGACATACTGTACTTGCCACTGCCTTTCCTGTCTGTGAGCCAGTGTCAAAAAAACTCTGCCATCTAAACAGGAACATTTCTTTATGGGTCATAGAAGAATATGGTCACCAGGGATGGTGGCAAAAGAAGTATGAACATCAGGCAACACGTCTGCAGTACGCATGAACCGGCCTTAAGGAGACAAGCTGTTCAGCTTCAAGGGTCAAACTGATTAAACTTTAAAAGTTTTACTGAGAAAAACATCGTACATGCTCCAGAAGAGCTAAAGGAAGTAGCATATCTGCTCTCAGTGGGCATAACAGCCTGCACATTATTGGCAGATACTGCTCTTTGTATGGCCATTGGCCAATCAGAGGAATGGAACAGAACTCAACAGACAATGATCTAGAATGTGCATAAGACACATGATTTTACTTACCAGTAGGTTAAAATGCATTATTGGTTCATTCAACAACCAAAACAATCAGTGTTTCTAAGTTAACAACTGAATCTGAGAATTTAGTTTTAGTTTGGCCCGACTGCATGAAAGCTCCTTACTCCAGTGAGAGCCATCACAGCACATCTGGGCAGTTATAAAATTCAGGACAATTAAATTAACTTCAGATTCAATTCAATCTTTCTATTTCATTAAAAGGGAACGCAGATTATTCAGTTCATCTACATAAAGATGTAAAAAGACCAGGAGATGTGGCAACCTGCAAAACAAGGGTGCTGTGATATTTACCAGACAACTAAATTAAGAAGACTACAAGTAAGATGATTCATTAATCTGATTCATACCTCCTGGGGCCGTGATCTTTGGAGGAGTACTTGCCATCTGGTATATATTCTTGCAACAAAGTCTTTCACCTGAAAAAGGCGGCCATTTTTATTTATTATTCCACGATATTTTAACAAAAATAAATCCAATTGCTTAAGCGAATTCAGGTAGGTACTGTACCTTACTCCTGTACAGCATTTTTTCACTTTCTCTAATGTCACACTTAATGTGTTTTTCCAGTTCAGCAGATAGCAGCAGCAGTTCATTCTGAATGACAAACACAGATTAATATTTCATATACTGTGACAAATACAGGATGTGTTGTTAAATATTTTATATATTATTCCCATTTACAGCTCTTACATTCACATTTTGATAGGAGACAAATTAAACTAAACCAAACCTTTATCTAGTTATATGAAAAGCAAGGAAAGTTTCAGTGTTATGACCAACTATGAGTAAGACTACTGTTCTCTTGGCACTATAGAAAGACAAGCTTTCACTATTCAGAACTAACAGATCACTAAACTCTGTGTTCAAATATACAAAACTTCACGACTGCATAAAGAACTTAAACAGAGCCCTCACATTACTGAGGGACACATCCTTCTAAGTGTTTAAATGTCACCCTCCCACCCACAAATCTCACATACATCACCCTTACATTAATGGCTGTCCCATAAAACACTGCAGTTCATACAACCACCCATTCAGTTTCCTTTAAAAGACTATTTACTGGAGCCAGTGTTGCCGTCTTTTCTAGCACTTTTTGTGGCCAAAACAAAAACACTGTTATGGGAATATTTGAAACAGAAATGATACTTACTCTCTGATTTGAGGGTAAAAAATCAAAATTAGAGGCTTCATTTGTCAAGGCCAAAAGGCTATAGCAGAGGTAATATGCCTAGAAAAACAGTCACACAGAAGAGGAAGGTCCTTTCATTGTCGCAGACACAGAAACAAAAATCCCAAATGACAACTTTATAACACAAGAAAAAAACAACTTGCAGTTTTAAGTTGCAGTTTTAACAGTGTAACGGTCAACTTTCAGTTTCAAATTACGGCCAAAACAGCAAAACAAAATGTATTTTTATGAAGACAATTATAAACCATTAAAAAACAACACATAAAAAGCAACTCTCCACATGTTCTGCTTACCTGTTGGTCTGGAGTGGGGCCACAGGCATCCGTTTCCTGCTGTTCTTTCTGTGCTGCTATACAGACTTTCAGCAGGGAGGAGGGTCGCATTTGAGGTAAGTAAACCCTCAGATCTGACAGCTGAAAGCAGGATACATGTATAAATATTACATCAAATGTGCAGATTTAAGTAACATTTAGTTATAAAAATTCAACAACATGATGCAATGGAATTTAATTTTGTAGTTATGCCTTTCAATTCAAATCATTAGTGCTACAAAAAGACTACTGTAGGCTACACCATCAAAAAAAAGAATGAAGCCTAATATCACCAAGTGCACATGTGCCATATGTGCTCACATTTGCTCTCAGATTCATTCATGGCTAATGTTTTCATGGAATGGTGCTGTTTATGAGTCATCGCTAATGATGCATTAAAATGTGAGAAACGTCCAATAGCACCATTTTTAAACACAGCACGATCTTCATTAATGAACAGGAATCTTGAAAAAGAATGAGCAAAAATTACCAATGGGTCTATAAATAATTACAAGTGTTCTTGGTTTACACTGATCCATTATTTATTAAGGTCTCAATATAGAATATAGAACAACAATTTGCTTCTCTTACCTGGAATTCTGTGCATACAGGTGTATAAGTGCACCTATGGTTTAACAGTTTAGATATGATTGACACACTCAGATGCCTCTTCAGTTGCCTTTCCCGGGCAGACAAAAACAACCACATGTTTAGTGACTTCAGATGTTAAATATTGTAAACTGAGATTTAAAGAAGACTCACTAATTACACTTTATCTCGCCAACATATTTCACTCACTTTCCCCGGCCATTATAAGGCAGGAGCTGCACCAGATGTCTAAGGTTGTGATGATCCTCAGTCAGATCAGTAATGGCCTGGCAAACCTGAGGCAACTGTAAGTGCAGACCAGAAAAACACGGTGAGTGAAATCCCAACACTATTAGTGCTGTGTTTCCTTCAGTCTGAACAGAAAGTCAAATTATCAAAAAGCAAAAGGTCACAAACCAGCGTATTACACTAACAAACAAAGCTTTCAAACTGCAAACAGTACCAACAATAAAGTGTGTGTGTGTTTCACCTGTGTCTCCCACTGTGTCATGTTGTTAAGCAGGTGTTGCAACAGGGAGCTGAGGTCCCCTGTGGGCCTCAGCTTTAAGCGGGTCTCCAAGCTGACTCTATAAACCAGTGTCAAAAGTAACAGCAGCTCCTCATCAGTGTATGCCCTTGGACACAAGGCAGCACACAGCACCAGGTACTACGCCCCCACACAGACACACATCACAAAAGTCAGCAAGAGAAATATGAAAACACAGGTTAAAGGTAACATCATTCTTTATCAAACTACAGTCAGCAGTCTGAAAACACAGACGGAATTGAAACATTACCTTCACAACACTCTCAAAATTGTGCTCTGGAAAGGAATTGCACTCCTTCTCGGTTGTTGTGCCATCAGGCTGGACTTCCAACCCCTCCCTACCAAGATATTAAGTAATTCACACTATGATTATACCACGATTCACAAATTGTGTACATCTATAAGAGGAGAGTGAATATGTATTCAGAGGCCTGTTGAAAGTGCTACAGCCGATACTTACAGCAGATCTCCCTCACTGAAAGGGGGTTGCAGAGCCTCCAAAGGAAACAGATTGACAAATGACACACCCATGTTGAGGAAGACCAGTGCAACATCCTTTAAGGTGGGCACCCACACCTTAAAATTCTTTTTGCTGTTTTCCACTATAAAATATAAAACAGAAGCAGCTGTAATCATGTTTTATTACACAGAACACAGAAACCTCATGAGTCAAATCACAGCATACCTATATGCTGAGCAGAAGATAAGGCAATTGTCGTCATGGCCTGCAGAATCTGCGCACAGGTGCTGGGGTTTGGATGAACAGACATCATCTGCAATTTAATCAACAAAGTCATAGTTTATAATCACCATCTAAACAACCAGCAATTAAAACACACAGGATCTAACTACATCTATACAAGATAATACAGGTCAGAAGAGTGTATACTGAGTGTCAGTGGTGTTAAGTGTAACTATGTGAAACAGTGTGCTTTTTGTGTTGTGATGAACAGAAGTAAGGTGGTTACCTGGAAGAGCCAGTGTGTGACCTGAGGTTGGCAAGGGGAGGCAGAATAGGCTCTCCTAAACAAGCCTGCACTTAACAGCAGCAGGACATGCTCTGTGTGAGCTCTGCAGAGGAGCCAAACAAATTTCAATAACTTTCTACTCTCATACATTCCAACAAGGTCTTCAGTGTACGCAGCATCTCCAAGAATGAATCATATGAAAGCACACAAAGAGCGTGTTCCTTACGTGCAGCCCTTTAATATAGGGCAGCTGTCTTACCGCAGCAGGGTCTGCTGGGCCAGTGTTTTTGGGGTTACACCAATCTTCCTCAGGTCCAGACTCTGGTGATTGAAGAGTCTGCCGAAATTGGCCAACGTGAACACTTCCTCTCCAGGATGGAGGTCACGGATAGCACATGAGGTAACTGAGAACTTCTGTAAAAATTCCCTGAAAGCAAACAAGGGATTGTTTGGAATCTGTTCAACACCCCAAAGAGCAAATGAAAAAGAAACACGTACTTTTGTTCATTTGAAAGTGCTGCTTCTGCGTTTGCATTCTCTTCATCCTCTTCCAGTTTCAACAGGTCTTCTTTACAAGATTGAAGCAACTGCATTTCACGCTCTTTTGACCTAAGAGCAAGTGGAGTTTTATATGTTATGATATTTGGTTACCAAATACTGGGTAACGATATAAATCATTCCACTTATTTGAATTGTTTAAGACTTACTTTTGATTCTGCTCCTTCTCCTTCAGCATCTGCTCCAGTGTGTTCTTGTAACTTGTGACTTTATTTTTTGCATCCACTGGCTGGCAAAAAAGAAACAAATGAAGTCAACGCAGATGAAAACAACCAATATTATGTGTTTTAAAAACAGAACTATAGAGTCATTAAAATGTCTTACTGGTCCTTCTGCTTCAGGTGAAATGGCTACATTTCCATTACGATAATGGACAAGCCTCACTATCTATTATCCTTTTGGTTAATTTTAAATTTACTTTAAATGAAAATAATTTGCTCAAATCAATATTAAACAACTTAAATAAACAATATTTATTTATTAATTTATTCTAAAATAAACTCAACGGGAAGCAACCTCCCGTATGGCGATGCTCACATTGGTGGCCGCAGTGACATGCAAATCAATCTTCACTTATATGTGCATATCCAAGGAATGGCAACATTCAAATACTCATTGTTTACATTTATTAACTAAAATCAGGCTTACAGGTTGTAGTTTGACAGTTATTTAACCAAATGAAAGCTATAGTGAGTTCTGCAATGCCAATGAGAAAAGAATACCAGTATGTGAAAATGTTCTTCAGTGCAATTAACATTTAATGTTTCAACAACAATGAGTGCCATTTTCTTTTGCTACAATATCATTTGATATAGCATAATGACACTACACTAGGTATTGTGTAACAGAATTCTAGCATTGTTACATCTATATATTCCTAGTGTTTACCAAAGTATTAAGCAGACAGAGACTTACTGCAGCATTAGGGAGTGGTGTGCTAGGCTCAGAGAATGCTCCTTTGTCAGGGGTGGCTGGTACACGGGCACTCCTCTCCAGGATCTCTTGCAGAGACAGCAGCTGCTCCTCCTCACTGCTGCTACTGCTGCTGCTGAGGCTCATATCACAGCTCTCCAGGCCTAAACGCACATCATCATACAGATCCAAATCTAAATAATTATTCCACATTGTGTCTCTCCTCTCTTCTGCCTCCTGCCCGGTAACTGCGCTGGCTAGGCTTGCTCTGGGGCTGGTGTCTGGATCCAGTTTGGGGGGTTTCTTCTCATTTTTTCTTGAACCAGTGAGGTCAAGAGAGGTAAAAGTTGTAAGTTCTGGTTGGTGGGGAGGAGAGCTGATCTTAACGTCATCCATAAGGTCTGGCAAGGAATTTGAGTGTGAAGAGGCAGGTGAACTTCCATCCTCACTGCACTTTCGAATAAGCTCAGAGGAAAATGAGGGGGAAGGGATGTTGCTTTCTGTAGACTGTATCTCTTTCTTTAAACGAGCTGTTCCAGGGATCACGGGCTGAAGTGCTGACTGGGGTTGGCAGCTCTCTGACCTTGGTTCTTTGAAAAGCCGTCTAGCTAAACTGCTGGACAGTGAAGCAGAAGCCTTTGTGTCATTTCCTGAACGCTCTATTAGCAACAGAGAGCCATTCTCACTATCGGTCTTGAGTATGGCTCTTCTGACATACTTTGGAGATGCGCTGACATTGGTAGCAACACTGGAAGAATTGACATTTGCAGAAGTTGGGGTAAGGTGACCCTCATCCTGACATAATCTCTTGCCTTCCCCCTTCTTTTCTGAACTGGATTCTCTTCGTCTCTTCAGTGTTACAGAACTCACACCAGCTAACAATAAACAGGGATTAAAAAAAAAACATAATAAAATGTGTTACTACAGAGCTTTGCCATGCATAGTAGATTACAATGTTGGGTAAATGCTTCATCAAATACAGATTTAAGACTGGGGTATGAGCATCATACCTGGTGTAGCTGCTTGGGAGGGTGTGCTTTCTTCCTATTAGGCCCATAGTAGGAAAGACAGAAACATTACAAACTTTGTTAGTGTATTAATATGGTTCTTTTGTTTTGTTTCTTTAATTTTGCCAATTACCCTGTTAGAACTCACTCCCATCACATACAATGTTCCCAAAACTAAGAGAGTGAAGACAAGCATATGCGTCCTTCAAAAAAACTTCCTCTTTTCAAACTGCCACCATTGCATCATTACTAGGCAGCCAATGCACTTTGAGGAAAGTGCAGGGTCCCCAGCTCGGATAAAATAGATGCCTGTGCTGGCCAGTATCGCACTGTGGGGAGATGTGGGGAGATAGTGTCATCTAAAGACAGAGCATGGCCAATTTTGCTCTGATTACTCAGGCTGCCAATGGCAAATGTCATGACCATAGATTCTAACATGGGATCTTTGGATCTAATGCTAGTTCTACGGGTCAATGTCATATAACCAGGGGATCCACAGGTCAATATTAACTTTGAAACAAGGCCATTAATCTGGTTACAAAGCACACTGATTGTACCAGCGATACAAAATAAAGACTTTAAATGCAAAATTATATGTACAACCTTCAGAAAAAAGACAAATAACAAAAAGTCTGGATACAGTCACTGAAAAATAGCTCGTCCCCTTCAAATAAACAAAATGTATCTAACGTGAACAGTTCAATCTTATTCATATACTAAACAAACCTATTAACACGAATCTGTCGCAGTCAATAGGATTGTTTTCACACAGGAAGAGGATCACTGAAGATACATCAATGAACATATGAATAGAGGCCAGTTAATAATTACTGATTTCACTCAAAGTTTCCCACCTGCTGTGATAAAACAGGACTGAGCAACGGAACGTTGTGATGCCCACTCAGTAGATTGTCTACCTTTTCAGCAAAGTGCTGGCCCTGCTGCCCTACATTGCTGCCAGGGATCCTGCCTCCTCTCTGAGTTGATGATGAAGCATGGCCCTCAGAAACAGGTTTTGTAACATGCGGACGATGCACAGAATTCTGGAGATTGGATTGCATGTGGATTGGACTGTCTGAGTGCAACATCGCATTCCCAACCTAAACACAGAAGAAGGCAAAAGGTCATTGGAAATTAAGAAGCAGCCAGTGTAAATATAACACAAAGAAACAAACTCTTTATCAAACTATGACAACACATATTTTAATCATCACCTTGAGATTCTCGTTCAACTGCTTACAAAAAGCGAAGGCAAATTCTTTATCTTTGTTGTAAGAACTTGTGGTCTTTGTTGTCTTTTGCATCAGACTGTCTTTTTTAGCAGCAGGCTGGAGTGACCCTTCCTTGCGGGAAAGACTACTGTTGTTGTTGTTAAGTTGCAGTTTTCTCATGACCACCTTGGACAGACTGTCCTGACCTCCTCCTCCTCGTCCACCAGAGCCTTTTTTGGAGTCTGAAGAGGCTGCAGCAGATGCACTCTTCTGCTCCGGCACAAGGCTTTTGAAAGGAAGCATGTGTTTTGACAATGGGTTTAAGACTTCCTCCACATTAACTTGCTTCTTGTCGGTCTCCGGTGTTTGGCGACATGGCGCCAGGTGAGTTGTGCTCCTCTCATCTGCACTGTATCTTCGAGAAACACCAAGTGGAATGATCTCTTTCACTGGAACAGAAGAACAACACAATGTTAAACTTACATTATTCAATGCCAATTCACAACCCAGCCTGAATGGCAGTAATGCAATCAGTGCTCGATTGGTAGAAACTTCCTTTCATTTACTGATTTTTGAGAAGAGATGCCCAAGCACCAGATACCAGACATGCAGGTTTCTGCAATCAAGCTCAGAAGGGAAATACATTATTCACACGTTTTGCATGCCTACCCATGGTGCATTGCACAGTCAGAGAGGAGTTGAAGTGAAGAGCCATAGAATGACTACTCAGTTGTGTTACTAATTGAGGGTGAGCGACATTATCTTACAACATAGTGTTATGTTTAAAATTTGAATGGTATTGTTTTGTTATGTATGTGTATGGCTTCATTATACAGACATAAAACTTCACACAGCAATCCAGTTGTATTTCATCAACTATATAACATAAAGCCAGCTGTATTTTAATTACCAGTATAACAATACAAGGACACAAGCCACAAGGTACACATATATGAATAAAATGCTAAATAACTGACTTACAGTATGATTTATGATTTATAATGTAAAAATACTGCAAACAAATTACTGGTACACTGCTGCTATTGCATTGATTTCATTTAACAAAGCATTGATTAGATAAACGAGGTAGTGGATAATGACTGTAAATACTGAGCTTCCTCCAGGGGAGCTTTTCTAGCTGTCTTATATAGACTGCATGACTAATACTGCCACACACATAACATAACAAAATTCATTTTAAACTAGAACACAATGGTGATTGCAGGATAAGGTCACTTGAAACCCTTCAGTGTGTTTCAGCTCATTATCTAAAACTTTCTAAGTAGAAGTTCCACTGATGACCATTTGCTCTGACTGTTTTCACAATGCACAGTGGGTATGCATGCTGAGCATACGTGTTTAGTATTTTCAAGCTCAGAAGGTTAGCAAAAGTGATTAGATGCATAGTAACGCATAGGACCATATGCCAGTAGTCACCAAACCACTATTTAAAGATGCAAGGCATTTGCAGGCTGTAGGCCAGTGGATATTAGGAATTCATTCTCCAGTTTATGTTCAAGAAAAATAGTAAGTTAATGAATCAAGTAATCATTCATGGTTCAGCAAATGCATCCCTCACCCACAGAGGTGAAATGCTGCTTGAGGTTACTTTTCATTTTAAATGGCTGAATATAAACTCATGTGTCCTTTAGAAGTCTCCTAGGTCATCTGTGCAGAACAAAAGGTATTTTAGTTCATGTGTATGTAAGAAAATCTTAACAATGACCAGATGAATTAGATGACAATATTATCCTTGACAATTCTTTTTTACGTTGTTAAATTACAAGGTTTGTTTTAAGACTAATCAATGATTAGTGAAACTATTCAATCATTTTCACATAATAAAAATATTTCCTATACAACAGAAAAGTGTATAGCCACAGTATGACAGTGGTGAACATCACATTAAGTATCCTTCCTGGAAATACACGGTGGCTCCAAAGGAAAGCTATAGGAAGGAGCAAATATCTGTAAAAGCATAAAATATTTGATTGGCACAGGGAACAGTGTGTCATACATAAAAGACTGATTCAAAAACTGCAAACTTGAGGGTTTTATTAAGTTCAGAGTATTGGGTCTAACTGAAGCAGTCAGCTGTTTTCAGCTCATAATGAATCATTGATACAAGAAGTTGAGGGAGGCTGGCACAAATAGTGCAGATCAACAGACAGCCTACAATTGTCAACTGACCATTCAAAAGGGTATACAGCACTTTTTTGGAGAGAGAGCTCAAAAAGATTATATGAATTGTGTCCGACTATGTCTCATTATTTAACTACAATATTTACATACAGCAAACTAATTTCCTATCTGTACTGCAACACATGCTGCTGCCATCAGAAGCCAGAATCTGAGAGAGCAAAATTGGCCACGCTCTCTCTAGGGTTTCAGATGGCACTCCCTCCTCACATCACAACTAGTGTGACACTGGCCATCACTGGCATCTATTAAGCATTGCATCAGAGCTGGGGGCCTGGCACTTTCCTCGGAGCCCACTGGCTGCCCAGCAATGATGCAATGGCAGCAGTTTGAATTCAGATGTGCTTGTCTTTAGCCTCCTAGTGTTGGGACCATTGTCTTTGATGGAGGAGAGTCCTAATTTAGGCACTTGCAAATTAGTATGGGGTAAAAAAACAAAACAAAAAACAACAACAAAAAAAACAACAAAACAAACCTGAGCATTAGGTGAGCAATCCTTTATCTAACAAGAAGCATCTTAGAATGATCAAACCTTTTATATTCCAAAATCAAAAAGCATCTCAAAATAATAACAAATGAGGAAGTAAGTTCTCAAAATAACAGGAACAATGTCAAAATATCTCAAGTGTCTCATGTTAGTGAGAATCCACCTAAAAAAGACTTCAGTGTCTCACGAGTCTCTCTGAAATTATTAAAGATGAATGAAATTAATAAGCATAAGAAGGTATTTTTCTTAGGGGTTTCTGTGGGTATCATGTGCTCGTGTGTGGTTTTCAGATTGCAGGATTTGTGATAGTGTTAAACATTAACTACAACAGTTGACATGAAACCAGCTTTTAATTGACACTCCAGAGTCAGAGAGTTCAAACACACAGGAGACTGCAAACACCAGGTTAAGACACAATAATCAACCTGACCTTTCACTCAGATCAGTTCAGAAGGGGGTCTGCACAACCTCTGAATAATGAGATGTTTACCTAAACGGCTGCTGCAGTTAGGAGTAAATAAACTCGCCAGTCTGAAGTGACCTGGCTGTTTAATATCAGACCGTCAGAAAAGTAGTTTAACTCCGAACAGACACTCAGAACCACAGTGCGCCAACCGGCCTTCACGTTCAAGCGTGAATGCGAATCCAGATCCAATCCTGAAGCCGGGCTTCCGCTCCAGCTGCAGGAGTGGCTCCGCTGCAGCCCGTGCGCAGAAGGCCGCCCTGCCGGTGGAGGTAAACCCCGGACTGGATCGTCACCTGAACCTGGATTTGCCATATTTACGCGCGAGCTGTCTGACTGAGGACTATCGTTTACTCCACGGTTCTTCCAGCTACACTGCTCTTGGTTTTAATGATCGCCATACCTTCACCATATTTTCAAGAAAGAAACACGTCGACAGTTCTGTTCCAAAGGTGTTTGACAGAGAAACATCCGAGCAACACAGCCCTGATCAGTGTAACAGAGCCGCCATTTCTGAATAGGCGGGGCCTCCATTTGAGTGGGCGGAGCCTTCATTTCTGGGGAAAGTCCCAGAATGTAAACCTGTAGAAATGAGGTGCTGTATGTTAAACATAATGTCAGCTAATCTGTTTCAGTATGAAAGTGAGTTCAAGTTTATTTACTGCGGTTCTTCTGGTTTCATTTTCAGGTTTCAGTATAACAGAGCTGTAACAACAACAACAACAACAACAATAATAATAATAATAATAATAATAAAAGCTACACTGACCAAATGCAAAACATGAAGGGCTTAAAATATGTCACAATACGTGAATGAATATACAGTGCATCCAGAAATTTTTCACAGCATTTCACTTTTCTATATTCACATATATTCACATTTTATATTACAAACTTATTTCAAATTGGATTCAATTAATTTTCCCCCTCAAAATTCAATACAGATTACCTCATGATACAAAGTGTGAAAACTTTCTTTTGAATCTTTTTTGTTGACTTCCATTTAATTAAGCCCAGTAATTTTTGTTAAATACTTTATTGAAGCACCTCTGGCAGCTGTAGTAAGCTGTAGAAACATGATTAACCAGCTTAACCAGTTTACCAGATGAGCTGGCCAGGTTTCTTTTCAGCAGGGTAGTAACCACAGACCACTTTAATGTTTACATGTACATTTTAAATGTATAAGAGAAAGAGTAACAACTAAGTGAGAGGGTGACACAAAGGTGTGAAAAAGAAAATAATGAAACAATGAACATTTTGGGAGAAGCAGGGAAGGAAATCAAGATGAAGGTAGGACAGAGTAGGAATATACCCCAGAGTAGGAATATACCCCTGCTATCATGTCATTGCTGGGCAGCAAATGGACTCTGAGGAAAGAGCTGGGTTTCCAGCTCTGATACAATTGCTAAGAGTCTGGATGTGATGTGGGGGAGAGAGGATGGCCAATTATGCTCTCTCAGACGCTGGCTGCCAATGGTAAGCAGCATGTCCCAGGATTCTAACCTGCAATCCTCTGAGACAGCTGAGCCATTTGAAGCCTATTAAAGGGTTTATAGGTTTTTTTGTTGATTGTTTTATTAATATGACATATAATATGATAACGCTATTATTTAAAAAAAAAAAAAAAAAAAGTAATGTTTCTGCCTTTACCTTTAGAATCAGCTCCTCTCATTGTGACCTAGAAATTAATTTCTGTAATGCCATCTCGTTTGTTGTCCCAATAGTGAATGAAAGCTTCTCTAAACTTTACTTAAACTGCTTTGAGATCAGGACACTCAAAATGTGCATGGGCTATCCCTATGAAGCAAGAGGGTTTGGCCATTGGCCAAGCAAAACATCAAATCATCAGTGGTCACCATTAAACTTGATGATGCTAAAAGGGATCAACTGCACTGATCCTCCCTTTAACTCCTCTTCATTCTTGCAGGGAGATGAGGAACAGTAGAGATGACGTAGACAGTAGTCAAATTTCAGGACACAGTCAATGTGCTGCTTTTTTATTTCACTTTACCCTATGGTAAGCATATAGCATGATCCACAATGGCCTAAATTTCAACAGCCTAGAAAATCTCATTCTCTCCAGCCTCTCATTCAAAACAAAACCAAAATAACTAAGCCTATCAATGTGTAACTTTCCTCTTCACGTGCCCTCAAGCAAACCCAGATAGCAAAGAATGCTTGGTCCAAATGTAGCGCACATCTAATAAAAATGTGTCTGCAATCTGGGATTCCTCTGAATGAATACCTTCTATAATGCTCAACAGTTTCCTATATGTGAATAATGCTGAGATCAGTCCTGTATGTCTGAACACATCGGCCAAACTCCATCACTTCTCTTTATTCCTGGGAAGTAATTTTGTCCTTCCAATAGAGTTTTGAACACTAGTTTCATCAATGTTTAGAATTCAAATCTCGTAATCACTGTCTGTTGAGCACACACTGCCCTGAACAGTATATTGTTGGTGTCCAATTTAAAACATCTCCAGAGTGGCTTTACGGGAATGGAAAAATGTTTGTAAGTTTGAATGGAAGTTAATGTCAAATAATGTTTTACATACTTATTTTAATATTTTAGAGCATTTCTATTGGTCTATACTTCCAGAAACATTTACACAGTGCATACTTTCATTTACAAAAGCTACAGGGTTCAAAACTGAAAATGGACAAAAATGGAGATTCATGGTTTTCATTGGACAGCAGTGATGTCCAATTCTTTGTGTACACACACACACACACACACACACACACACACACACACACACACACACACACATTATATATATATATATATATATATATATATATATATATATATATATAAGAGAGAGAGAGAGAGAGAGAGAGAGAGAGAGAGAGAGAGAGAGAGAGAGAGAGCGAGAGAGAGAGAGAGAGAAAAAGAAAGAGAGAGAGGCAGGCAGGAGAAGAATCCACAAAGGAGATTAAAAATGGACAAAAATGGAGATACATTGTTTTCATTGGACAGCAACAATGTGACGTTACCCGCTATGTTCTGCCCCTGCACAGTACGGTCATCTTGCGGTCGTATGCAGGTACTACAGCACAAATTATTTTACGTTGACTTCCATTGAAATTTATATATATATTAATGTATTTCTAGAAACATCTCCATCCAACTCTTTTCTGTTTTAATTTACAATTTATTGACAGTCCATGGAATATGATTTACATGTTGTTTTCCACAGTTTTCTCTCACTCACTAAAGAGTTTTGGCTGTGTTTCAGTTTTTACACACTGATCTGAGGCAGTTAAAGCCTCTAACAGCCTTTCCTCTTCGTGTGTGTTACCGTAAACTACAAATGTGTAATTCCAATCAGAGAACAGCTACTATAATCTTTACGGTTAGCGCAGTGTTGGGTTACCGGGGCGTTCGTGTGCTCACCAGCTTTAAAAGTGAGTGTGGACCCCAGAGTGGGCTCACTGCTGCAGTCACAATGCGGGGACAAAGAGCTGTCAGGCTGGTGGTCGTGCTGTTCTTCTTGTATGACCCCGCATCTGCTGAAAACGGCACGGTGGCGAGTAACAGGACTGACACTGTGTTTAATCATGGGGAGATATTTTTGAATGATGGGAAAAGCAACGAGACCAAAGTGGAGAAGACAGCAGAAGATCAGGGGGTTCCTGAGCTTCAGAAGGAAGAGAGCAACAAACCCGGCGAGTTGCCCAAATGTGCTGAGATGGGGGTGGCTGGGGAGCATGAAAATGACTGAGAATTAAAGCTGAGCATGTGGGACACTCGAAATGCGAAAATCCACAAAGTAGAAAACCGCTCCAGGATTTTGCTCCGACTGCACGCGCGGTCGTGTGTGCGGCCACACTGTCGGGACGAATTCCTGGAGCGGATTTCAGCTTTTGGACCTGGATTTTCCACCGACACTTTAGTTAGATTGCATGCAGTGAGTAACTCTATTGTTTGCATATCAGCCGACTGAGCACTTTCTCTCAGTGGAGCCCAGAGTTTAGTGGGATTCGGTGAGAATGGAGTGGGGTTACCCCAAACACAGGGGCTCCTGGTTTCGGACATTATGTGGGTAGTGCAGACAGGCTGTCAGGAGAGTTAGCTGACTTGCCTGTACACCTAAAAATGAGGGTTCTTCAATAAATAAGCCTTCAAAGAAGCATGTGCATGAATAAAATGTCTTTTGCATTGTGAAAGAGTTCTTGAAATTAATGTAAAATACACTGTAGATGGATCTATATAGAACATTTTTGACAAGGGTTCTTCTGGTATCACACATTTGATATTGTAACAATAGTAGAACCATTTTGGTGCCATATAGAACCCTTTTTCATAAAGGTTCTGAACCCTCTACAGTGTATTCTCCATCGATCTGAAAAATCCTTTTGCAATGCACAGAACCCTTTATTCATGCAGAGGGTTCTTTGAATGATCATGGGTCTTCGAGACACACTTTTTGTGTTTACAGGATAGGATAGGATAGGATAGAACAGCTGGCGGGAGGTGTCTGGAATGGGTACTTGAGTGAGTTGGGATCAAATTTTGCAACCTAATGCATTGTTCCATTTATTTATTTTTTTAATACTCTACTCCTGATGGATTCAAAATTTCTAATACCCTCCTTTTGCTTAAATGATAAGCATGATAAGCACTCAGTGCCAAACAGAAATTTGATGGTGTTTCAAAGATTTAAACAGTAGTTACTCCAACAAAAGCAGGATAGGCTCTATTTTAATACCACAATTTAAGTGGAAACACTAAATGAGCTGGGGTCCCAAATCTTTTGTCCATATTTCCATCACATAGCAAAATATTAAACAAAATGTTTTGTTTCAAGAATTAAATCTGAAAAGAATGTTTGTTTTGCCAAGTGCTTAGGAACCCTGTAAAACCCCTGATTACAGCCAAAACCAGATACAATACAAAATTATTCAAAACAAAGTCATAAATAGTATAATTTTTTGGAGAAGACATTCAGTGATCTGTCAGTTCCCTGTATATAACCCCCTTCTTCCAGTTAGTGACTAACTCTACATTTATTTCTACATTAGTGCTCACTCTCCCCTTCTCCCTCCCTCCCTCGCTCCTCCTGCAGACTGTCCACCAGTGGGGCTGGAGTCTCTGCGGGTGTCTGATTACCAGCTGCAGGCTTCCTCATCCCTGAGCAGTGGGCTAGGCCCCTATAGAGGACGCCTCAACATACAGGTTAGTGAACTTTTTACGCACGTGTGTCTGTGACAGGGACCTTAACCTCAACCACGGGTCAGCAACCCAAATATTAAGAAGAGGAGTCTGTCCTATTCCAACAAATTAAACTACATTCAGAGCCACAATTTTTATGTCAGTTTTATTGTGGTCAGGTGTTGCTGTTTGAGCAGCAGTCTGCACAACAATCTACAGGGTGAAAGGTTGGAGAATTATCAGTTTTACACTAATTTCAGTGTTTAGAACCATTCATAGTTTACTATAACTGTTACTTTAAAGGTGGACACAACGCCATATTTGTGGAATTATACTTAAGCAGCTTATAGTGAAGCAGAATGTGTTGAGGAGATTCAACTGTAAACTGAATTTACAACTTTTAATCCCCATCAGTGTCTCTAAAACAGCTCAGGGTAACAAACAGTTCCACACTGACAGTCTCTGCTCTCTTTTCATTGCTAACCTTCACGTTACTGACTTCTGAGGAGGATAGACTTTCAGACCCAAATATACTGAACTGAAGTGAAATTACAGTTTAAACACAGATTCTGAATCACATATAAAATCTGATAAAACCTGATAAAAGCTGATTGACTCATTTTATTGAAGAGCAGGATTTTATCTGCACCCAAAAGTTGATTGGTTCTTTTGGGACAGGGCAGGACTTTATTCATAAGCAGGAAGTTGATTGGCTTGTTTTGTTGAAAGCCAGGACTTTATCTGCAAGCAGAAATCTGATTTGTTCTTTTGTTAAAGGGCAGGAATTTATTCATAACCAGCAAGCTGATTGTCTCTTGTGTTGTTGAAAGGTTTTATTTTACTGCAGAGAATGATTTTTTCTTACTTATTATCATTATTTTTTTACTTATTATTTTACTAATAAATATTGCTAATATAACATGATGCTAAAGCTGGTGTCTCAAACCATATCCATAATTGGCCAGACTTGCAGTATGTTTTAGACCCCTGGTCTAAAGTTATCATGCCTGGTGCCATCCGGTAACTAGAGGTAGGGCTGGGCAATATATCAGTATTTATATCTATATCAGGATATAAATAAAGCCAGATATGGCCTAAGGCAATGTCGTTTACACTGAGTTTTAATTTTAAAACATTGTTTTAATATTGTGGTAAACTTTTTTTTCTGCTCCCTTACTGTGCTCTGCCCCCTGCTCTCAGTTCGTCCTCTACTGTGCCAGCCTCCACTGCTCTTGTGTTCTCACACCATGAAGGTATAAGAGAAATTGGTGTGTGTAAATGAGAAATACATTTCAACATGTTTAACTATATTTAAAGAGATAAAGCTTTTGGGGTGTTCTCATTTTTTCACATCATATATTGCATCACACATCATAGTGTATATCACCATTCAGCTAAACTATATTGGGAAGTGATTTCTGCCCTAGAGGGGTAAAAAGCTCAGTGGTACTCAGCTGTGGTCCTGGGGAACTGTCTTCTTAACTTTACTGGATTATAAATAAATAACATTTTTTCAAAGATAATAAAGTTAAATAACAAGCTTGGAAGATAATGTTAGTTTAGACAAGTCATCAGTAGTATTATCATTATAAATGATATAATTGTAATACAATTCAGTTATAGACACGTGCAAGCTTTTCAGATAACTTTTCTTTTCCCTAATGATAATAATTACAGTATAATAACCAAGGAAGCTGGATAATGTACTGAATTCCTGAATAATGCATTCTGCAGACATCCAGTTCCTCGCAGTGGTTTAAGCTCAACTGTTTTACTCTGGAGACCAGATCTTATACACTCCCATGGTGTATTTTTGGTACATTTACATCTATCCCAGAATTGTTTCACCAGGAAAATGTGTTTAAGTGACATTTACAGCATGTATGTTTAGTTAGTGATATGGTGTTTGTATAGCCTCTAATTCATCTCAGTGAGAGGGAGATGAGTAGATCTGTGTGTGTGTGTGTGTGTGTGTGTGTGTGTGGGTGTTTAGTCAGGTCTGCAGGATGATGATGGGTATGATGGAGCATGGTGTGCTGGGGTGGAGGATCAGGAGCAGTGGCTGCAGCTGGATGCTCTTAGGCCTACACTCTTTACTGGGGTCATTCTACAGGGCAGGAACTCCATCTGGAGGTCTGCATCTGTGTTTCACTCAGAACCCATCGTTTCACCTTCTCTCCTACTCTGACAAATGCTCACTCTTTCAGATTCACCCTTTATAACTGTTGTTGACTGTCCTTGAAGAATGTCAGTGAAAAATTGTTTGCTATGTTGTTTTTGACTATATATGTAGCCTCAACTGGGTTACTACGTATAAGGTGCAGTTCAGTAATGATACACAGACTTGGAGCCCCTGCATGAATGGATCCCAAGAAGCAGTGAGTGAAGCTGATTGACCATTTTTTGATTTTTGCATTATGTCTATCTAAATATTGGCTTGTATTTGATACTAGAATCTGTATGTCTCTTTATAGGTATTTCGGGGAAATCAGGACCTAGAGACCCCTGTGCTGGCTCTGTTCCCTGAGCCCATGGTGGCCCAATTCATCCGCATCAACCCACAGAGCTGGTTCATCAATGGCACAATCTGCCTTAGGGCTGAAATCCTGGGCTGCCCCATGCCAGGTTTCATATTACACCCTCACATCAAAACATTTGATATTGGCTTTAATACATTCCAGCATGTGTGTATGTATGTATGTGTGTGTGTGTGTGCACATAGATCCTGACCACCAGTACTCACTGGAGCCTGAGAGGACGTCTAAAGACATATTAGATTTCAGACACCATAATTACAATGAGATGAGAAAGGTATGAGCCATTCATTTCTTCTGATTGTTTAAACATTTTTATTTTCTGCAGTTAAGCCATAAAAATAAATTCACAGAGAATAATCTGTTGTTGTCTGTGTAGTTGCTGAAGGAAGTGCATGAAAAGTGTCCTAATATCACCCGCATCTACACTATTGGAAAAAGTTACACTGGACTTAAGCTCTATGTCATGGAGATTTCTGATAACCCTGGAAAACATGAACTGGGTAAGTTCATAAGCACTACATTATACACAGCTATAGAGAAGGATCTATAATTTGGCTTCAAAATCAGATTGGCTTTAACATGCGTGTTATTTATGCCATATAAAATGGCATGAGGTAATGGCACTTGTGTGTGATGGTGGTCACTGCAAAGAAACTCATACTTCAAGAAATTTGATTCAGTGCTGTTGACGGAATATAATTGCCATTCAAAGAATAGAATTCATAGAATACCTCTAAGCCATTCATTTAGTGGTCTGAACTAATGTTACAGTGACATGAGATTTTCATGGTATGAAATCCTCTCAAAAATATTGTGGTTTTAGGGTATCACAGTAAATGATATATTTCACAGTTCTTCTTCTTCTTCTTCTTCTTCTTACTTAAGTATGTAATATGCTACATATGTTATAATAACAGTTATTATTGTTGTTATTATTGCAAGTTAGGTCAAAAACATTTAATGTAGTTATAAATTAAAGAAGAATTAATGGATGTGTTGAGTAGTGTTCAGTTGCATGTTTTTTCAAGAGCACATCAAGTATAAATAAACAGTAAGCAGATGTACCCTGTACCATGGTATACCTAAAATCAATTGACTGCAACACTAGTCTGGACTAATCTGATTTGTGGTACAATAATCAAACGAATTGTGGGCTCTGAATGGCTCAGTGGTGTAATGTGCTATGCTGGCCTAAATAAAAAAAAATCTATTTACTACAACCCTACTCTGAAGTGATCTGATCTGGTTACAGTTTGTTAGCCATTGTATCTGAGCTGGGGACCTGGAGCTTGCCATCAAGCATGTTGGCTGCCCAATTATGCAATGGTGGCAGTGGTAACTGGGTTGGGTAATTGGCACTCCCAAATTTTGGGCACATTTTGAATAAAATGGCACGTGTGTGCGTGCGTAATATGTCCATTTTTAATAAGGATATTGTTTGGCAATCATACCAGGGGAAGCATGTGCGGTACTTAATCCTGGTCCTGGAGTACTACTGCCCTGCTTGTTGTACAGTTTCATCTAATTAATGAACTACAAGGCAGTTATACTTCAGGACCATGATTGAGAACCAGTGATCTACTGCATTCCTTAATAGATGTATTTTTCTCCTTAATGAACATTATTACTAACAGATGTTATCATGAATTCAGTATATACAGCATAATGCTATAAACATCCAGCATGAAACCCTACCATATATTTATATTATTTACTGAGCTGTGTAGTTTGATGTAATGTGGATCTCTTCTGCGCTGAAATGGGGCCCAGTGGCAAATACGATGCCTCTTCCAAGGATTCTAACAGACCACACATGCTTCCTCTGGTATTCAGGCTCCGTGCTGATGGTGTTTATGTTAGAGAGATTTCAGTCAAGCCTCTGTGACACACTTTTGTCACCATATGTTTTTTATTAGTAACAGAACCAAAGTAAACCTCTACAGATTGACCCACAAGCAAAGAAGGATACAGTGGAATTTCTGCATGAGTGCAGGGAATGCATTGTCTCTTTTTACTGATTTTGCTGAAAGGCTAAAAAATGGCAGCACTTAGAGATGTTAAATGTATTTTGGTCACATTTGAATCTGTTGATCCAGCAGCTGTTTACTGTGGGTAGGTGAGCCAGAGTTTCGATACGTTGCCGGGATGCATGGAAATGAGGCTTTGGGTCGGGAGCTGCTGTTGAATCTTATGCAATACCTCTGCCACGAGTACAAACAAGGCAACCAGCGAATAGTTCGGCTGGTGAAAAACACACGCATCCACCTCTTACCATCTATGAACCCTGATGGATATGAGGCTGCATATGAGAAGGTAAGAGAGAAGAAAAAAAAATCTCCATTAGTGGGTTGCACACATAGGAATAAGACCCCTGCCATGAACCCATTCGTGCAGTAAACACACACTAGGGGGCAGATGAATGGTCCTAGTTGCGGTCCCAAGGGAACATTTGGGGGTTGGGTGTCTTGCACAAGGACACTACAATCATGCCCGATCTTTTCAGGGAATCAAACCAGCTTAAAGCCTATTTAGAACGTGGAGACTTTCATGAGGGAACTGAAAGATTGCTGAAGATGCACAAAAAGCCTACTACTTAATATGCATAGATAACACGGTCCTGTTACTGAACACATGCCTTGCTTAAATACATTTTAATGCTGTATGTGGATGTATCTGTCAGGGTTCTGAGCTCTCCGGTTGGGCGTTGGGTCGCTACAGCTTTGAGGGTATTGACATGAACCATAACTTCCCTGATCTCAACAACATCATGTGGGATGCTCAGGAGTTGGCGGTAGACAAGAAGAAAGTTAGCAACCACTACATTCCGATGCCAGAGTACTACACTACAACTGAAGCAACCGTATGTATAACAAACACATTATTTATACATGATGTAATAGAAAGGTCCCTAAAACAGATGTGCCAAGCTCGTAGCATCATACTCAAGAACAGTAGAGGCTGTAATTGCTGCCAAAGGTGATTCAACATAGTATTATGCAAAGGCTGTAAATACTTACAGTATGTACGTTACATTTTTATGTTTTATTGTTTAGAAATTTGCAAAGATTTCAAATAAACTCTTCTCACTTTGTCATTATGGGGTTTTGTTTGTGGAAAAAAGATTTTGTATTTGTGTAGGGCAAAAAGAATTAAATCAGTTTTGAAATAGTGCTATAACTTACCAAAATGTGCAAAAAATGGAGCACTGTGAACACTCTGTGTATAGCCATTATTTTACTGTCTAGGAATAAACCTGTCACTGTCCAAACGCAGCTCTGATACCAATAAACCTCACGTTTAAAAAACAAAACAAAACACCTAAAAGAGTGAGTTGCAGCTAACAGAATAGGTTTGCTTGTAATAATAAGTATTAAATAGTACATGCAGTAACCATGTGTGTGAAACCAGTTCATAGTGGTGAAAACCTGTATTGCTGAGTTTTATAATGATTGTGACTCTTATGCTGGTGATTAATTTCTGTTTTATGAAAAATAAATAAGCACAGTGATCTCTGCAGATACAGTCCTTTGTTGAATTTTAGTGGCGGAATGCATCTGATGTGGCTGAACAACTGAAGTTCTCAAATTCTCAGCACTCAGCATTTTGTTTTGCTTCATGGTAAAATTAATTTCACTGAAACTTTCAGTACACACACACACACACACACACACACACACACACACACACACACACACACACACACACACACACAATCAAGGTCTGGCAGATCTTTGAAGAATGTGTTCACTTCCTCTGAGCTGAATGCCCCTTTGCTGGGGCCTTCCACAGAAAAATAACATGCAGAGAAAGTAATGCGCAGTGTGGAGTCGATTACTCTCGCTCACAAACACATACTGATCCCAAAATCATCCTCCTGATATATGATAGTGAGTGCTTTTCAGTGTTTTTATAGTACATTTTGTGGTTCAGTGAGGCAGGTTGTGTTTAGTGAGGAAGCAAATCAGCCAAAATCTAATATTATCCATTATGACTGAAGCTGCACCAAATGTTGTGGTTTAGTATTTCTAAAGATTTATCTGCACAGAGTCTCACTTCATCACTAACTCTCTGATCTTTTCTAGCTGTTGCAGATTTTTCAGTGGCCCTGCTGAAGTAAATATAGTATTAACATTAATTAAAATTAATATTTACTTAACATGATGTATTTTTTTCTTTGTCTGTGTGAGAATGAATATTGGCCAGTGTGCTAATGGCAAGGCAACATAAATTATTGAACAAAGCATGATAGTTGGTGACAAATAGACGGGACATTCCATTTCTGAAGTTGTGTGAGAATACAGTGTCCTGTATTCCAGGAAAATATCATAGAAGGCATTACCCCCAACAGTGGACAGCACTGTGGCTTGGTCATACAAACAGACTTTGTCAGAAATCAACATTTAATTCAGGAGGCCCCACACACATACTCAGCTTCATAATTGCTTTTTTCACCTATTATTTACCTTTTCATGTATAGCCATTATTTTACTGTCTGTCCACATTGTTTACTGTATATGCTCTTATTTTAATGTGTGTGTGTGTGTGTGTGTGTGTGTGTGTGTGTGTGTGTGTGTGTGTGTGTAACAAAGGTTGCGCCAGAGACCCGAGCAGTAATAAACTGGATGCAGGATATTCCATTTGTGCTGAGCGCTAATCTGCATGGAGGAGAGCTGGTGGTCACTTACCCATTTGATTGCACACGGAACTGGATCCCTCAAGAGGACACGCCTACTGCTGATGATGACTTCTTTCGTTGGTTAGCAGCTGTCTACGCTTCCGCCAATCTAGCCATGGCAAACCCTGATCGCAGAATCTGCCATTATGAGGACTTCCAGCAACACAACAACATCATTAATGGAGCAAACTGGCACACTGTCCCTGGAAGTGAGAAAACACACACACACACACGCACACACAACCATTTTTTATTACTGCTTGAAAACCCTGGCTGCCCTTTACATTGTTTTAATACATGATGATAAATGGTAGCCATCTGAAAATTACTATATTTACTTAATTTATTTTAAAGTCATTTTTTTATTTTAAACCTCTTGTAGGTGTGTTTTGACCTGTTATTTGAGTTTAAGACCTATGATTCAGTGCCTACATTGAAGTACTCCATTAGTGCTATGGATTATTAGTACACAATTCCATAATTACTCTACTATGAATTAAAGAATGAAATTATGGAATATGGGTCCAGACACAGCCCTTCAGGTTTTATAGAGTTAACAACCACTTTTAAATGTCTGACAGCTACAGTTTATTCAGTCACTCACTCTTTCTATGACTTTACTCCCACTCTAATGAAAATTCTGTTTTCATAGGTATGAATGATTTCAGTTATTTACACACAAACTGTTTCGAGGTGACTGTTGAGTTGTCATGTGATAAGTTCCCTCATGCTACTGAGCTTCCTACTGAATGGGAGAATAACAAGGAGTCACTCCTGCTCTACATGGAACAGGTCAGTGCAGTATGCTTCGATACTATCCTCCAACCCTTGGTTGCTCTCTGTGTGCTATAGGCTCATGCTCTGACCCATCTGCTTCTCTAAGGTACACAGAGGTATAAAGGGTGTGATCAGGGATAAAGACACTAAAAGAGGAATTGCAAATGCCATCATTAAAGTAGCAGGACTGGCTCACGACATCAGATCAGGTATGTATGGGTTTTAGTACATTGCACTGTATGCACTGAGTTGACAGTTTAAGGTGGATTAGAGCATGAGACAAGGCTGGATCCCGAGATTCCTCACGCTTAGATGCTGTTGAAACAAATGTCAGATTGGGGACTAACAAGATTCAGGATTAATCTTTATGGAGTTAAATATTTTTGAAACGGATGGGTCTTCAGTCTGCGTTTGAAGACAGCATGTGACTCAGCTGTTCGGACCACCAGGGGAAGTTCAGTCCACTCTTTTGGTGCCAGAACAGAAAAAAAGTCTGGATGCATGTTTTACTTGGGTTTTGAGGGACGGTGGGTCAAGCTGAGCTGTACTCAAAGGGCTCTTCATACAGCTTGAGTTTTGACCATTGCCATCAAGCATCAAGGTTTTGAATCTGATGTTCAGCTGTAGGAAACCAACGAAGGGAACACAGCAGAGGAGTTACATGACTGAATGGTCTGCATAGGAGGACCAGCTAGAAGGGAGTTGCAGTAGTCTAGTTTTGAAATGACAAGACACTGGACAAGCAAGTGGCCTCTCTTGACAGAAAAGGTTGAATTCTGCTGATGTTGTAAAGGAGAAATCACTGTATGGAACTGTGATTTCTCTGTAAGGAACTGTCATTACATTACTCAATGAATATGATAACAAAAGGATTTATTTTTGCCCCATGGACACTGCCTGGCCAAAAAAAGGTCACACATGCTAATATTTGGTTTTGCTGGCTTTAGCTTTGATTATGGCATGCATTTCCACAAGCTTCTGCAATATCACTGCAAAAGTCTTCTCCAGCACATCCCAAAGATTCTCAGTGGGGTTCAGGTCTGGTGGCCAATCCATGTCTCATACTCCCTGAACCACTCTTTGAGAATTTGAGATGGACTTGTCCTGGTATTGTCATCTTGCAATATGCCATCAGAGATTGAATTTGATTGAATAACCTGGTTGTTCAGTATATTCAGGTAGTCAGCTGATCTCATTCCAGAGAATACCATTCCACTGCTACCAAACTCAATGCTGCTCCAAAGACCTTCTCTGTTGGCATTCTACTCTGTCCAGTGCCTTTTGGGAGGAGTTGAATTTGGTATATGATGTAGAACTAATCATCCAGTATTTATATCTGACCTAGCAAATTCCACTAATTCTCTTGTGGATGAATGCAATTCTCACAGCAACAAACATGGTAAATGAGTTCTTCTTGAATGTGTTGTGGAACTGCATCAGTAGAAGCACTAATACCTCCCAGTGTGTTTCATTTAGCTGCTGATGGTGATTACTGGCGCCTGCTGAACCCTGGTGAGTATAAAGTGATTGTGCGGGCAGAAAGCTACTTTCCCCTCATGCGTGACTGCTCTGTGGGCTTGGATGCTCAACCCACCATTTGCGACTTCACCCTCACCAAAACACCAGAACGCATCAAGGAGATCCTGGCCAAAGGAGGGAAGCTTCTACGGGACGAACATCTCCGCATCCGTGCTTTACGAATGCGCAATCTCCGGGTGAGCACCAAGATCCTGAACCGGCGCCGTGAGCAACAGCAGCAGCAACGCCGCACCAAATCCAAGAGAAAGTGATTGACACACTGACATTGAAAGCACAGAGAAACGAGCCAGGCACTGCTTCAAGAAACAGGATGGGGAGAGGTTAGACAAAGAAGTCCTACCGTAGAGACACTGCACAGTTCATTCTGAACTCAGGACACTACTTCATACTACTTCTCTATGGTCTAGTTGGCCAGCATGTTCTGAACATTAAACCCAACCAGAAAAGGATGTAGGAGCTCATCAAATATTGTATACTTATCATTGCACTATTAAAAACATCTAGTCTTCACAGTTAAATTAGCCCATTCCTGCTCTGCACAAATGGTCTTCCTCTGACCAGCTTTTAAACACTGAATGTTTTATCCCTAATCTGACACCTACAGAAGCTCAACAGAAAACCCGGAGGGTGTAGCTGGTTTTCTACACTCTTTTTGCATCACTAAAATGTATTTCCTTTACTATGTACTTTAATAATAAATACAACTTTCTTAACTGACCAATTCGCCATGACTACATAATGATGCGCCAATGGTGTTGTAATGATTGTGATCTACATTAAACGTCACAGAAACTGCTGTGGAAAAGGCAGCCCACAACAATCCCATACTACCAAAAGCATCTGTCTGTGGTACAAACTTGCTAAGAGACACTTAAGGTGTGCTGTTTCCCTCCAAACGTACTGGAACATTAAGGCCAATGCCTTTATTTTTGCTGTAGACTAAAACATTTAGTTTTGACACTAAATTATGAGACATATCAATAATTCAATTGATTGACAATTGTTTATATTTAGATCTGATGGCCAGGTTCTGAAAACACCCATTTTTGTGAGCAAAAGTATTGGAACATGTAACTGACAGGTGTGTTTTGTTTCCCAGGTGTGTTGTTACATTGATTATTCAAACAATGCAGATGTCAGTATTATTTATTAAGTTTCAGATTTGGCTTTTGTCTGGGCCTTTATAGTCAGAGGAGTAACCAACATGAAAACAAGAGAGCTGTCTATGGGTGTAAAATAAGCAATTATGAAGCTGAGAGAAGATCAATCAGCGCCATTACAAAAATATTGGCCATAGCCAGTACAGCTGTTTGGAATGTCCTGAAGAAGAATGGTGCCAATGGTGTAAGTTACAGATGTCAAACAGGTAGACCAAGGAAAAGAACAGCAGTTGATGGTAGAAACATTGTAAATGCTGTAAAGAAGGAGCCTAAAAAACTGTTAATGACATCAGCAACAAACTCCAGAGGGCAGGTGTGAATGTTTCACCGTCTACTGTTTACAGAAGTCTTCAGAAACAAAAGTACAGAGGATTCAAGATGCAAGCCACTAATTAGCTTGTCAAAGACAAGCCTAAAAAATACTGGGACAAAGTTTTATGCACTGATGAGACAAAGATGAACCTTTACCAATGTGATGGAAAGGTTGAAGTTTGGAGAAAGAATGGGATCTGCTTGTTATCCCAAACATTTGAGCTCATCTGTGAAAGAGTGGAGGCAGTGTCATGGTTTGGGCTTGCAGAGCTGCTTCTGGGACAAGTTCATTGACCTTCATTGATTATGTGACAAGAAGGCGGCACTACAATGAACTCATCTACAGAAACATTTTGTCAGTCAATATAAAGAAAGATGCAACCAAACTGATTGGGAGGTCCTTCATCCTGCTGCAAGAAAATGACCCGAAACACACTATCAAAACTCGAGAGCAGTTCATCAGGCCTAGTCATTCTCCAGACTTCAACCCTACAGAGCTGCATTTTACTCCCCCAAAACAAGAGGTTGTGGTGAAAGCATGGAAAAGTGTCTAAAGAATGCAAAAGTTTAACAATGAACATCAGACCCAGATGAAAATACCTAGAAATAAAAGCTAAATGTTTATCTTGTCTTATATTTGTCTTTTAAAGTCAAACTCAGTTTGACTTTAACAGAGCTAGTTATTGAAGTACATTGACAACAGAAACAGCAGAGCTCCAAGATAAACTGGAATTCTAAAACATAGTGGTAGCTGCTCGTGGAAAATAATGTAAAATTTGTTTGATGAATGCAGCTTCATTAAGTCTCACAATAAAACAATGCTTGTCCTAAATGAGTGGTTTTCAGTACTGGCCCTGGATTACCATTACTCCACAGGTTTTACAGTTTCCCTAATTACATCTAATATAATGAACTAACTGATGAGCCCCTGCTGAGCTAGGTGTTACAACAGTTAAACACTAAAATAAGGAGGGCAGTCGTTCTCCAGGCCCAGGACTGAACTTCTGTCCTAAATAACTGTAAACATTGTGTACTGAGTTTTAAGTTTTTCCTCATTTTGATTTTTTAATGACTTCTCCAAATTCAGATTTTTAAGTGGTTTGACATTTACTGTACGTGTACAGAAATACACCATCACAGAAAGCACGAGGGCCCTAAATAGCATTGATGTTACCTTTACTATTCAACTCAGGCAAAAACTGCTTTAGCAAGTGGAAAAAAATCTTTATTAATTTGAACCTCTGCATCTTTAGTGGTATTTTAGTACTAACATGAATCAGTTTGTGATTGAGTGAATGAAAGCACAGCTGAACAAAGGAATGTTCTATCCCTATGTGGCCCTTTTCCTTCATTCACTCTTTCCAGATGTTACATATACTGAATAACACAAGGGATCCAAACATTGCCAGTAAGAGAACTGCCTGTCAGTGTATTTTTTCTTAAAGGCTAAATTAAGATACCAAGCAGTATAAAACACTCATAACCATAGTATTCTGCTGCATCAAAACCTCAGTGTCCCAGTCTTCTCTGTCTGCAGCACTGGACGGGCACTCTCATGGCTGTGCTTCTGAATTGTCCATAGTCAGCGTGCACGTGCACACACACACACACACACACACACACACACACACACACACACATAGATACATCCATCCATTCTTCCATACATACATACATCTGAGGTTGCATGAAAAAAATCAATCTGCAAGGAGGATTTTAGGTTTAGGCAACAATGTTGATTGTCCCTGTCCAGTCTTGGAGTTCACTGTTTCTGTCCGTCTGTGTGTGCTGGAGCGAGAGACATCAAGAGGAAGAGATCCTCACCAGTTCTCTCTCAACCAAGAATCATTTATCGGCAGTTAGCTTATCTAATTAGACACACATACTCAAACACACACATAAGCACACATGCACACAAGCTTTCTGCTTAGACTACAAAACAGATCCCAAAAAACATGAGTTAATTAGTGTCACAGGAGGCAAAGCTGCCTTTCAAAACATAAAACGACAAACGCTGTTAAGAAATAGATAAACAGCAGCTCTTGTTAGAGCTTGTGTGAATACGGTGCTGCTTTAAAAAAAACAAAAAACATTTGGCAAAATGCAGAAGATTCCATCCATTACAACATTAACAGCTTGCACTGCTTACATTCAGTGCTACTTTACACACATAACTGACTGGCTTAAGCGGCCAACAGTACACTGCTGCAGAGAGGGGGAGGTCAGCATTTGACATGCAGGCCAGGCTCTGAGACTGGAGTGAGGTCATATGCTTAGCAAAAGGCATGAAGACTAAAAAAACTCAACCCTGCCAGCCTATTAGCACCTTGAGCTTCTGAATGTTGTGACGCTCTGCATGCAACTCCGATCAGAGAGACGCGCTGTGGTAAAAGATGTATGAAATAATGGCTATTTCTCTCATTACTGCACACATTTTGAAATTTGAAAGGTTACAAAGTCCAACAAACAAAATGAACTCCTCTAAAAACATCCAGCTCATTTACACAAACCTTCGGTCAAATTTTGACACTGTGAGCCCAGAAAACACACACTCCCTTCAAGGGCTGTTTGTTTCTCCTCACTATCTGCCAGAAGATTCGGTCCATGTTTGTGTATATGTATGTGCTAAAAGTGGGGTTGGTAGAGTGCTACACGTCCACTCAGGCAGCCCGAAGCAAGCTGACAGTGCGTGGGAGAAAACTTGGAGGTGAGCACCACATCGCTGTGGGAGTAGATGGAGCGCACCTCACGGAGGAGCGCTGTGCGCACAGGCATGCAGTCCGCCAGCTCCCCACAGCGCTCATCAAAGGCCAGCAGTCGTACGCCATAACCGTACGGTGAGCAGATGAGCCGGCCATCTGGGCTGAAGCACAGCTCCTTGATGTAGCCGCGGCCCACATTGGCCTCCTCAATGTAGTGCGTGAGCCGGAGAGAGCAGCGTGGGGAGATGAGTGGCCGAGTAGGGGCACCCTCCTGGAACTCGTACACACACGTCCACTGGAGACAGCGAGAGAACAAGAGAGAGACACTGATTAGATGAGTCATTATTGACCTTTTTTGGTGTCTGAAGTTTGCTTTTTTAAGTTTTGCCCTGGAGCAAAATAGTAAACACAGTTGCAAAGAGTAATCTCTTGCTATGCATCTGTATTAGACATTTTTCAGTCCAAATATGCAATTGGCAAATATTTCTCAAACTTAGCCAATCCTGAGTCAATCAAAGCATATGATCCATATTTTGAAAGTTACAGCAGCATTTTCAAAACGTCAACGTGACATTTCCATTACTTGTTAGCCACATCAGTCCTGTCATCCCAGTGCAAACCTGAAGAAGCCAACTTTAGATTTGGGGTGAGGAAAGTTAGTGCTCTTCTTTTGTACAATCCCATTGAAATTCTGACAGCAGGAAGTTAAAGATTAGGGAGCTGACCTCCTGATCATCCATGTTGCTGGAGCAGCGCAGCAGTGTGGCCCAGCCTTTAGGGTGCAGCTGCAGGGAGGTGATGCAATTCCCCCTGTCCCTCTCACCTGGGATCTCTGGGGTCAAAACCTCCAGACTGTTTCTAGGAGATAAACCTTAAAAACAAATTTTACTCATTTGATTTCTTCTTGCAATCAATGGTATTTCAAGAAATGATGTAACAGCAAATGTGATCAGACATTCACAGACCATTAGAACAGATAGAAATTCATTTAGACCAACAAAAAACTCCAAGACCTCCATAAACCACAAGACCATTGCTAACATATTTTGCCACTGGGATTAGGTTTCTATGTAGTAATGCGTGTTTGGTTTTCACTTAATCCAAAAGTCGTATTGGCAGGATCCCAAAATTATACTTGATTGTCATCCCATTGATCAAACCTCCTGATGCTATTTATACAGTACACAGAACTGATTGCAGAGTTTCACATTCTCAGTAAATGGAATGAATGGTATACTGTCGGAGAGGTATACTAAATATGAACATTTGGTGGCTTTACTGGCTAGAACCAGGTTGACACTGCTTTTTGCCCAAGAAGAAAGAAAGGTTAGCTCACAACAACTATAGATCATATCAGTAAATCCTTCAAATGTAACAAAGATGAACTTACCCTCTCTGTGTGGATGTATTTTGCTGTCGTTGGCGTGACGAGAGCCTGCTGTCCTGGAGCCTGTTGAGGATCCCTCTGAGAAAAGTGAAATCAACACTTCCTTCATCATTCATTTAAAATACTTTATTACTAAAATTCATCAACAAAGTCGATGACATTTTGCTGCTTGCCAGACTGTCATTGTAAATAAAAACTTGTTCTTAATTACTGGTTAAAGTAGGTTAAATTAATTCTAATTTTTCATTTTTAGTTCAAAAGCTACAAGCAAGTCAAGATCATTTGTAGAAGATTAAAATATGTAGGCTATGCATTAAAATAGGCTGATTTTGCTGAACTATTTTGCTCAGAACCCAAACCAAATCATAGGTGAGAATGGGGACATAAATCAACTGGTAAATCAAGAGCTTTGCTTTATGGGTCAGCTCTCTCTTCACCTCTGCAGTTCAGTGCTGTGCACTAATATCAAGTTCACGATTAGTCTTCCCATCATTTATGAACAAGACAATGTCATTTTTAAGCTATTACTTAAAACCTTCTAGTGTCTGGGCCTTTGTAATGTTGTGTCAATGGTCTGTATTTACTTGTCTTTAACTGGTTATTGTCCATGTTTAGGCTTAAATATAGACAGGAATATCTGACCGGTCCATTTTGATCTGAGGGTTCTGCTTAGCTCATATCACTGCAAATAAGATAAATCAGATAAATATGCTGGTCTTACATCATTAATTGTTTTATATACCAGTGATTGTTCCTGCTGCATAATACTGGTATCCAGTGCAAAGACTGGAGTGGTCTTGGTTGACATGGAATGATGCACGGGACTTGGGAAAAGTAACTCAGAACTGTCAAACAACAGTGTCGTTCCTAATTTTAAGGAAAAGGAACTGCAATATGTGTGTCACACTTCTCAGGCTCCCCAGGGAGTTCTATACCCACATACTGGAAATGAGAATCAGTTCAATAACTGAACCTTGGATTCAGGAGGAGCTCCGCATCCCCTCAAAGATTGTTTAGGGGGTATGGCAGTGCATCACTCAGTTTTGTAGATTTATGGCTGTGTTCTCCAATATATCCTGTTAGAGGTGCTCTGGAAGCATGGAGTGTGGGGTTTGGGGGTCCACTAAAATGGCCCATTACATTCTCGTACTGTCAGTGGGAGATCTGTGAACATTTTCTGGCACTAAGATAGCTAGCTCAATGTTGGTGATGGATCAGGGCTGGGCCTTGTTTGTGTTCATGTTTGTGATATTCATGGACATTATAGTAAAACGTAGCCATGGGTAGGAAAACTTCTAACACAGCACAGTGAGGCAAGGGTATGAAGCACTGAGCTTTGGAGCAGAGGAACTGTGTTCTCTGTTAAGATGGTGCTCTATCCAATACTTTTGTGATACGTGAGGGAGTTGGGGATGAGGTGGAGTGGTTATCATCAAACATCCTGTCATCCAGTCCAAATCCTCACAGCAAGGCTCCAAATCTAGTAGAAAGCTTTCTCTGGACAGTAGAGAGTTGGCCCAACAACTTTAACAACCATGAGTTGTTGGACCAAATGATGAATGAACAGGTGTCCTAAGCTTTCTGTGGTTGTCTGATCAGAGAGACATGGACGAGGAACAGAAGGTTGTTGCGGTCTGCCTCACAGTTATATTTCTGAGGCCATGGCTTAGAGCAGGGTCTCTCAACCTGTGGGCCTTGAAGCATTGTCTAGTGGTCTGCAGGTTAACGGGACTAAAAATCAAGAGCTTTAAATAGAAACTTACACAGAAGCAATGCAAGGCAAATTAAAAATCAGTCAATCAAAATAAATATATGAGTAAAAACACATTTCTATGCCATGTTTGTGTGGTTGTGTGTACATTTCCCATGTCGGTTTGTTTTTCTATTGTTGAAAATGTTATTTTATTACATAGGTTACGAATTTCAAATATGCCTACCTGTACTAAGAGGTGCACGTCGAGCCCGTAGAATTCGGTAGCTGCCAACCTCTAGGCTCTGGGTGAGGTCAAGGTCATGCAAGATGAGCAAGTAACCAGAAGAAGTGGAGATCAGCATTTTACTGCAGTCTGGAGTTAGACGCATCCGCATCAGGTACCGTGTGTGAAAGAATTTCTTATGGGGGCAGCCATCCTCTGTAAATCTAAACATGCGCGCGCACGCACGCACACACACACACACACACACACACACACACACACACACACACACACACACACACACACACACACATTACAGCCAATCACACCAAGTATGTATTTAATGTACATAAGACCATGTGAGAGTGAAGTAACAAACACAAACCTGTTGGTGTCCCAGGTGATGACATTTCCATCAAAGCCAGATGTTACGAGCAGGCGAGTGTGAGTGTCATACTCAATATTCTTCACCCAGCTGGCATGGCCATGCAGCGAACACACCTTGGTGTTCAACTTTCTCAAGTCCCATAATGCAATGGTGGTGTCATCAGAACAAGTAGCAAATAACCGGTTATCCAGAAACCTGGAGGCACAATCGCCCAATCAGTTCTTTACCAAATCTAAGGTAAAAAAATTTGCTCTTACATTGTGTTAAACTGCGATGAACTGACCAACAGACATGCTCCAAAATCTTTTTACATTTACATCCAAACAAAGTTAAGAACATTTTTTTTCCTTTAAAGTCAGCATTTTGGGGATACAAGGTCTTGTTCAAATAGTGATGCTTTGTGGAGCATATCAAGCTCACTTGTACTTCATACAGCATAATTTTTCCTGCTTAATTGAAAGTGGTGCAGAGCTGAGTATAAATCAAGCATCTTAACCATATCAATGATAGGCACACAAAATTTGCATTATAGTAAATTGTCAAATCTACAGCAAATTTAATTAAACATTACAATATTCTGCTGCTTGATATGAAAGTAAAATTCATTTCCCAAGACTGATTGTCATATTTTTTCTGCCACAGATCATTTATTTAACATGTTTGATACACAGAAAGATTTATTAAATGTCATGACCGGGTGTATCATGTGTTTTTTCACATCCATGTATATATCGCAATGTCCGTGTCCCCCCCAATATCATGCTGCTCTAACAAGAAAGAAGGTTAGTGTAGCGACTCCCCATCATCAGCTGGTCTGAAGAGTTTCCCAATTCCAGCCAGTTGGGAGTAACACCTATCCCCTTGTTTACTCAGTTTGAGTAAGTGGGGAATTCCTCCAATCAGCTGCTGAAGGGAGAACTCAGAGAGTGGAAGTGAACAAACCCTGGACTGACCAATCACAGGGAACCTGCTGCAAACACTGCACCTGTTGATGCCCCAGACTGACAGATGCTTCACTCCTGAGCCCTGATCACACCTGCTGTTTGTTGGGAAAGACTACCAGCAGCAGTGTCCACATAGCTGATCTATGTGTGTGTGTGTGTGTGTGTGTGTACGTACCTGATGTTGTTCACACAGTCCTCGTGCGCCTCCACCAACGTTTTGATGTGTTTGGATGAAACAGGGTCGAACAGCAGCACCTCGGTCTGCTCGCAGGCGACAGTCAGGACTGACCTACAACACACACACACACACACACACACACACACACACACACAGTCAGGATGTGGCTGCAGGGCTCCGCGTCTTCTCCAGGCGAGGCAGCAGGCGCCGTCCACCTACCCGTCCGGGGAGTACTCCAGGTTGAAGACGGCTCCGTGCGTCTGCGTGCTGAGGTTGACGGAGTCCGTGGCGGGGCTCATGGAGGAGTAGAGTCGGGTCATGGTGCGGAAGTTGTCGCGGGCTGGGTCTACGAGCGGCCCTCTGCGGACCGTCCGCTTCCACAGCCAGGAGAACAGCGAGTCGCAGAGTCCGGAGCTCCTGCAGCCCGGGTTCAGCGCGCGCTCGCCCGCAGACTCCACTTTCGGGCCCCCGCGGCTGTCCGCAGGTGGAGAGGGCGGCCTGGAGCAGCTCTCCTCCTCCTGCTGCTGCTGCTGCTCCTCCTCCTCGTCGCTCTCCTCCTCTCGGAACAGCTCGTCCAGGTGGCGGACGGCAGCGCCGCGGGGCTCCTCCGGCTCCGAGCTCATCGTTGTGAACGGGAAAGTCCCCGGAGACTCGGGGCCTGAGCCCGGACCCCTGCTCCACAGCGCGGCTCACACTGCGGCCGCAGACCCCATTAACGCCGCCGACAGCGGGGACAACACGTGACGTGTTTCCGGTTCCGGTTACTGTGCGGATGTGCGATTTCGATACTAAAAAAACAAACAAACAAATAAACAAACACCAAAACTCAATGTTTCACTCTCAGAATTGTGTGGATATTTTAAACCACCACAATCTGAGCAATAAACATTATATTTGAAAACGCGGTATTTTTTGGAGTTAAGGCTACTTCACAATTCACACATAATACTTCACAAACAGCAGCTTTACTGGAGCAGACACACACCAAAGTCTAGAAATGGATTTGGAGAAAATATAAAGAACTGTTGCATTCAAAGGAACTCCAAAAAAGACTATAAATACAAGTCTTTGCATGACAGCAATAATAACGTTGTCTGTGCCTGTGTCTGAGAAGTAGAGGTACGACACGCGCGCGCACACACACACACACACACAGATGCATTCCCACCCTGTGATACAGCACATCCCCCGGTGTTTTTCTGCCATAAGATCATTTAAAAAACACCACGCCTCTCAAACCACCAAAAAGCTCATGTCTATCATGTTCCAGAGCGTCCATGGTTTACTACTAACATCACACTTGTTTATATAAACACAGATTTGGTATCCTGGCATGAAGCAATGAGCCCATTAACAAGGTAACTTGGTAAAGGTAACAGAAGCCATCCCCACCCCCAACTTATTTCTATTATGCAATGCTATTTTAGGGCCCACTACAGTTATGGTTGCATTTATCAAATAATTGAAAGTAAGACATTTTGAGTATCTAGGATCAGTTTCAATATCTGAATGGAGAACATGATCCCAGTATTTCAAAAGAAGTAGCAACAGCACAGAACCACTGTGCACTGAGTAGATTATTATAATGTACTGCAAAATGTATGCTAAATCATTCTTTGTGATATAAAACTTTACAAGACAAAAAGAGTGAAATGTCAAAAGCACAAACTTTATTAAATGCATCATCTTATTCTCACAAAAAATTAAACAACTGTAAATTATTGCCTATTCTGCTAATAAAAACTACTACAAAGACTAGGAAAAGTTACCATCAATTAATCAAAAAAGGACTGTCCTGTCTTTGCTCAACATGTGAAATGAAATATGTCTCACAATGACATCTTATAACATGTCCCTGACAATCTCTGTGTGGCTCTCCTTCATGCTGTCATAAACTGAGCGATACACAGTCAGGACCTCATGTGCTGATGGCCGTAACTTAGGATCCTGGTTCTTACATTGTGCATGGATCTGGAAGAGATGGAAGTGGATGACATCACTCCCTGCAACATGACCCAACAGAAAACGTGTCACGTCTGGAATCTTCCAAATGTCTGACTTCTCATCATAGCCAGGCATGAGGTTGTCTGAGAATGGTACATCCTCACCATGTGGCCAAAGCTGCTCCGGAGCAATAAACAGTCCCATCAGCTGATGATGGCCACACTTCACCCCTTGACTCCCAGACTCCACCCGTGGCAGGGCATCCAGGTCGTTTGCTAAGAGACGCAGGTCAGAGGTCAGCAGGAACTGACTGAGTGTTTTGTGTAGGTCATTGGAGTCGCACATAACACGAGTGCCCACTGGGCTGTTGTGTAAGAAGACCAAGAAGGCCACATAATCCAAAGTCAGCCGTAGCCGTGTCTGCCAGGAGTTCAGATGGAGGAAACGGTCTTGAGCAAGAGTAGCATCCAGTGTAAGTGCAGACCCCAGAGGGTGGTACTCTGTAACAAATACTCCATCTTCTTCACACACGCCCACTAGTGTTACCACACGTACACTCTGCAGGGACCGCAGCATGGATACCCCATGAAGGAAATCAGCTTTATACTGTTCTGATGACAGTATAGACAGTGCTACTTTTTGCCCTTTCCACTCTGACAGATACACCTGAAACACACAAAACAAACTCATTTCTAACAAAGAAAAATCTGAAGAATGTACATCTCTCATTCAGAGAAACACCGAAACTTAAAGTCTGACCTTCTTGACGGCTCCCTGTCCAATCATCTTGAGGCGACGAACATCAGCTCTGATTTCAGCACACTGCAGCCAGGGGGTGCAGCTGCTCATTGTGCCCACCTTAAAGTATCCTGGCAGGCAGTGTGTATGTGCGGAGGGAGGAGGACTGTCCTGATAGACAGCATCCAGGTAGACATAGAGCAGGACATTGGCACAAAGCAGCGCTGCCAGGCATAGGACCACGGCAGGCACTCCACACTTCGCCCCATGTCCACTGCTGCGACCCATGGTGGCATCTTAAACTGTGTGCAAGAAGAGAAACACATTTCAACCACAGACATGAGCAGATGAGTAACATTCAAATAAAGACAATTACAGCTACTCTGGATTGGACACAGATACAACAGATACAACATGATACACACAAAGCATATAAAAGAAAATGTTTTAACATGAAATGCAGACAAATATGCTTCCTGATGTTTCTGATGTTTCAGTGTCACCAATGCATCAATAGTGGAGGGAGCACTGTTTTATGTTTGACATAATTACCATTATTTTACCCTTATCATCAAATAAAATCCAGACATATGTAGGTTCAGTGTTGTAATTAAAATGTTCTGAGTTGCAGACACTGTGCTCTTGGTTCCCATCATTAGTAAGGTCCTCTGCAGTGAGAGATTTCCAGCAAACCTCCAGTTTCTGAGCTGAAACTCAGCTCTGCTTGTCTGATATCGTTTTCTACACACTTACCGTAGTGAACTGTGTTCATGCTCAAATCCACCAATCATTAATTCCTCTAAAACGTGTAAAAATCAGGGCTTAAGGTCAGCTTCTACGGGCTGTGAGTGTAAATCCTCCTCACTACCACTGTTTACATTCTGCTCTGTCTCCTTCTTCTTCTAAGCGACAATTAGGAATTCCAATCTGATCTGAGAGCTGTACTGCCATCTACTGCCGCGTACAGGAACAGCGTCTAACCCCCCACAGACTAAATCAAACCTGCAGCCCACAGAGAATAAATAAACAAAAAAGTCTGGTGGTTTGTTCTTTTTCTATTAAAGTGTATTTCATAAAAGATAAAAATCACACAGTAGTTTGATAACTTACTCAAAAGTTAAAGTGTTACTTAAAAACGTTAAGCTGCTACTTTAGTCTATTTCTATATTTTTTCTATTATTATTATTATTATTATTATTATTATTATTATTATTATTATTATTATTATTATTATTATTACTTATATTAATATAATTATTATAATTATTTATTATTATTATTATTGTTATTATTATTATTATTAGTAGTAGTAGTAGTAGTAGTAATAGTAGTAGCTGCATGCAAAATAACAATTTTTAAATTACTTAGAAAAAACATTCTCTTTTCAAAAAGATTTGAATGACGTTTTTGTTCAAAATGCCAAAACACTCTTTAAAAAGTTTGAAAAAAAAAGATCAAAAGATTTTAATCATTTTCGGAGATTCAAACTGACTAATCACTTAATGCATTCAAATAGATTCAAATCACTTTAAAATGAATCACTTTTAATAATGCTTTAAAATTATTATAATTGCTTCCTAAAAAATAATAGCACATGTTCAAACTGCTCGGAAAGCTAAGAATTTCATTTACTTAAAAATATTCAAATATTTTAAATCTTATAAATCTATAAATCTTTAAAAGATCACTTTATAAAATAAATGGAATCACTTTCAACAAAGATTCAAATCACTTTCAAAAAGATCTTTTAGAAAAATAAATTATAAATTATTAAAAAACTCTTTTTAATGACTCAAATCACTTTGTTACAATGATTCAAGTTCCTTTTTAAAAAATATTTCAATGAGAAACAGATTCAAATCATTTTGAATTTGATTCATTTGAAAACATCTGAAACTTTTTCAAAGGTTTGAATAGTTTTTTTAAAGGTTGACTCATTTTAGGAATCAATCATATTCATTTCAATTCAAATCACTTTCAAAAAGGTTCAAAAATTAAAAACCCAACATGTACATAAGTATTCACAGCCTTTGCTCAATACTTTGTTGAAGCACCTTTAGCAGCAATTACACCCTCTATGATGCTACAAACTTGGCATGCCTGTTTTGGGGAAGTTTCTCCCATTCTTCCTAACAGAACCTCTCAAGTTTCATCAATCCGATGGGGGACTGTTTTTACATTTTTAGATATTTAGATCTCCAGAGATGTTTAATCGGGTTCAAGTCCGAGCCCCTGGCTGGGCCACTCAAGGACATTCACAGAGTTGTCCCGAAGCCACGCCTTTGTTATCTTGGCTGTACGTTTAGGGTTGTATCATCAAGGATGTCTCTGTGCATCACTACAGTCACCTTTCCCTCGACTCTGACTAGTCTCCCAGACCCTGCTGCAGAAAAACATCCCTAAAGCATGAAGCTGCCACCACCATGTTTCACTGTAGGAATGGTATTGACTAGGTGAGGAGCAGTGACTGGTTTCCTCCAGTCATGATGCTTGGCATTCAGTCCACAAAGTTCAATCTTTTTGTTTCTGATGGTTTGAGAGTCCTTTAGGTGTCTTTTGGCTAACTCCAGACAGGCTGTCGTGTGACTTTTACTGAGGGGTGGCTTCCATCTACCAAACATGTCTGATTGGTGGAGTGCTGCAGAAAAGGTAAGGTTCTCCTCTCTCCACAGAGCAACACTGGAACTCTGTCAGAGTGAACATTGGGTTCTTGGACACATCCCTGACTAAGGCCCTTCTAACATGATCACTCAGTTTGGCCAGCTCTATGAAGAATCCAGGTGGTTCCAAACACCTGTTTATGGATGATGGAGGCCATTGTGCTCATTGAGATCTTCAATGCAGCAGAATTTCTTTATCCTTCCCCAGATCTATGTCTTGATATAATCCTGTCTCAGAGGTCTACAGACAATTCATCAGGCTTCATGGCTTGGTTTGTGCTCTGACCAGCACTGTCTACTGGGATCTTATATTAACAGGTATGTTTATACTTCCGGATGTGGTTTATGTAATAATGAATAATAACTGTATGATCAGGCCTGTTCAGTCTGTTTTCAGTGTCTCCATGGATCAGCTTCATTCAATATTAACACATTCAGTGTCAACTTGACACCTCTCTCTCTGTCACACACACACACACACACACACACACACACACACACACACACACACACACTCTCTCTTTCTCTCTCTCTCTCTCTCTCTCTCTCTATGTGTGTGTGTGTGTCTCTCTCGCTCTCTCTCACACACACACAAACACACTCTCTCTCTCTCTCTCTCTCTGTGTGTCTGTCTCTCTCTCTCACACACACACACACACACACACTCTCTCTCTTTCTCACACTCTCTCTCTCTCTCTCTCTCTCACTCTCTCTCTCTCTCTCTCTCTCTCTCTCACACACACACACACACACACACACACACTCACACTCACACAGGTGAGAATGGTGTAGTTCGGGTGTTTTTCTGCTGATGGACGGGGAGACCGGGAGCCGCATGCAGCGCAGGGTTCGGTTCCGCGTGGCGTCCGCGCGCTCCGGGCGCGTGCTGGCGGAGGTGTTTCGGGAGGAGCCGTTTGAGGACCCTGCGGACTCAGACACCGCGGGCAGCTCCGAGCCCGAGCGCGCGCCCTCACCCGCCGCCAGCGAGGCCAACAGCCACCTCAGCGCCGCGGCGGGAGCGCGCGCCGACGACAGCGAGAGCGAGCGCGACGACCTGCTGCTCTTCACCGGCAAACGCGTCGCCATCCGCAGCAAGAACGGCACCGTGCGCGGGGTCCGGGACAAAGTGAGCGCCGGGCAGATGCTCTTCAACTCGCTGGCCAAAGTTTACGGGGTGAGTGTGAAGATGGAGAGGGACGAATGGAGCGGCTCGGGTCCTGGAGGCACCCAGGAGGACAGGGCAGGGCAGGGGTGCCTCCAAGACCAGGGCCAACTTTTCTGCACAGCAGACTGTAATAAACCCAGTGGTTATCCAGCTGTGCCGTCCTGTCTTTAAGGCTGTTAATACCAAAACAGACCGTCTCTGAGGTGTCAGAAGAACTCATTTAAACTGCTGACCCTTTCTGTGTTACTGCTCCATCTGTCCTCTGAGGGAGAGGTCATTTTGTAGCCAGGGGCCACAGGATATAGGATCAGAGGAAAATGCACACTTTACCTTTGAACTAATAATCCCAGCCAACTGACAGATATAACAAAACAAACACACGATGAGATCATTAGATGAGATGAACTGTGAATGAGGTTTTTTCATTTTATATTATTTTCATCTAAAATTCCTCCCATGGTAGTTGCTGCTTTTCTCATTATCTGCTTTGATATAAAGAACTAAAAGCAGGAATTACCACAACATACAGATGTGTTTCCTTCAGCCTTTAGTCTATTACTGTAACTACTGTCTCACCTGACCCTGGCTCTGTTCTCTGGAAAAACATACAAATATTCATGGCAGACTGGCTGCACACACACACACACACACACACACACACACACACACACACACACACACACACACACACACACAGTTGGGTATCATCTCTTTCAAGGGGAGAGAACAAAATACTCAAAACTGAAAGTCAAAATATGGTTTCAAAAACATTTAAAATCACTGATAAAATAGAAGTGGGGGGCTAGGGGTTGTTGCATTTGGTCCAGTACTGCCTCAAAAACAGGATCTTCACATCTGTGGTTTCTCCATTATTTCATAACCAGTAAGCTGAGTGACTCTCTTTATTGAAGGATGAGATAATCCATAAACAAAGGCTTCCCGTGAACAGAGACAGTCAAAGGGAGACATTATATTTTCACTGTTATAATATTATTTTTAACCATATATTTGCTATGGATTTAACATTTTGTCAGTGTAACAGAGAAATAATTCAGTCCTGTGTAATTGGATGAAGTGCAGCAAACATCACTATAAGAATGGAAGAGTATTTGGATAGCAGCTTTTAAAATCTGCTGTTACTGGTATTGTTCTTCTACAGTTATTACATTTATTAATGTATAAATAATATAGTTGCATTTTGATGAGTTAGAATGCAGATGTCATCCCAGTCTTGGAATTGCCCTTTAGGGATCTCATCCCTTTACTTTACCTTTACCATTCCAGAGAGCTGCTTTGGTTCCTTTCACTTGATGATAGCAGAGTGAAAATTGACCAATACTAGATATGAGGTCATAATCATTGCTGAACATCATCTAAAAATCGTTAAATCTGTGACATCACATCCAAAAGAACAATATGGTGCTATTCAGAATGTACACAGACTCACAGAGTCTTTAAGGTTGTGTATATCAGTACGCTGGCGTCAAGTAAAGCAAAAGTCAACTGATATAAATGATGTTCTGTTAGCAAAGCCAGTCTGCAGTTCTCTGCAGATTTCCAGGTAAGATAATGATGGTTTGGGTTGAGGACTGTAGAGTAATCTATTGACTGAGTATATCACTAGTGAATAGGCAAAGCACTATTATGATCAATAATAAGTAAATATACATTGACTAAATATTTTTATTGCATTTTGCAAATCAAGACTACTTTCCCTTTTTTGTCCTAAGGGCTCTCGGCATGGACCCAAGCCAAAGAGACCATGAACCTCTGCCTGCCAAGATCTCTGCATCAACATAAAGCATGGCAGAGTTGAGCAAACGGTCACATCTGGAATAGTGACAAAGAGGCCAAGGGCCCATATGATAAGCAGGGCCTATGAGTGTTTGGGCTGGGCTGTCAGTTGCTTTGAACATAATGTTTTGGGAATTCCTGAGTTTTTGAATAGAACTTGAAGAACATAGAAAAGAATAATAATAGAAAATGTTTTTGGTTGATGAATTACATTAAAGGAGTGTTGTGTGATTAATGCAGTAGGTCTATATGAACATACAAGCTTATCAGATTTTCATGTATGTTTACAGTTAACTGTCTATTGATATGACAAACACATTTTTAGCATTCACGAGTTTTAAGATACACATAGCCATTAACTCTTGCATTTAATGCCCTACACATACTGTATATTTGTAGAATAATACTGTAAATATGTCCTTTGTATCAATATTTTCTTTGCATCACATTTTAACCACAATATTTAAACCCAAATTTTCAATTTTGTATGTTAATGTTAATATGTTGTTCAAATATGTATTGTTGCACCTTTAGTAATTGGCAAACAGTGTGTTAAGAAATTAATTTTTTATCTATTTCTTCTGTTGCTTTTTATGAAGTGCAAAATATTTTAGCTAGTTTTTTATGAAGTCTATAGAGAATGTTTCATTGCTGTATGTGAACAAATAATTTAGAGCATTTTTTTGATATTTTTGTAAGCACAGATTAATGTTTATAATAATAAATTTACAACTAACCTTGCAAGGATGTTTTGGTGCTTGCCAGCTTCACATGTATATATTCAATTATTAATAAGATCAGAAGGTCAAAGAGCTCATTTTCTCCTGCATAATTAAGTGCTTGGTAGGGATGGGGTGGATAAGAGAGCAAGAGAGAGAGGAATAGAGAAAGAGAGAGAGAGAGAGAGAGAGAGAGAGGAATAGAGAGAGAGAGAGAGAGAGAGAGAGAGACAGAGAGAGAGAGAGAGAGGAGAATCTGACCACCTGACAATCGTCAGGTCCAAGACTGATATCTGACTTGGTCTAAGGTCATGCATCCAAGGGTAATGGCAAGACGTAACAGGTGCAAGTAAGGTCAAGGCAGGAAAGTTCATATCATAAAGTAGCTATAAAACATTTAAAAAACATTTATTAAGGAGAAAGACCTGCCCCTTGACATGCAAGCAGTTTTATGATTTATATGAAAAAACAGTGTTATATATTGTAACCAGTAGTTTAAGTACAAACAAGGTAATTATTACTTCCAAAGTTTCTACAGACAGTAAAGAAAGTACAAACAATAGCCCTTTATAATATGTGTGACAATATAACATGAAAGATTAAGCATTATATACTCTACAGGTAGTACACACTGCACAAGCAAATAAAAAGAACATTCAGTAAGATTAATAAAAAGGAACTGCAGTACACTGTAAAAAATATGTATGTATGTATGCCTGCTTGGAAGCAATTTTATAAAGTGGTGTTGAAGAGATACTTCAGTAGTTTTAATTCATTACTTGTCAAAATAAAAGACAAATATCAGGAAAATTAAGCTCAAAGCTCCCATTTTAAGCATGTCAAAAAAAGTCCAAACAACTAAACAAAATCTGCATTTATTAAGGTATTGCGGGTTCTAAGATGTTCTTGAATTAAACCATAATCCCATAGCTAAATATGGATATAATATCATTACAAATGTAAGCTGCTTAATAATATGGCAGGTCTAATTCAGGCTGATTAGGTGCAGGATTATTTGATATTACAGTTTGGTACTGCAGTGATACCAGCAAGCATTTTGGTGAATTTGGCCAGTTTCGTGCTGCTCAAAAATGAGGGGTCACCAGGCTTGTTCCTGGAGAGCTACATTCCTGCTCCAACCCATATCTATCTGACCCCATTCAGCCAAACAATAACTTCTGAAGGCAGTATTTAGTTGGAACAGGTGGGGTCGATGAATCTAAAGTCTGTAGGAAGGCAGCTCTCCAGGAGTAGGGTCAATGACCTTTGCTCAATATGAATCCAATATGTAATGGATGGAACCCCATTTTGAATTTGCTCTGATTAGATTTAAGATCACAGTTAGAGAACTTTGATCTCCACTTTCAAATGTTTTTAAATGTCTCTTTTTTGACTGACATCTGTTACACTACAGGTTCATGAATCATCCAGCCTAATTTTTTTTAACATGGTAGAAACCATTCACCTTTGAATTGTGGTCTCACTAACAGATTGCTGATGCTTCTTCACATAGTTGATCAGAAGATGGTGAGCAGGGCAAAGGGTCTGTAAAAGTATGAGCACTGATCTCACTGACAAAGTGCCTATCGATCTTCATGTTAACAATCAGAACACGGTGAGCAAGGCGAAGACTCCATAAAGCAAAGCACAGGGATAAGCCACCAGCAGCTGCTGACCACCCATATCCAGAGTTGAGCTGAAGATTTTTGAGGCAGACAGACTGCACCAGCCAATCACAATCAGCGCCAGCAATGTTCCCAACAGTCCTCTGGACACACACAACAGAACCAACAAATTACATATGAGCCAAGAATCTGGATAATCCATTCAGAAACAATAGCAGAAATCCTGAATGCTTAATGAAAAGGGAGCTGAACATTCTGAACTACAAAGATTATACCAACTGTTCAGATTTAGATTCCAAGCATGAGAAGAAGCTTTAATTCCTGTTGTGGTGGTAGATACTCACTGTAGAGAGTAAACAACAGCAAAGGCAGAGAGTGCCACCATTGGCAGCAGGCAATATCCTAATACACTGGCAACGCATCCATAGGATATGGTGTATGCACTCATCAGATTCAGGAGTGTGTACATGCCAAGACAACCCAGTGCACTGATGCCATACACATAACCGAAATGGGCCTTCCCTGCCTGCAGAGATTAAAAAAAAAAACATAAATTCTAAAAAAACAACTTAACTCACCATTATTTAATGTATATTATTTATTTGTTATGAAACCAAATGGTTAAAATGTTAGTGTACCATTAAAAGTGTGATCCCCAAAGCAATGCAGAAAAGAACAGGCCCAGTTAGGTCAGTCTCATTCATAATGCTTCCATCTGCTGGCTTCATGGGGTTCAACACCGTCAGAGTCTTCTGCCAGATGTGATCAAAGTTAATGCCCAACTCTGATGAGATATGTGAGGTAATGTGCATTGTTCATCCATTCAGCTTTCTCCCTTGAAAGGTACCATAGAATGCATTCATTGGGTATATTTACACATATATATTTGAAGCTGTTCTTTGATGTATAAACGATAAGTATATGAGTTTGGTCATTTCTAAATCTTACCAGATAGTGTTAGTGTTCTCTCTGAGTAGGAAGAGAGAAAGAAGTCTTAAAGGTGATTAGCTTCTAACCTAAAATGGTCACCTGTGTCGCTTCCCCGAGTGGCACTTCCACAAGCGGTGCTTTTCCTGCTGATAGTTCTCCAAGTTAGGTTAAGCTTTTAGCCAAGCACAGATGCATGCTCGCTCTTAGCCGACATATTTGGATTCACAAAATGTTACGTGAACGTCCTGAATGTTACAATTTTAGTTCGTAGATCATTCCATCTGTCCAGTTTTTATTTTAAGCTTTGTTCTGTTTTACATTCACTTATTTATTTCTTCTTTTAAAAGTTTAGTATTGAGAAAGTTATTTCTGGTGTTTCCATAATATTAATTTTTGTGTAACTGAAAATGTTGTGTAAGAAATATTATGATCATATTGTGAGACCACCACTATTATTACATCACACATTTTCAGAGGATTCCTGTAAAGTTATTTCTATAAGGTTACAGGTTAACCTTCCTGGAGCCTTTAGTCCTGAGGTCTGGTTTGCTGAACCAAAGGTTTTTTCCAATATCTAAGCAAATTGTTAGTGTTAGTAATGACTATTCTGGGAAAAATTCTTAGGGCAGTAAGTACATTTGTGGTAGAAATAAAAAACTGTTATCTAACAGTTTGGGGGCTCTGGTCCAGTTTACAGCTCTTGTTCAGTAGAGCCAGATTCTTTGTTTTCAATGAAGAGCTTAAGGGTCATGGTATATCAATGTACCTCTTTATTTACTCTCTTTATTTAACTTTTCCAAGGTAAATACAGGTTTCCACTCTACGTAACATTTGAAGCAAAATAGTGACACTGATGTGGCTTACCCTCTAACAGTGGGGGCTCTTCTTCAAAAGAGTTTGTAGATTCAGGAGCCCCAGGAGGAGCTACAGGCTGGAATACCTGCCCAGTGTAAGGTGGATCAGTTGATGGGGCATAACAAGGTGCTGCATTATCTCTGCCAAAAACATAAAAATATTACATGTACAAGTATTCAGAGCCTTTGCCACGACACTGTCAATCAGGCCTGTATGGTAGAGTGGCCAGACGGAAGCCACTCCTTAGTAAAAGGCTCATGACGCTCCATCTGGTGTTTGCCATAAGGCACCTAATGGACTCTCTGACCATGAGAAACAAAATGATCTGGTCTGATGAAACAAACAATGCCAAGCTTCATGTCAGGAGGAAATAACATGCCTACAGTGAAGCATGGTGGTGGCAGCATCACACTGTGTGGATGTTCCTCTGCAGCAGGAACTGGGAGACTGGTCAGAGTATAGGGAAAGATGAGTGCAACAATGTACAGAGACATCCTTGATAACCTGCTCCAGAGCACTCTTTGAATGTCCCTGAATGGCACACTCAGAACCAACAGTTGAATCTGATCGAACTGGAGATATCTAAAAATGACCATAAACCAACAGTCCCCCATCAAATCTGATAGAACTTTAGAGGTTCTGCAAAGAAGAATGGGAGAAACTTCCCAGAAACAGGTGCCAAGCTTATAGTATCAGACTCAAAAAGACGGTAATTGCTGCCAAAGGTTATAAATACTTATGTATTTTTGTGTTTTATTTTTAATACATTTGCAAAGATTTCAAACAAATGTTTCTCACTTTGTCGTAGTGGGGTATTGTGTGTAGAATTTTTAGGGGGGAAATGAATTTTATCCATTTTGGAATAAGGCTTTAACATATTAAAATGTGCAAAAAGTGAAGCACTGTGAATACTTTTTGGATGCACTGTATTTCCCATCTTATACCCCATCCATTAATGCAGTGGTCCTGGTTCTTCCTTATCAAACACATCAGGGCTGGTTTTCCAAAAAGTATCTTTGCACAAGGATGAATTTTAAATGGTTGAACAAGCACCACACTTAACTATCTCTCTTTTTGGTCAAATTTATACAAATATTTAAATTCTGTTAATTTTTACATTTGAAATGAAGGAAATTTCAGGATCTCCTGAAAATAGCAATATCTGGCATGTGTGACTGTCTTCAATAAATGCATTTTTTTGGCAAAGACAGGAGTGCTCTAAGGCCAATGTTTTGAAGCTGTGGATCAAAGGGACGTACCACCATACCACCATAGAATAGAAGCATGTAAGTGGTAATTTTCATCAAAAATAACTTTATTTTTTACTTTAACTTTCATTTCATTTAACTTAGCATTCATTTCTAGTGCATAACATGGCAAATAGAAAAATTCTTACATGTCATGATAATCTGAGCCAGTATATGCAGCAGGGTCATAGCCATAGGCCTCCTGCCCCTGGGTATCAAAGTAATATTCAGACTGGTAGAAGTCTTGATCCAATTTCTGGAAGTCCCCCATTCTAAAAACAACACAAAAGATACCTCATGTTACTCGTGGAAAAACAGTGCTGAACTGCAACAAACAGCAAATACACAATCTATCATTCTACACTAAGTGTTTTCTATACACACACACACACACACACACACACAAATGTTACCCTAAATCTAATGTAAATACCTTAACAAGTCCAGAAGAGCTGATCCCGTGGTGAACAGAGTGGTGTATTATGGTGAGGGTCCGCCTGGTCACAGGGCAGCTGCTAGCTGTGTGGGACTTGTATTCAAAGGGCTATTTATAGTGGTCTATATTTACACAGATGACATGGACAGCTTTAAGACTAGTGGATAAATACAGGAATTAGTTTACATTTTTATTGCAAATCCAAGGCTTATATTTGATTCCGTGTCCTTTTCATGTTTTAATAGATGAAATTCTGTTCATCAGTTTTCAGACACATTTCATTTTAAACTGAATGTCCTAAGGAGGAGGACATCTGCTCTTAAAGGTACATTCAGTCCTAAAACTGCCGTTCAATGTTGTTTGTTATGCAGTAAATCACAAATAACACTGCATTAGATTTCTAAGCCACTGTGATGATTTTCTTCAATGATACAATAAAATGCATTACACACAATCATCATACTAGCACAGGAAATCAGATGCGCTCACTCAATCCTGATAGTCTACCACTGATCTGGTAACACAGAGGTATAATGGAAGTTATATCATATAGACATAAGTATCCTGACAGCCAGACGAACACTCTTCCAGTAGGACTGTAGTGCTGGACAGGGGAGAAAGGAGTACTGTTGGTGAGGTTGATGGAGTTGAAGGCTGCAGAGAGAACCATGACTGGCAGACTGTTTGAGATCCTGGGGATATTTTAAATCTGAAATTGTGCAAAAGAGATTGTGATATGCATTTAGGATGCCACAGAAAAAAAAATGTAGGTTCCAGATGCTGGTAAAGTATCTTTACCTCAACTTCTTCACATGCATCACACATATATTATTTGCATAAATGTTTTTTGTAAAATGGTATCACTGAAACAAATGACATTTAAAGTGGCTCAGCAGTCTAATGATGCTTGCCATTGGCAATGGACAATGCTCTCTTTGAGTGGGTAGATTGCGTGCTCTCTGTTTCGGATCAGGGGACCCAGCCCTTTCTTTTGAACACATTGTTTGCCCAGCAATGATGTAATGATGGAGTTTGAAAAGAAGCGGTGCCTTACTTATGTATATGTGTTGGAAGAAGCATGTGCTTGTCTTCACCCTCCTAGTGCCCCTGCTAATGAATGCATTCAGCAACTCAGATATGCAGATGTACAAGCTTGTCAAGTCTGTACAGAAGTATTGTCAGTAGAATAGTACTCTCTGGAGCAGTTACAAAAGAACCTATTGGCACCATACCTAATGCCAGGTGTGGGCTACGGGAGTATAAGTCTCCAGCATTGAGCTGTGGAGCAGTGGAAATGTGTTCTCTGGAATAATGGTGTGCCAGCCAATACTTTAGGTAGGAGCTGGGATGGCGATCATCCAATATCTAGGCCTCACTAATGCTAATCTCACTGAATAAAATCAAATCCTCACAGCAATGCTCCAAAAATCTATTAGAAAGTATTCCCTGTACAGTAGATACTTGCTTAAACAAATGCAGGATAAACTACTTAATAGCCTTGATATCAGAAGAATTAATAAATGAGTCAATGTCCCAATACATTTGTCCAAATAGTGTATACAGTTCTTCTACTCATGATTGTGTCATTGCAATTACTTATGATATGCTCAAGAATGAAACACACCTTATAACATCATTATGAAGATACCTCTTAAGCTAAAGGTATATCTAGACTCTAGACTATTCACACTAGCTAGCAAGATGCTCTGGATAAGAACATCTGATAAATGCCATTAATGTTATTAAAGGAATTGGTAGCATAAACCAAACAGGTTGTTTGTACTGTTTAGTCTCCATATATTGACTATATGGGCTGGGGTGACACACCTTTAACGGTATGTTTAAAAACCTTCACAATACTTATTTACATACTATGTCAGATCAGTGCTTTAAATAAGATATAAAGGACAGCTGGTGATGGACAGTCCTTTGATATATTGTTGAAACCAGTAACTATTCTTGCCTCAGTGGCTACCTTGGTCCAAGTAGTGTTAAGTAACTGTAATTTAGCTTGTGTATATCTGTAGAGCAGTGTTAAATCCAACTTACATGTACAACAAACATATATAAGAAACAGAAGACTTTGACAGCTGCCATGTGTCATTTATTATTTTAATATAAAAACTAATAAAATTAGCTTAAAACACAATAAAATCATACATTTTTCATTCATCTGTTTCCTAAAAGTAACAGTACATTTGTAACAGGTACACTATTCTTTCGATCACACAAATACAAAACTCATATTTAATAACGCACAACATAATAAGAGCAAGAAAACACATCTAGAACACATCTTGTTTCTGCTGTTGATTACTGCCACGGTGCTCTCCTTCCCAACACACGGTTGGTGATCTTCTGCAAGAAAAAAACCATGCATGAGGTTTAAATGTAGGACAAAATGGTCTGATTCATGTATCTGAAGAGTGCATTTATGTGGGTAAAACATCTTGAGTTTAACAGCACTTTACCTTGTTAAAGAGTTGAGCGTTGAGGCGGTACGTGTGGTACTCTGCTTTCTTTTTCTCTTCCTGTTTCCTCTTCTGAACCTCCGGTAGCTGAGCATAAATCCTGATGGATGAAGCAAACAGATGATCTTTCTTTTTTCCCCCCATTTATTTTAAATAATACTTATTCCACATCTGATTTGACTTTAAAAAAAGTCAGCACACCAAGCATGTGACACAATTTGCCAATAAAATTTCAACACCCATTTCCATCTTTCTTTTTTTCATTCTCTCTCATGCTCGTACACACAATCCTACCTCCTGACTCTGTCTGTATTGTCTATTCTCTGAATGCTCCCACTGAGAGCATAGAGAAGAAGGCACAACATAACACATACCGTCAATAAAGCATTAATTGCTAATTCACAGTGTAGACACAAAGAGCCAAAGAAATAAGAATAAATTGTTTATTGACAAGTTCTTACCGCTTGGATCTTTGGACCATCTCTTTCACTGGAATGACACGTTTAGAGGGCAAAGGAGGTGGAGCTGAGGAATGGAGAATAGTCAACTTGGTGTAATGTTCATTTCATGTGGTCACATTTTGCTGTCAAACGATAGGATGAGGAATTCTACCCAACCTGCTATCGACTGCTGCAGAGGTAAAGGCTGGTGGAAAAGTTTGTTGCTCTCTCTGTTAAAGACGGTCTGCAGCTTCCTTTCCTCTGCAATCAGACACAGCCTCTTCATCCGCTCTCGGGAACGGGAAACAAATTCTGGTCGATGCAACTCCAGAGCCTCCTGCAAGGTTGATAAATGGCAAGAGCACTTTAAAACATTTGTTCAACCAAAATAAAACATGTGTCCCTTCATCTTATGTGCTATCAGCCAAGACATTTCCGTGTCCTAAAGCACTAGAGCTACAATGCAAAATGAATTCCATTCGTAGCCTCTAAACTGCATTTGTTGGAGCCATTTTTGAAGTGCAATTTTTCCCCATTTCAGTGCACATCATGTCTAGCTGAATACCTCCCTCTGGTGGTGCACAACAATCAGTGATGTTATTCAGTTACGCACAAGACGAACTGAAATAACGAAAAACTGTAGGTAATCAAGTGTTTGGATATAAGTGGACAGATGTAGGCATAGAATTAGGGTTTTTTCATCTAATCTGTATATGACATTTCATTATTTTATTTGATGGTTATTTTATTTGTTGGTTACTACGAATCTCCCACATTTAAAGCCTTTATGTTCATGCTCACCTGGGGACCCCACAGATTTGTGTTTCTCAGTCTGTTTGTCAGTATATTAATTTCTAAAATGAACATGCAGATGTGGTTTCTGGTACTGTACCTCAATCCAATGTTTCTCAGCTTTGGTCCTGGAGGCACATTTAAGTGCTTTACCTGTTCCTAACAGACTCGATTCAACTAATCAGCTCATTAACATGCCCTTTAAGAGTTGCAGGGGTTGTGTCAAAACAGGAAATGCACGACAGGAGTACCTCAAGGGATACTATAGAAGGCGACTACTGCTACTGTTTTTATGCTTATATTTATGTATAGCAAGCATACTTTTGTTCAGTTTTATTCACTTTATCCTGTACAACAACAATGAGGGGTCCCATCATTGTTTACCTTGTGTTAGAACTTCCAGTGCATCAGGACCATTGATATAGATAAATCATTCTGAACAGAAATCATTTGGACAGGTGCTAAAACACACAAGAGTGTGTTGTCAGCTGTGCTTTTAGCACTGCTGTTCAGGTGAAAACCTCCTCTTGTTCCTCTAACTGAGCACATTATACTGCTCATTCTTTATGCTGATTATCATTGTGACTGCAATCTATATCGTCAGACCCACTGCCACATCAGAGGTCTAACACAAAGGCATCTTGTCAGTCTTTAAAATAGGCATGGTGACTAAGTAATCAGTGGTCAGTTTGCCAGACAGTCAATCATTTGATCACACATGTGTAACACTCAAACTTACACAGCACCACACAGACTGCAATAAGAGCAATAAGTGAAAAATCTTTTTAGTCTACGCTCAGCTTGAATTTGGGTGTGGGAAACACAAAACATGAAATGTGATCTACTGTACTAGAAGTAATACACCCTTCTACAAAAACAGCAGTGCCAACTATGTCTTTAGGTCAAAGCGTATACGGGCCTACATATAAGCACTGACCTGAAGAGAGAGACGGACTAAGGAAGAGGGTTTCCTGCTGTCAGTCTGTGGAGGGGCTTTAGGCTCAAGGGGCTTCTCTCGTTCCAGCTGAATATGCCGTTCTCTTAGTGGTTCCCTTAATGGCTCTCTCCAGGGCCGAGTCCTGCTGTAGGGCTCAAACCAGGCATGGTTTGCAAACCTCATGGCCTCTGACTGAGGCTCATTTTCTTTTCGGGCATCTTTCTTTAGCTCATCAGCAGACACAAACCATGAAACACCTTACAAACCGACACAGAGACAGAAAATGAGTGAAATAAGCCGGACAGACTGTGGTGGTGTAAAAATGATGCCTCAACTAACAGAACCTTAACAGATTTCACAAACTAACCATTAGGGTAGCACATCTGGTTGCGCCTGTGGAGGCCTTCTCTTCTTTGCACTGTTTGGGTCTGAGCAGGGACAGCCCTGGAAGCTGTAAGTTTGGGAATACTGCCTTGTATTTCTGAGTGGGTTGATGAAGGAGTCCTGGCATCTCTGGCATTGCATGGGGAAGGGAAGACAGTACCGACATCCCGTGTATGTCTGCGAGTGCCATTTACTACAATCTCCAAATCACCTATAGAATACAGTACAAAATTCCTTATTTCTAAAAGCTGTTTTCAATGGACTTCCAAGTGATGAACCAATACAGTACACCGACCGCTCATAGGGTGACTGACCTGCTTGTATGCCTCTGCTGACCACCTTGACCTTTCGTTTCTTGGTATTGAGAGTGTGAGCAGTACCTCTCTGAGAGGGGAGTGTGTAAGTGCTTGGGGAAGATAGTGAGTCCGCAGAGGCCTATGGAAAATTCAAAACCATACAATCAAACATACAAAGTAAAATGACTGGATAAATGCACAATATATTCAGGCAATTTAAATTCATTAGACTCTAATAAGTCCACCTAATATAACCACCACATGCTTAAGTGCCAGTGAATCAATAATGAAGTGCTGGGTGAAATGATGACACTGTATGCCATTCACGCTTTTCATTAGAAAATCGGTCAAAAATAAATAAGCTCAAAATGAAGCTGTTCTGCTGTGCACCTTTACTCCAGAAGGAGGCATGTGCTGTGCTGTGAGGAGGTGAGTTGTCACACCGGGCAGCCTTTCTTAAAAAAATCTCCAGGTTAAAACAACCCGAACAGGTGTAAAATGGATGTTTAATGGGGGGACTGTAAGGTGAGAAAACGTGTTGAGAGCTGGCCAACCATATGAATAGTTGTCCAACATGAATCATAAATTTCACAGAAATAACACAGAATTCTGAACTAATGCAGGATGCAGTCTTACCGTGGATTCATCTGCGCTGATTACCTCTGTGACAGCAGACGTAAGGCGATGCTCAGAAATCCCACTGTCTTGTCCTCTTCTCTGCTTGTTGATGGTGTTGTAAAGCTTTAACAGGCTGCCACTGCTCCCATGAGTGTGACCCCCAGTGAGCTCTGCTGACCCAGACTTAACCCTGTGTGACCCAAACGCCCTCAGCAAGCGCTGTGTGTCAATGGTACACTGGCTGCTGCTAGTCTCCACTGACAGACTGGCAGACTCGTCTCTCTCTGCAGGATAGCGATGAGCATTCTCTTGCTCTGCCTCCTCTGATGTCTGACTGGCAAGTTCGGGGTCCTCAGTCCATGCTGATTTTGGAGTTGCTCTAATTTCATTCCTGCCTTTGTCTCCTCCTCTCCTGCTCGTCTCTTTCCCCTTTGCCCTCTCTGGCTCATGTTCTCTTGACAGACTCTTGCCCCGCTCCTCTCGGCTACAAGCCTGTTTGGCAGGCGTGTTTGGTGGTATGGTGCTGCTCAGGAGACGGGACAGACGCTCCAATCTCTCCAGCAGTGACATCTCTCCCTCGTTAGTGGGCTGAATCTCCTGCAGGCTCCACCTCTCACTGAAACGCTGCCACAGTTGGTCGAGAGAGCTACCAATCTCCAGGCCAAGCCCTTGAGCATTCATATGCTTGTCCTCCTCCCTAATGGGCTTTTTGGGTAAAAGGAGTGATTCTGGTAGCAAGCTATGCCTTTGATACCGCAGGTCATCTGTGCTGTAGTCGGCCTCCATGTGCAGGGGGACAAATCGTTCTTCCTCCTCTTCAGCCAGCTTAGTATGATGTATGGCCTCCTGATCCTGGTCAGAACCATCAGATGTCATGGAAGCTGGAACCTCATAGTGAGAACCAGCAATGTCTTTTTGGGTACCAACTGTAACCTTGGAATCATAGAGTCCTGTCCAAGGAAGAGAAAATCAATTAAAAGATAATCTGTCAGAGCAGATTCTTTACAAAGTTCTGTTTTGAGCAGACAGGCCACCTCTTACCTCGGCTCATTTTGGCCCTCTTGCTATAAATACCCTCCTTATGCTTTGGTGTAACACCGTTGTCCTCAAGCTCTCTGGAGCCCAGAATATCAGTGGTAAAGCGAGGAGCCACAGCGTCGTCAGACCCTACAGAAAAAATTAAAAAGAGAAAAAAAAAGAAGACCAAACAGAAGTGGTGTCAGTTTTAGAGACGAAAGGCAGAGCAGAGAGAGAAGCCCCAGGAGGCTTTGGCTTGTGCACGTGATGAAACTCAGTAACACTAGTCTGTCTTTCTCTCAGACAAAGAAGACTTTGAATAATGTAGGAGCGCAAGCAGGAGGGGCCCAGAGCCGTGTGATGGAGAATGAGGGAACAAGAATACAAGAGAGCAAAACTAATGTTCATACTTTTTTCTTCAGTGTTGTGAAAGGTTTATAAGTCGCAATCTTGAAATTCAGTATTATAAACACTCCCTGTGTTCAGTACCAGTTTTCACAGTTCTTTTACTTCTCCATTTTCCCCCATTATGGGCCCTTCCATTACCTTTCTGGCTGAGGTAGAGATGACGTTATGAGCACTAGAGAATGAATGAAGACAATTCACAATTCATACTAAGGCTGCATGATGTTGGGAAAAACGGGACACTGTGTCATTTTGTTGTTCTGCGAAAAATACATAAAGTTTCATACAGACGTTCTCCAGAATTTGATGATTTAACCTGTCTTGATATTAATAATGCAGTCTGTGTACAAACACTGGATTACAATAAATATTGTGCAGATATAATCTGCATCGGCTAGACAGGTCATACAATATGAACAGTGTGAGTTTTGTTGTATTTAGACCATTGTAGTGCAACATATATGATTTAATTTGCCATACATGGCAGTGGATGCCTTGCTTATGCAAAATCATACATATATCATATTATAAGTACTATGAATGATTAAAATGTAAAATATATATATTTACATATAAAAATATATGTTAAATATATATACCATTTGAGTTGCTGGGTTTCAGCAGCCATATTACAGTTCAGTATTTGGGGCAATTTACTGAGGAAAACATCACGGGAGAATAGGGTTTGACTCCATTGTTGGGCAAGTTCACCCTGTAAACCCAATAAGAGTTATTTGGCAAAATTCCCAAAGTTACATTCTACCTGTAAAACAATGCAAACTAAATTTTAATGCAAGAAAAATCAATCAATCAATCAAAATGTAAACACATCATGGTCCAATCTCTCTGTCTCTCCAAAAAAAAAAAAAAAAAAAAAAAAAGTTTAATGCATAGTTTAGTGCATAGCTAAGTGCAACATTATCACCCTCTGCTTGTTTAGTCTCAGCAATTATGCTCTCTTCTCCACCTCTTAGATAGAAAGCACACCACAACTGTTATACTGGACATTGCTGGTAGGGTTGTAAACACTTTATTCAAATACTCCTGGGAACTATTGAGGAGTACAATCAACTAGTAATATGTAATGCTCATTACCCCTTGCCTTAAAGACGATATCAATTCTGGCAGGTAAGGATTATGCCAGCTTCTTCAGATCTGAATTTCCTTGAGGGAACCCTCCCAAGGGATCAAGAAAGTTCTATCCTACCCTATCCCCTGGTAATTTTATCCCAGTCATCCACTGACTGATTCAGTGACACAGACATGGAACACAGATATTGTCTGGCCAGTTGTTCTAAATTTCCAAAATAGTTTCACACAAAGGTGTAACCCAAGGCCAGAGGATGTAACCAAAACCCTGGAAAAGATGCAAAATTCTATCTTTTGTCTTTGCAGTTTCAAGTGGCTTTCTTGCTGTACCTGGGTGAGAACTCTCCTGGGTGGTATCGGAATGATTGGGAGAGAGTTCGGGATCAGTCTGTGGCATGTAGAAAAGCTCAGAGCTGCCGTGAGGTTTATATGGCAACAGTGCTGGAACAGCTGTAGGAACACAGACCACAAAGGAATTCATCAGAGAAGCTGATAGGAAGCAAACAGATACTGTCCATGAAAATTAAAGAGCAGTGCTTTAAATATTGCTGCTTACCAACTTTGTGGACTGAGAGAGGTCTACCTGACCCATGAAGTCTTTGGGATGGAGTAAAGCCTTGTGGATACCTGGACCTGATGGGAGAGTAGCCACTGACCATTCCTGTGTACTGCCCATGGCCTGCATGTCTATTTTCACCTACACTGGCCTCGCTGATTTCTGAGGTGTGCTGCTCTTCACTGGAGTTAAAGACAGGTGGCTGGACTTTGTCTGAATAACGTTTGCATAAGGAAGTCTGTTGTTCTGAGGCTCTGTGGGCATCATCTGCAGATGAGTGGAGTCTTTGAGTCATGCTCTGTTGTGGTTTCAGTGTAAGGGTAAGGTGGGTGTGGGACATGTGAGGTTTCTGAGAAAGTGAGTCCATACTTGGTGTGACGTCTTTCTTGCAAACCACATCTTGTACAAACGATTGATCGGTTTTCTCATCTTTTCCCTCCTTGTCTGCTCTCATTGCCACCTTTTCTTCCATCTCAGGTCCTATGTCAGATACAAGAGCCCGTTTACTCTGCTCATCTGCATATTTCAGTGATGTGGGAATGCAGCTTTGCTCAGGCTTTGGCGCAGTATGTTTCAAGTCATCTTGTGCAGTCAGATGGTGGGTCTCCAAGTGTGGCAAAGTTGTGTGATGAGTGGATGCTGTTGTGAAAGAGGCGAGAGGTGCAGGAAGATTCAGTCCCTCCCGGATGGCAATCTGACGAACTCTGGCCTCCAAACTGTGACTGAGAGGTGTGTGCAGTGGGGAGGTGGGGTCCAGTGGATTTTGGGTGGCTCTCTGCAGCTGCTTGGAAAGAAGGTCTTCAGCACTGCGCATGGCTGCAAAGCCTACTGGCTCAGAAACAGCACCAACACTGGACTGCACACTGCCTTCAGAATCTGAGCTCCACTAAAGTAATGAGGGAGAGAGATTGTGTTAGGTTAGTCCACAAATAAGGAAGGTTCAAAAAAGGAACACAATTCATTTTAAATTTATGGTATTATGTTGTTTCCAAACAAACTGAAGCACTGTATAAAAAAAAAACAAAAAACAAAACAATCGACTATTTACCGATCAGCCATAACATTGAAACCACCTGCCTAACACTGAGCAGGTCCCCCTTGTGCCACCTAAACAACTCTGACCCAACAAGACATGGACCCCATAAGATCTATGAAGGCGTCCTGTGGTATAAGACACCATAGGACACCTGTGCTATTGGATGGTTCACCAGTTGTCCTTCCTTGAACCACTTTGGGTAGGTACTGACCACTGCATATCAGGAACACCCCACAAGGCTCTGACCCAGTCATCTAGCCATCACATTTGTTCAGATTCTCATGCTCACCCACTTTCCAGCTTCCAAAACATCAACTTCAATAATTCATGGTTCACTTTGTGTATCACAGGTGCCATTGTAACCACAATCAATAGCCACTTTTCTACTGCATGATCCCTACACTACTCCAATGTAAGGGTATGTTTGTTTTCCACTAGCATGGCTCTGCCCGAAAAGCAGGTGGTGACATCGCAAAACACTAAAGCCCTGGGTTCTGCAGATTTATGAATTCTAAAAACAGCCAAAAAGGAAGAGCAGAATATAACCAGATATAAAGAAAAGATGTTACTTTGTAAGAAACTTAATGTGAGACTTTCAGGAGTTTAAGTGTCTTTTAGAAATAAATAGTGTTGTTACATTGGAAGCTTCTCTATACAACATAATAACCTAAACAATATATATGTGATACCACAGCAATATCACTGAATTTGGCCAATCTGGGCTCTGTAAGTTTTACACATCACGTTAGTCACTCCACAGCTAGCAGGTACGAAAATAGTACCCAGTAACCAACCAAAAGCAAAATAAATTGAGTACAGTCGAGTCTAGTAATGTAGGGACCATTCTGTGGAAAAGCGTCATATATAATTCACTTACTCCACAGTGTTTCTAACGTTACGGCTGATCAATGTATTGTTTTTCCCGTTTAAATCAAAACCTCCAACTAAAAAAAAAAAAAATAGAGTCATCATTCTTAATAAGACACCAATGTTCAGGCCAGCATTGGTAGGAGACAGAGTTGGGTGAAACCAATGCACTGAAATGCTCCTTTCTGTGCACGTTACACTGCTCTGTTTGGCACACAGTTTTACCTTTAATAGACCTTATCAGGACTGTCCACAGAGCAGTCTGTCAGCATCACAGAGGAAAAAAACTCATATTACTTAATACCGATTTATGCAGTAAATAAATCGCCCACCCCACCCCATCCCATCCATTGGCATGGATTATAACTTTCATTTTTATTAGTTAAAAAACAAACAAAAAAATATTACGTTTCTATAGTAGATATAGAAATATAGGATGTGTTGTACCTTGGACTGTTTGGTGTGGAGCAACAGTTCTCGTTTGATGTCCTCAATTCTCCTTCTGTCTTCTACACTGAGCTCCAAGCTTTCACACTGGTGGCCAGACACCTTCATCATGATCCACTCTGAAGAAGAAAAAAAAGAAAACTCTGAAAATTATCCAATCAGGAAGAAAACAACTTGAGATGTTAATTTATGTCTATCTTCTTTGTGTCACACTTTCCACGTCGGAAAAAGATGTTTACCTCTTGCTCGACTCTCTTCCGGGTCAGTGGTACTTGGACAGCTGGTAACCACGGAGACTGGTGTCTCGCTCTTTAGGAGCTTAGCAACCCTGACAGCAAGAGAACTCTCACTGCTGCTGTCACTTAAATCACATAATTCTTCCTCTGCTGGGCTGTGAGTGGGGCTATTCACAGGTGAGCTAATCCCAATGTTCTCTGCACTCTCCTGGCTTTGCTGCTGGGCATATGATGCTGAGGAAAATTTCCCCTGCATGACTGGCAGACTTATAGGACGCACCTTGTCTGGGTCTGCTGCACTACAGCCCTCAGGTTCTGTCCTCCTTGGTGCCACACTAAGGTCACGTGATTTCACATTCCCATCTCTGCTCTGAGAAGTGGTATGTTCAGTGATCATTTGACCACTATAAGTGGAGAGCTGCAGAGGCCCACATGATGATGAGGTGCTCTCTTTCAGGGCAGAGTCTGAGGAAGAGCGAGCAAGGACCATGGAATTTTTTCCACCAACTGACAGAGAAGAGTCATCTCTACATGTTTGTGTGTTTCGTCTGAGAGACAGGAACGAGGCATCACTCTCAGAGTAGTGGGAACCAGGAGAGGAGGCCAGAGAGGAACGAACAGACACCAGGCTTTCTGCTTGACCCAGGAGACGCCTGATCTCCTGCAAGGTGTCAGACCCCACCAGAGAGGAGTCCTCCTTTTTAGCTTCCAGACAAGGCTCAGGATGAAGGACAGAATCTGGGCTAAGCTGGGCTGGTAGGCCATAACTACCTTCCCGCTGGGGAGCACCGGACTCTTGAGACGCAAAGGATGGGTGTGATGAAGTATAAGGATCAGGGGCAGTCTCACTTGCTTGGCAACGCACCATCCTGTCTGGCTTCTGAACAGTAAGCCATCGAGTTAATGAGGTGCTGGAATTTGCAGAGAGCAAACTGGAATTTGAAAATGTCTCCTTTTGAGGACTACCTCCTGTATAAAAACAAAAACATATCAAACAAGTGTTATAAACAAGAGGACATTTTTTTATTTGACTGCTTGAGAAAATTGACAAAATTGTACATGCCAGGTGATAATCAAGTCTTAACATCTTGTTGAACTGGCAACAACATATGGATAATTGATATTGTTGTAAAAGTTAAATGAACTGGTGGAAATAATTAGATATCAGATTTATTAAATAATAAAGTTAACTGTAATAGATATAAATTGATATGTTGCTCACTCTCAGATGGCTGTGTGCTCTTAGTTGGTGTTCCAACTGAGCCTTTGATGGTACACAGATCAGTAGGAGAAAACTCAGGCTCTCTGATGGGTCCTCGGGGTGTAAATGGATTTAGGATTTTTGAAGGTGACTGATCAATCCCAAGGTTGCGGAGGTACAGCTACAGAGAAATGAACAATATCAAAAGAATGTTATTCATATGGATACATTTAAAGAGACTAGAAAACTATGTGAAAAAAAAAAAAAATTACTTACAGGGATCCTGTCTTCAATGTTAAGCTCAAAAGAGAGTGGAGGGGAACCAGGTCTGGAAGTCCAGTAGGGTGCATAATTGTCCACTTCCAGACTCACCACAGATGATGCAGCACCCACGGATGCCAACAAACTCTGTTCACCGGGACAACTGCCCTGGGAGCTGGAAAGAGCATTGTCTATGTTGTGGTTTGAAGACACATTACTGAACTGGCCCAAACTGAGCAAGGCAGTGGGCTTTCCTAGATCTGCTGTTTCTGGTTGATCTGCTGGGCTTTGTTCACTCACTCCTAAGAGCAGTGGCGATTCATGCAAGTATGGGGACATGCCCTCAGAGCTTGGGAGTTGTGGGTTGTGCTGAGGCCTCTCCTGATGAATGGATGTTACTACTGTGCTGAGAGAGGACTGTGAATGGGAGTGAGCAAGTGGTGATGCTAAAGGAGGTGCTCCGATTCCTCCTGTACCTAATGCATCCCCACGTCTTGGTAAGCTGCCCTTTAGTCGAGAGGAGGTGACCACAGTTGGCTGAGAGGCACTGGTGTTAATGTCAAACTCTGATGATGTTTCATTGTTACAGTGTGGGCTTTGTCCATCAGATACAGAGCTCTGCACTTTCTTCTTAACAGATGCATTGTCTACCCCCTGCAAAGCCAGGTTGTCATAAAGTGACCCATTGGAACTCTGATTGGCCTTCCAAGCATCCACTTTCTGCAAGTAGCTGAGGGTGGGTAAAGAACGCACTCTTCCTGCAGAGAGAGCAGAATCCTGATCCTTGAACTCTCTTTCAGAAAGAGAAGAATAAATATGTTTGGTGTTTGGTGGACAGGAAGATTTCTCCTCAGTGGCAAGATCATGTATTCCAGTGGAAGAGGTCTCATGAATATCGGGGACCTCAGGATGAAAAGAAAGGACATGTGATCCTGTGTGATCCTCCATTGGGACTGAAGATGAACCAGGTGGAGTGCTAGGAATGGTCTGGGGGTCTGTGGTGCCTAGTCTGGTCTGGGTTGATACAGCCATAGTATCAATGGTATTGTGTTGTGAGGATATAGGAGAAAGTCTGGCCTTGGCTGATGCTGCTGCATTAAGGAACACAGCAGGTGTGGACTGAGACACTGGTTGGGAAGTCAGGAATGAACCATATGCTGCTGTCTGACCGCCTGAGGCCCAAAGCACACTCTGTAGCTCTGGCTGGTACACAGCGCTGCCACTGACTGGGGTGATATATGATGCATTTGGGGGATTTTTGGTCCCACTTTGGCTTGTATGTTCTGACTCTGTGATATCACTTTGGCTGAAACACAGGGGCAGTCTGTGCGCTGGGTCTGGGTTGCACTCTGGTTGCATGCTTGAGGAGCGAACAGTAATATTTGAGGTCATAGATACATTAGGGGAAAGCAACACACCACCATTTCCTGTGGCCGTTCTCTGGGACAGTGATGAGGAGCCACCTTGTGGTTGCTCCCTACTCCCAGATGGCCTAGGCTTTGTTTCTTCTTCAGTGGTATCATCAGGAGCATGGTAATGGTGACTGTCAGTGTGTTTAGACTGGTTCTGGATGGAGTGTGATTGGGTTAGGACAGCTCTAGTTTGAGCAGACTCAGAGGCAGAGGAGACAGTACTACTACGTGAACTGGCTCCACAAACATCCTTTTCTAGAATTTCCACCAAGAAATGAGCAGGAGCATCACCACTTACAGCAGGGGTATTAGCCTCTCCAGTATGCAAACTTGTATCAATCTGTTCCTTCCCCTCCATTTGTCTATCAATGTTCTTCAGTCTACTGTCTTTATCCTTCTCATCATCATCCACCTGTACTGTGTTATAATGGCAACCAGGTGATAAGCTGTGTTGTGAAAGTGAGCAGCAGCTACTGCCTCCATCTGAAATGGCAGCAGTCGCACCCAGTGGATACTGAGACAGTGAAGGCTGTTCATGTGAAGTGCTTAGGAAGCTGGACTCCACATCCAGATGTGACAAATGATGGTATCTCCCAGAGGCAATGGACAGATCAGGAAATCCCCTAAACAAAGAAACAAAATACTTAGGATAGTTTAAACATCACAACATTAATTTTAAGAGTTTTGAATGCAGTACCTCAAAGGGACAAACTCTGAGTGCGTTTCATGAAGAAGAGTGGACTCAGAAAGGACGAGGGTCTTCCCCTGTGGAATCAGTGCCAGGGCAGGTGACAAATGGCTATCCTGGAACTCTGCCATGGTGGAGAATATGACATCAGAAAATATACCAAAGTACCAAAGTACCAAAGCTAAAAGTAACCATTTAATTTAATCATTTGTTCTTTAAGCAACTGCAGTAAAACTTGTTTCTTTCAAAATGCTTTTGATACCGTCTCTACTGTCCAGCAAAGCAAAGAGTGTTAATGAGGTTTGGATGCTGGATGATCACCACTCCACCTCACTCCAGAATTACTGGATGGAATGCAGTTCCACTGCTCCACACCTCAATGCTGAGGGCTTTATAGCCCACACTTGGCATTTTGCATGGTGCCAATATGTTCACATTTATCTGCTCCAGAGAGTCTTATTGTATGGGCAGTACTTCTCTACAGGGACTAAACAAGCTCTTTGTGTACATTTGCCCATCAGTATCAGCAATATATGCAACTTAAAGTAGCTGAATGCATTCATTAGATGAGGTGTCCACAAAAATCTGACCTATAGTGTATTCAGTGTGTTGGCAATGATGACCTCTGTGTTTACCTAGCTGTATTGAATTTGATCTGTCAGCTACTTGTTGCATTCTTGAATCTCCTATGACAGAAATGTGTTCCTCTGGGTTGAGGGTGACCCCATGCTGACAGCTAGTCTCATGCAGGGCAGATGTGTGTCCTAGAAACTGACTGGGATCCTCTTCTACAGATAGCTGATGCCACGACTCCATTCCCTACACAGACCAAATAATACACAAAAAAACAAACTTGTTCATAATCATCATCATCACATCATCATACTGCATAGTAAGCACTGTTTTAGTGTAATTCTTGGTAAGCACTGTGCTCTCATGTGCTCTACCACATCACATAGTAAACAGCGCATATCATCTGTAATGAAATGGAAACAGGAGTCATCACAACTCTACACAAACAGTACAACAAGTTTTATATTTTTTGGCTTGTTTCGAAGCATATCAAAATCAGGATCCCACAGTCCTAAAGAAAGGTCACTGACAGAGTATTGTGTGATGCTGGCAGTTCTGGCAACCAAAGCTCCAGGTCAACGACGTGTGAAAGACTTAAACTGCTACTGACTCACTATGATCAGGTGTAGACAGCCATCCAAGTCTAATGCTTTACATGTGCCAGTGATAAACTCAGTTGAGTGATTAAATGAGCACGAGCAACCTGTCAGAGTGGTCTGATCAGTTTTGTTTAGTTAGTTTTGATTAGTTTAGTTTAGTCAGTTCTCTTGGGTTCTCTATTCTGTTTTCTGGAGTGGTTCCTCTGCCAGCACTGGTTGCCATGGCAGTTAACGGCAGCTGTCGTAACTGTCTGCGAGCTAATCAACCCAGTAAGCTGGCTATCTGTCTGTCTGTCTGTGGGGAAACAGCAGAGTTCTTCGGAGCGACCGGACAAACCCCAGAGCACGACTGTAAAGAGTTCAGCTCACTCACACTGTTGGCGCTGGCCCCGTCCTCTCCTCGCCGGAGTTTCTCCATTGTTGTTGTTCCAGCGCGGATGTGTTCACACAACCGCCTTCAACGAAGACAACCGGCGCATGCGCACAATCACCGAACTGCACGCCTGCGCAGATTTGGAGTCGCGTCACCGCTTTTATATATATATATATATTTATATTATATATATATATATATATATATATATATATATATATATATTGAGCTTTAATGTTGGTTTAGTCAAATAAAGCATAAACCGAAAGTATATATAAAAATAAATATAAATAAAAAGGAGCCGTATAAAATAAAGCGCATATATTCATGTAGTTTTAAATATGAATATACTTTAAAACGCTTTAAATTAAATAAAAAAACTATGTTTTAAGCTGTTACAATGATGTCTATATATTTTTTTGATTTATAGCCGGTTCTTATATTAGAGGATCGTATTTCTATTCACATATGTACATAGGTTTGTTTCAGTTCTAATTTGTTTTGTTTTAAAGTATTCGCATCCAATCAGAAACAAGAAGAGAAACGTTCGTTTGATCAAGTCACAAAAGTCCTGATTTGTGAAAGACCACGCAGGCTGATTAGTCCGGTCAAGCACGTGCTGGGCAGATTGAGTCGGGGTTAATTTCTGTAAATGTAAAAGCCTGTGCTGGGTTTGATGGTTTAGTTTCGATTCTCAGTGAAGAGACACCGCTGGAGGAGGAGGAGGAGAGAGGGGGCGGCGCATGCGTACTTCGCTGTGTCGGCAGGCAGGAGGAAGCGTCAGGCGGGCTGTGGTAATGTTAGACCTGCCTGAACTCCTCTCAGCGTTACACAAAAATACTAATATATATATATACACTCACAACAATGTCTAAAAGGGACGACTTCGGACATGGTACGTGTGTTTTCCCGGAGACTGTGTAACTCTTACGTTAGTTCCTCCAAACTTTAGCTAACGGTAGCTTCGTTAGCAGTGAGCGTTCCAGCACAAACAGTCCGAGTGTGAACGGGTGGCCGTTAAAGAGCCGTGTCTGTGTTGTTGTGCCTCTTTAATCTCAGTTGTTGAGGTGTTGTCTCTGGTTGTGGTGTTCTCATTCTTTCTAAGGCTGTAGTTGTGGAACAGCCCTGTAGTCGTTTCGGTGTGAGGAGACTGACTCTGATGTTGTTCTGCTTTGACTCGTGAACACAGTGTTACAGGTTTTACACCGCTGACTTCTTTTCTCCCCCCTCAGATTACTTCCGTCTGCGCGAGAACGCGCACATTATGCAGGCGCACGTGAGTATTGTTTATAACCTCGCTCTTCTCCTAAAGCCCACAGCCAGCACCTCAGCCATGGGATGTGTAAGGTCGGTGCACCTGCCAACAGTGAGGTTTAGTCTTGTCTCCTGTTCTCTTTTCTATCTTCAGTGTAGAAAAAATAAAGCAAACGCATTCTCAAATAAGCAAGAAACATGGTTGAGAAACATGCATGTAATGCCTCCTGTTGTGTTCTGTAAGGAACAGCATGTTTAACCACCCGAAAGCCCAATATTTTTCATCACAAAATAATATTCATTTATTCAGTATTTAGTGTAATTAAAATGCTGATTTTGTTGTAAATGTGATTTACTTATTAAACAATTACATTCTCTCATATGTGGGAAGAGTGTGTGTGTGATACAAACATGTCCAAAACAGGTCCAAACATTAAATGCATTAGTATTTCATTGTTCTGATTTGTAATGCCAGCCCCCACAGGATTTAATTGGTTAGATGTTTTGTGATTAAAGCCAACCAAAGTGGTTTTATGTGGTGTGGGACCTAAAAATTAAGAATACTGGTATAACAAGTACACAAAATAATACATATAAGGAAAGACCCTTTAGAGAGCACAGGCCTGGAAAATATCCAGGCGATATGACAGTTAGCCTGGAAAGCACCCAGGAAATTGTGGCAACTGGAAAGACCATATCTGGAAGAAGACCTCTTAGTGAATCTGGGAAAAGCAGCAGATTCTGACAACAAAAGATCTATAGTCAGCAAGTACCAAGAAATCTGACCTTGGCCTGCAGATAGCCCATTATGTATGGGCATGTATATGCTGATATCATGTACTCAGGGGCAGCCTAGCATGAAGCATTTAAAAAAAATATAGACAGATTGATTCGGATACGATTATATCCTTTGGGATGCTTAATAGGGTCAATTAGGGTCAGAAAGGGTTAAAAAGAAGGACTAAGTGGAAATAATGGTATCTGTTCCAAAAAAAATGTTGTATAATAAAAAGGGGAGGTGCAAAAAAAAAAAAAACCTTCATCTGTAGCCCAAAATGTGTATTTAAACTGTGGGTTTTGGCCACTTGTTGTGAGTTCTTTGCCTGGTACCTTATTGACTTGTTCAATAAAGAGGACCCTCGCCTTTCTCTGAAGACTGACCCTCTGATTCAATTATTTCTATTGTATACTTAGCCTTGCAGTCTTAACAGGTTGTTTTATTTGTGCTGTAGTTAGAGTCCCCTTGGGGGAATAGCACATTGTGTCTTTTTGAGGCACGACAGTGGCGTGTGCTTTTCACATTCACTGGATCCTGTTTCAGGACTGTGCTTCTGATTTAAGTTTAATTTTGTAACCTTCCACAGGAGGCTGTGGTGGACATCATCAGTGGAAGAAGTACAGGATATAATATGCTAGATGCCTTCACTTATGGACTTGGTAAGATTTTGGTTTGGTTTTTGCTGTTGTTGTTTTGGAGAGATGTGCTATGTTTTGGTTATTTTTCATGTTGAACCCTGATTTGAGATGCAGAAAGTAAGTCTAAATTAGAGTATGTTTACATTGTATTTGTCTAGTTAAGGTTTGTTCATAGTGTATCCTGAAAAACATACTTATGAAAAATGTTGTCATTGTCCCAAACAAAAAGTGCAGTTGTTTATATCTAGAAGTGTTATACACAAGGATATCTGATTTCTGTTCAAGGAACATTTTGGGTTATTTTAGTTCAGATTAGGGGTGCACAATTGGAATCAGACAATGCCTGAATCTGCCAATTTTTGGTCCAAGTCAATAACTGGCAACACCCTGGTGTAGAGTGTATAACTTTGCAATAGAGTATAGTTCAGGCTTATGATATGTCATTAATAAATATCACCAGGGTTCATTGAAAATGTGTGCGAATCTAATGATTGTTTTTATGGTGTGCTTGTTTATGGAAACTGTTAGTCATTGTGAAGGTAATGATGAATGTTTGTGGTAATTAGTTACAGTCACTGTTCCACTGAATGCAAAGACATGACTCATTTGCTCTGTGCTAGTTTGTCAGACAGGCCACACCCCCTTCTTGGAGGTAATACTTTAAATTAGAATTTAGCTTATAGGTACAGTGCTATAAAAAGTTTTGCCCATTTTCTCCTTTCCTGTGTTGCATATTTGACTTCAGATACATATTTTATGGATCCAAAAATAATGTAAGTGTGTAACGTGCATTGAAAAATCAGATAATTTGTATTGGTATTGTCTGAACACAAGAGTTTGCGAAAAACAGCAAAAGCCAACAACCCACTCCAGCATGGCTGTGTGATATGACAAAGTCCCCTCACCTTACAGCCCTATGTTTTGTATTATGGTTTATAGAAGAACAGTTGGTGCATAGAGTTGTCTTCTCATGAAAAACAGTTTTAGATAGGGAGCCCCTTGTATTATGTATTTGTGGGATGATTGGTGCTTTTTCCAGTTGAGGCAAACTCCTCATACCCAACTAAAAGGTCCATACAAGATTCTAGCCCAAAGATTTTGTTGGTATGTTGTGAATGGTAGGGCCCATCACCTTGAGTTTTTATTAAATGTAAAAATATTTGGTTTGGAGATAATGGCAATGAAAAGGGGGAGGTGATTGGAATGCTTCCACAGGAACGGCTCAGCACTTCTTGATAAAGTCAAAGACAATAAAAAAATGGGATACAAGACTCCCTTGAGTAACTTACTTTGTCTTCCAGAATTTTTGATCACTGTATAGTGTGCTGCTTGTTGAGAGCTTTTAATCTACTCCACATTGCTGTATGCCAGTTCAATGTCAGTTGTCAGCATGGCTGACCGTATTCAAGGCTAACTGTCTAGTTTAAAACATTTGATAAATGTTTATAAAAGGCATTTACTGGAATACTTTATTTTTCAGTAAAGAAGTTAATTTATATGAAGTTAATTTACTAAGACCTGTTTGTCTTTGTCTTATGTTTCTTATAGAGATAAGTAAAATACATTAGCCAGTATAACAGTTTTAAATTTTAATCTGAATTAAAACTGCAGGTAATTTTATTGTACTTTAAAATACCAGTACCAGTTAAATACCAGTCTCCCAGGCACAGGTTATTGTTTAATGTTTGAACACGTAGCCTGAAATTTGGTTGTACTTTGGTTTTTGTAAGAGTGCAAAAAATGGAAGGTGGACATGTTAAATTTTATGAGTCATTTTCATGACCACAATCCACTAATTTATAGTGAATGCAAGGTAAGATGACTTTTACCGTGTAGCTCAGAATGATTTTGTGGTACAGAAGTACAGAATATATTTAGGAGGTGTGGGAATAAAAGTATAGAACTTCCTCTGAGTAGAACCAATGTTGAGGATAAAACAACAGAGAATGTGGATGTTTAACCAACAAGGACATAGTTCTTTGAACCATGTAGTGCACACACATGCCCCAGTCTGACGTTTGATGAATAGCAGAACTGCTAGAGTGCACTTTTAAAATTAGACTTTTCGGTGAGGGCAGGAGGCAAAATGATCTTGACCATTAGTTAACCTGATAAGGAATATAGGATGAGCTGACCATGCCTGTAACAGGTGTACTACAAGGTTGTTTTTAAAAAAGGTAAAACCATATGGCTTGGACACGAGTATTCCTTCTCTGGTCATGTTTGGTGAATTATTTTTACTATTGTGGGATATAATTGTATCCATTCTAAGCATGGTTATATATGAAAAAAAGGGGTGGAACCAGAAACCCCCCTTCAAACTAGCCCAAAGGGTGTATAAAAGCTTGTGTTTTGTACGCTGTTTTAAGGAGTTCTTTGCCATGATACCTGAATGACATCTCTGCAATAAAGAAGAACTTCATTTTTCTCTGAAACCGGTCCTCAGCTGTAATTATTTCAAAACTTTGTTTTGTTTCTTTTATATACGGTCTGATTGATTTAGTGAAGTGGATTAGTGAACTACCTTGATTTCCCTTAGGGGAGTCAGGTATAATGTCTATTTTATTTAGGCATGACAGAGGACTGAATCCACTGTGAACCAGAAGTACAGGCATTTCAAAACTTAGGCTGCAGTGGTTGGACTTACCTGTGAAAACCCCATTGTATCCTGTAGATAACACAAATGGACCAGCTTAGTAAGGCAACGTCATCAGAATGACGCAATGACCAAAAATTCAGCCTGTGATTTGGGGCTTATCACTGTGATTGTGGCCCACAACATGCTGACTTTCTTCTGTGGGGGTTTTGGCTGTATCTTTACTGTGTCCATCTTCTCTTTTCCTGGTTATATTGCCACCATGCCACTAATGCTGCAACTGTCATTGAAATTGACAGAAATTCACTGAGTGCATCACTTCATTACGAATTACACATTTTCCCTTATGATATCTTATTGCAGGGGCTCACTACTCCAGTCCTGGCAGGCAGGTCTCAAGCAAAGTTTTGTGGTTTAACATGCCTGATTCAACTCATAAGTTAGTTACCAGATATCAAATATCTGCAGATATCAAACTGCAGGAAAAACATTCATTATGATTATGTGAACAAAACATGCATCATCCTGCTAATGCTTTGTTTAATATAAAACAGTGTCAGTATGTGGTTTTTTTTCAGCACAATTTCACTTGATAAGTCTGATTACCATGATCATTTTAACCACTATAATCATGATATAAATTTTTTATACGATTTCACCTTGAATTACATTTTAGTTTGTTTTCAGATAAAACATATATATATATATATATATATTATATATATATATTAAAATAAAATAATTCACCAAACATGACCAGAGAAGGAATACTCGTGTATGTATATGTATGTATATATATATATATATATATGCATTATTCTGTTTGATGGAAAGTGGCTGCTGAGGCCAACAATTTTGGAAGTAAGAACAAGGTTTATGTATTAACCAATAGTTTTGTCTATTTCAGGTCTAGCTAATTACCCTACTGAGTTTGTGGAGTATGTGTCATCTTCAGATGATGACTACAATGATGATGATGGTTTTTCCAGCCGAAATGATAGATACTGCGGTTTCCCTTCAAGGTTTTTAGATAGAGGACGTCCAAAACCACTGCCGGCAATAGGTTGTTTTAGAACAGTGAAACGTGTGTCTCCAGAGGTCAGTGAGCATGTATGCAATTTCAGATTCCGATTTTTAGATTTGTGTCCCTTAACAGCTGCTTGCTACTTATATTGTTTTTCACTTTAAGGAGGCTGCAAAAAATGAAAAAGAACTGATAGATGAAGAGGAAAGACTTAAGAAGAAAGCAGAGAAGAGAAAACAAAAGAAGATGGTAATGTCTTGGTCAATGATGTTATGATTATTAACTATAAATCTTGACTCAGAATTTGAGTATTGGAGGTAAAACTCTTCCTGGTGTCTTGCAGAGGCAGCGGGAGAGGCGGCGACAGGAAAAATTAGAGAAGGAAAATGCAGATAAAGTTAAATGCAAAAAGGTTAGATAACGTGCTTGATAATATGTATCTGGCTAGAGCCATATTTTCCAACCATATATAAATTAATGTTTGTGTCTTCTTCTTTGTTTGGGGTAGGCTGATCCTTCTCCAGAGAAATCTAAACCTGCAGTTAAAGAGTGTGAAAAAAAGAATAAAACAAATAATGCACCTGTACCTCCTGACCCTGGCCCACAGACCTCCCATGTAGCTACTAACAGTGACAGTTCTGATGAGGATGAGGATGATGATGATAAAGAGAGTGTAACTGATGAACTAGAGGTTTGTATCCTATTCTAACTTGCATTCTTGTATGTGTGAATAGTTTGTGGTAAGAATGCTTTACTCTGTGTTTCAGGAGCTAGACATGAACAGCTGCTTTGTGACAAATGCAGCAGCCATTGCTAAGCGCAAACTAGAACAGAAACCTAAACCAGACAGGAAAGACAAAAAAGAAGAGCACTTCAGGAAACACGGGGTGAAAAAGACAAGTACAGCAGAACCAGAGCCCCAGGTTAGTTTAAAAAATGTGTTTTAAGGTCTGGAAAAATGTCAGAATGTGTAATGACTTTTAAGGTCAATAGGTGAATTAAAAACTGTTGGGAAAACACTTCAGTTATTCTGAAAATGTAAAGTCCCTGTCCTCTCATTTTCATCATTCATTTCTAATTATCTATGGGTTTTTGTGATGAATGTATTGTTAACTATAGGGTCCATCTGTGGGAATTAAATCTGGCTCAGCTGATGTAGGATTGGCCAAATAACTAATTTAAAGTTAGCAATATATTTACATCATCTTGGCTTCCTCCAGCACATTGCCACCCTTAAACACCAACAGTTGTGTTGGCTAACCACACTATTTTGGTTATTTCTTTAAAAGTATGGGTTAAATCATTTTACACCTCTCCGAACCAGTGAATACATGAATCAAAGTCTTGAAATGACACCAATTTATTAGGCAAAAAAAATGCTATAATAAAAATTACCTCCAGGTTCATGGGCTGGTCAGAATTTTTGACATTCTGTGATTTGACGCAGATCTGATTTCAATTATTCTACCATTTATTACAATTAAACTGCATTCATATATAATTACATGCTGAATGCTTATTCTGTTGCGCATATATATATCATATGCTTTTTTTTCCTGACCCACAGAATCATAATGAGGAGAAGGAGTCAGGAGAAAATAATGACTTTGTCACAAAGAGCCTGACACTAGCAAGTATGTTTATTTTTTAGGAATAGTTTAGATGCCCAGCTGTGATTTGTGATCTTTAAAATATGTTCCCTTTCTCTTTCAGCAATGGGAAACCAATTTGCTGCAGCAGGGAATTTGAATATGGCTGTGAAGTATTTTACTGATGCTATTAAACACAATCCTAAAGAATTTAAGTAAGTATTAGCATGGTGCATCACTGTACATATGTACCTTTCAAATATGGAATTGGTACTGAATCAGTATTTTAGATTTTACATATTGTTTTGCATTGTTACACCAGTTTGTAAGGAACAAACAAAAGATTTTCAGAGGGGGGGGCAGCATTTCTCTTCACAAAACAGTTTGAATGAATGTTTCTGGCAGGTTGTTTGGGAATCGTTCCTTCTGTTATGAGAAAATGCAGCAGTTTGAAAAGGCTTTAGTTGATGCTGATATTGCTCTGTCTTTGAGCCCCACGTGGATTAAAGGACTCTATAGAAAAGGCAAAGCACTGGTTGGACTTAAGGTACAGTTGATTTAGCAGTCAGATTCAAACTTTTGGTTACTTACACCCAATGCTAAAGCACATGCCAAATGTCTGTATTAAACCATCCCACATCCAGTTTTTCTAACACAACTCTCTTCCCACATTTCAGAGATACTATGATGCTAGTCTGATCTATAAGGAAGTTTTAAAGTTGGACAGCTCATGTACAGATGCTGCTCAGGAGCTGATGAGGGTACAGATAATGCAGTTAATGGTAAGTAAGATGTGTGTGACTGTAGGTGTCTATTTTCAAAAAATAAGCTGCACTGCTCGATATGAACAATTTAACATTTTGGGACTGTTGTGAGGAAGCCATTAAATCCATCACACAATATAGTTACAGATGAAAAAAAGTGCCCTGTTCTAGGGCACAGAAGGCACATATGACTAAAAAAAACCTTGATAAACTTGAAATGGTAATAAACACCTTAAGGATGAAGTTAAAATATCAGTTTATTGTTAACACCAGAAACACATCATGCTGTATTTGTAAGTCGCACTCTATAACTTGTGCCATAGAACAATCAAAAGTAGACATCACTGCTCTATAGTGTGTTTCCCACTTATTATCTTTTGGGAATTAAATCATTTACATACAGGGGTTGGACAATGAAACTGAAACACCTGTCATTTTAGTGTGGGAGGTTTCATGGGTAAATTGGAGCAGCCTGGTGGTCAATCTTCATTAATTGCACATTTCACCAGTAAGAGCAGAGTGTGAAGGTTCAATTAGCAGGTAAGAGCACAGTTTTGCTCAAAATATTGCAATGCACACAACATTATGGGTGACATACCAGAGTTCAAAAGAGGACAAATTGTTGGTGCACGTGTTGCTGGCGCATCTGTGACCAAGATAGCAAGTCTTGTGATGTAAGAGCCACGGTATCCAGGGTAATATCAGCATAACACTAAGAAGGACCAACCACATCCAACAGGATTAACTGTGGACGCAAGAGGAAGTTGTCTGAAAGGGATGTTCGGGTGCTAACACGGATCGTATCCAGAAAATGTCATTCCCAAGACGAATTGACGCTGTATTGGCTGCAAAAGGAGGCCCTAGTACACCATACTAATAAATGATTGTGGTCTAAAACCAGGTTTTCATTGTCCAACCCCTGTTTTGACCTGCACAACAGATGCATCATTTCCAGTTACAGCATGGTCATTTTTATGTGCTGTACAAGATACATAATGATATCGATATTTACAATATATTGCCCAGCCTTACCAGTTTTTGTTGTCTGTAGGATATGGGGTTCACTCGAGAGCAGAGTTCAAATGCTCTGATCATACATGGAACAGTAGAAAAAGCTTTAGAAGCTCTGTCTGGGCTGCAAGGTAAGATCATTCCTACTTAAACCCTGTGTTCATTGAGAATCTGTCTATTGCTACAGCTTTTCAATTTTTGATTTGTGTCCTGTCCTTCCATGTAGGTTGTTTGGCGGCTGTCCCTATGCCTTGTGAAGTGAAGTCTTCTGAAGAGGAATGGGTATTTGCAGAAAGAAAGTCTCAGCCTCCTAAAGTCCCACTTAAAACAGTCTCTCAGAACCAGCCTAGAACCAACACAGTAGACAAATCCCAAAACCTGTAAGAATTTCCTAATTTGCATTCTTGCATGCATACATACACAAGTAGATGATGCTCCATTTCTGTTTATGGACCCTAGAAATAATCTATGTGTGTTTTCCTTATTAGAGAGCTGTTTCCCATCTGGGTCGGGGACTTGGTGCCTAAAATATCAGAGTCAGAACTCTGTGAGCTGTTCAAGGTGTAAGTTATAGCTTCCTCAGTCATATTGTTGGACTGATTTTTTTAAAGTAACATATTTAATGTGCAAAGGTTATTAATTTCCACTTACCCTTCACATGAATTAAATATATGGTATGTCCAACTGTTTGTGGACATCCCCTATAATGAGTTCTAATGAATCCCCTTCAGTCCCTGAGACGTATTGCCAATAGAATATGACTCTGGGACAAATAAACATTAATCTCTTGACACCTTGACAAATTCCTGGTGCAAGCAATAGGGATATCAAGCCCTCTAGCATTGAGCTGTGGACCAGCGGAACCGTTTTCTCAGGAAAGCTAATGCTCCATCAGAAATATTCAACAGATTTCTGCAGAAATCATGATATTTTACTCCAATACATAGAAGGCATTATTATTAAGATGATACCAGTCAGGTATAATCTGCCTCTGGAAATAAGAACAGTGTATTTTTCAGTTATAGCATGATGTGTATGATTGAATTGGTCTTACAAGATATTGCAGGATAAACCTTTGACAATGTTTGGGAGTTGTTTTCTCTATAGCTTATATTGGAGTGCATTATTTTTTTTCAGTGCTTGACACTTTCACAGTGTTCCAGAATTCTTAGTTATGACTCCTCATTTTTTCTTTTCCCAATTAAAAAAACAGCTTTGGGCCCGTGTATAAAGTAAAGGTATTGCCAGAAAAACGATGTGCTTTTATCAACTATGCCAAAAAGGAGCACTGTGAGAAAGCCATCCAAGCAATGCATGTAAGTATCTGGTTGATCAAATGCCAAAACATCACTGTGTCAGCAGTGTGTTACCATACGTTTACCAGATGTGGACAAGTATCAGTTTTTTTGGTGATTGTGTGTCTGTGTGTTGCAGGGTTATGCTATTGCAGGGACTTCTCTTGTGGTGCGCTATCCTGACCGAGTCCACACATACCTTGGTGCATCCAAAGCTGCTTCAACATATACTGGGAAGGTTGGGTAAGTGAATGACAGTCCCACCTATTCACAAGTTTAGTGTTAGTGTTTGTTCTTTTAAGCTTTTACAGACGCTTTCACACCTAAAGCCTGGACCACAGTCCGAACAAAGGATTGTTTTTTTCCTACATTGTATTCTATTATTCTATTATTAGTTCTGCTCTCACACTACAGTTTAGTGAGCACATTATCTTTTCTATGTCCTGTCACCACCTGATTGATTTGTAGTGGGTTGCTTGCTTGTGTCAATGTGCAAGCTGCCTTTCCAGCCGTTGTGCTGATTTTCTGTCTCACTGTTAGAATCCACCTCCCTTTATGTGCATGCATCACAGGGTGGAGTGAATTACCCTTGGATTATATTAATTTGTGTTTAGAAATAAGAATTAATCTAGGGTTACAGTAGATACAGGAATTATGGGTGTGGTCATACTGCTGTGATGTGCATGCACACAAAGAGAGTCAGATTTCGACTTTCTGTTGTTAGATTTTTGATGATGGTATTCCTCAACTTCCTGTAATTGGTCCAAAAGTCTGAACCATCCAAAAAAGTATGTTCACGCTGAAAACAAAGTGGACCATGGCTCAGTAGTTCCAGATTGAAACCTTTTTAGGTTGGACAAAATTCTGGTCCTTTGGTCTGACTTATGGTCCACTGCACCTTTCACACCTGCAAAGTTTGTTCAAACTGTGAAAGCAGCCTTAGAAAGAATTATTTTAATGCATTTTGAGGTTGCTTTCTTGTGCTTTGCTTATAAAGCTATATGTTGTTTTTCTTTCTCGGTTTACAGTAAATTGCCTGATGAATGTTTTTTCTGGAGGACAACTGGCTGCATTAAGAACAATCATTGTGCCTACAGACATGTGCCGGAGCATAAGGGTATTGATCGAGCCAAAGTTAAATTTTGATTGATTTTTCCAATGTTGCTAGAGTCCACCTAAATAGTGTTAATCCAAGGTTCACAACTGAACATATTCTGTCTCGCATTGAGTAGAAAGAGATCTAAATGGACACAAATACATCATATGTGATTCATGAAGTGTTAAGTACTGGATGCTTACATGAGCAGAAAACTGTAACCGTGACAATCAGTAACAATTTAAATGCTACTATTCTTGTCTCTTCTGTTTCCATCTTAATGTCCCTCTAATTTTGCATTTACTGTGTAAGACGTTTCGCTCTAACACAGAACATCCACATACCATAGTTATCTTTTGCACTTATCAAGCGCTTTTTCTTTTTTTTTTTCTTTTTTTCTTTTCTTTTTTTTTTTTGCTAGATATCAATAATTGGATTAAATGCTCACTGCAGATGTTTGAGGTCTTGAAGTTTTGAATGTTAACTGCTATTTTTTTAAGAAGGTATAGTTTTAATTGCACTTAAACACTTCGGTCTTAAAGCAAAGTCCACTGACTTCAGAATAGTCTTAATTAGGCATTGTCTCTTTGTTTACTCTAGTGTTTTATGTGCTGATTTAATCATTACTGAAGAATATTATTCCCAAGTAAAATAGCCAAACTAGCCACAATCACTGAGTAAGTGTTCATGTTTTTCTATGTGACACAAGCAACAGAAGTAAACAGGCCTCTGTCCCAGCTTCTGATTGTTTCTTCTAGAGGTATTGTCTCAGTTTTTGCATTAAGCACTGCTCCAGAAAAAAATGTTTGCTGCAAGTAATCAGTACTAGTCCTGGTGGATTTTGTTTGGTAAGCAGTGTGATTAAACACACTGCTAATTAACTTGCTCTTACTTGTTTGAAACCAGTTCTCCAAAATCAGAATTGGATAAGCATGAAATAATGCCAAAAAACCAGTCCGAAAATGTGCATGTGTCAGTTTTGTACTCAATGTAGATTAGCAGAAACAAAATGATGATATACATATATAATAAAAACAAACTCATTCACTGCTTGGTAGGTTGCACTCTTGTTATACATACATATTGGTTCACAAATCCTCAAATTATCATTTCATCTGGGTCTAGTACTTAAGAGAGTGATTTTTTTGTGGGATTTATTTTCATTTTTTATATCTTTTTTCAGCTCTCATACTGTAGAATGTCAATTATTGCCATTTTACACAACTTTGTACTGTATAACAATTACAAAGGGATTTGTAAACTGTCTAAATGGGGGGAGGTGGGGCTTCGCTTTCTTTTCTTGTATTGTATGCCCTCAAATTAAAAGTTCCTGTTTTTAACTTTACAGTCTCTCTCGCTCTCTAAATTCATAAGTCATAAAATCAAAGTGAATTCCTGCGCAGATGCATTTTAGGAGGTCTGGTGACAATAATAATGACGTGTGCAGTGCAGTTACAGAGGAATGGGAGTTCTATCCATACTTGAGCTGATCTGACAGCTTTGATAACCTACCACTAGCCTCTGGTAGGACATCAGAATGATCAAATTATCTTTCAGAAAGGGCATGTCCAACACAAATGGAAATGACCATCTTGTTACAAAAAAAAGAACAGTATCATAAATTCAGGGCTACCAAATAGGCTAGATCACCTTTTTAACTTGAGTTATTAGTGCAGTTGCTTGAATTGATCAGATTTTACTGTTTGGCCACACAGTGAAGTCTTCGTGTCACTGAGCTGCATGGATATTTTTTTTTAAGTATTCAAACACTGCACAGGATTATCAAATCTCAGCATTTATTCAGAAGTAAAAAGTTGTACAAATCTGACCTTTTAGGCAAGATTGAGCATAAATAATAGTCTGTCTTATAGTTTATGTTTTTCAAGGTTTATTTGTCACGCACAGTTATACACAGTGCAACATGCAGTAGGGAGGGAGATGGTAAACAGAATAAATATCTCTTGTGTATTTATGGGTTAAAAACACTATTCCAAGAAGAAAAATAAATATATAAATCTAAAATAACATACAAACAACTTTACATGGTGGTAGGAGGTGTAGATATATGAATAAGTTGCAGTCGGGATACAAAGGGTAGAACTGTGAGAAGTAAGTATTATTTAAAGTGCAGATGTGCAAATTGGTTGTACCATAATGCCGTGCAAAAGACCAGTAAAGCATTTACCTTTAAATTTCACATCACACAAATGGACTTTTATCTGTCAAAGTTGGGTCTGGTTCAGTGTCCGGATAGCCTGAGGGAAGAAGCTCAGTCTTGTCCTTTCCGTGCTGGATTTCGGTGAGCGGAACCGCTTTCCTGATGGTAGCAAAGCGAAGAGCCCATGGTTAGGATGGCTGTGGACCTTCACAATCTTCATGGCTTTTGACCAGTGTTGTGCTCATAATGCGCTCAACAGAGCGCACCACTTTCTGCAGGGTCTGTCTGTTCCACTTGGTGCTGTTCCCGAAGCAGGCCACGCAGTTTCCTGTAAGGAATGTTTTCAATAGTGCAGGAGACGTTGTTCCGCTGTACCTTGGAGGGCAGTCTGATGTCCCTAAGGTGTAGTAGAGACGCTGTCGGGCTTTTCATTGCCAGAACTTGCGAGATGTGAACTCCAGCTTTCCACTATCAGCTGGGCTGCACGATCATCAGTATCACTATCAGTTTTTATAAGATCCCATAATAATGATATACTTTCTCTTAATTACAAAATGTTTAGTTTGTTGTTGTTGCCATTATTTTGCTTATTGGAGACTGTCATGGTCAAGAGAAAGATCTGAATTGCTAATCTTCAGCTGTTTCAACCTTGAGTACCAGTACAGTCCTGGCACTGTGCTATCTTTATGATGTCTACATGTGCAGTCCTTCATTCTCTAACTAGATTACAACCTGCCAAACACCCTAGCAGTGAAGCAATGTAAAGGACAATTCAACCAAATTTTCTGCCCAGTTTACAGATGTTGAGTTGACTTAAGACACAGATCAAAAGTACTTAAGTTCATATTAAGGTTTTGTAAAGCTGTGGCTCACCATGTTCCTTAAAAATCTCCAGACATGTGTTCTCAATATATCTGTATACTGTATGTGAACGCATTTATTTAGGCCTGTGTTCGGAATGAACTCTACTGGTGACTAATGCAAGGACAATAAACAAAATACACGGTGCGTAAACAAATATACAGTACAATAAATGCATATACATGTGAAACTGTGTGCAAGAATGCAGAAGTGTGATTAAGGTACAAAACGAACTTTAGTATATTATTAACTGTATGGCTATGTATTCCAGCCATTCCAACTTCACATTGTGCATATGAATGGGAGAGTACAGTTTGTTTAGATGTAATATCTACAGTTAGAAAAGTATTTTTTATCTGCATTTTGTGCATCTGCACAAAATACACTTAAGTTGGTGAAGTGAAATGAGGAAACAAAATTTAAAACAAGTAAAAAACTGAAAATTGGCAAGTGCATATGTATTCACCCCTTTGCTATGAAGCCCGTAAACAGCTCTGGTGGAACCAATTACCTTCAGAAGTCACATGCTTAGTGAAATTAATTCCACCTGTGTGCAATCTCTGTCACATGATCTGTCAGTATATAGACACCTTTTCTGAAAGGCTCCAGAGGCTGCAACACCATTAAGCAAGAGACACCACAAACCAAACGACACCAGGAAGACCAAGGAGATATTGTGCCGTTGTTAAGTGCTCACCGGTGTCGACCAGAGGAGGATGGGTTCCTCTCTCTTGAGCCTTGGTTCCTCTCAAGGTTTCTTCCTCCAAAACTGAAGGAGTTTTTCCTTGCCACTGTTTGCCCACTGGCTGCTCATTTGCAGCTTGGACCCGGATCTTTGTAAAGCTGCTTTGTGACAACTTCCTGTTGTAAAAAGTGCTATATAAATAAAATTTGATTGATTGATTGATTGATTGATTGAGATCTCTCAAGTTAGGGGCAAAGTTGTTTCAAAGTCATGTTTGGGGTATGAAAAATATCCAAATTTCTGATGATCCCCCAGAGCTCCATCAAATCTATCATCGTCATCAAATGGAAAGAACATGGTATCACAACAAACCTGCCAAGAGAGAGCTGCCACAAACTCTCAGACCAGGCAAGGAGGGCATTAATCAGAGAGGCAGCACAGAGACCAAAGGTAACCCTGAAGGAGTAGCAGAGATCTGTCCATAAAACCACAATAAACCGTACACTCCTGAGCTGGGCTTTATGCAAGAGTGGCCAGAAAAAAGCCTCTATGTGCAGACAAAAATATGAAGGCTCATTTGGAGTTTGCCCAAAGGCATGTGGGAGACACCCCAAATGTGTGCAGGAAGGTGTTCTGATCAGATGAGACCAAAATTTTCGTCCACCGAGGAAAACGCTGTCTGGATTAAAACCAACACCTCATCACCCCAAGAACACCATGTTCTTCAGCAGCAGGGACAGGGAAACTGATCGGAGTCTAGGGGAAGATACATACAGGTGTTAAATACAAGGATATTCTTGAGCAAATCCTGTTTCGGTCTGTCAGTGATTTGAGCCTGAGATGGAGGTTCACCTTCCAACAGGACAACGACCCAAAGCATACTGCTAAAGCAACACTTGAACAGTTTAAGGGTGTGAATATACTGGAATGGCCTAATCAAAGCCCAGACCTTAATCCAATTGAGAATCTATGGTCAGACTTGAAGATTGTTGATCACTACCGGGAACAGAACTGCTTTAGGATGTGCTGGTTGGTGTGTTGACTGTTCTAAGATGTGCCAGTTGATGTGCCAGCTGCTTTAGGATGTGCTGGTTGATGTGCCAGCTGCTTCAAGATGTGCCGGTTGGTGTGTTGACTGTTGGAAGATGTGCCAGCTGCTTTGTGTAGGGTGATGTGCTGGCTGCCATAAGATGACTTGCTTGTTGTCCTAGCTCCTCTATCACGCAGTAAGGTGTCTTTAGACTGAGTAATTTAGATCCACCATACAGCGTGTGTGTATTTTTTCAAAGCTGTCTCTGCCTATTCCTGCACGTATATGCAGCTTTGTAAACATGCATATTTTAAGTGTATAAGGAATGAGAAGTCTTCAGTATTCCTTTCTATTTTACAAGGAAAATCCTGCCCTTCCTTTTCAAATACTTTTTCTGAGAAACAGAGAAACGCAGGATCAACCTCCAGGTTTGCTGCACTGCCAGGCACCTCATTGGCTGAGGCAGAGAAGGAGCTGTGTGTGTGTGTGTGTGTGTGTGTGTGAGAGAGAGAGAGAGAGAGAGAGAGAGATAGGTGTGAGTGTGAGTGTGAGTGTGTGTGTGTGTGTGTGTGTGTGTGAGAGCCTGTTTGTGTGTCCTCTATAAAGCACGCTGCTCTGCAGTATTTCTGAACTGGTGCAGTGCCGGTTCATCTCCATAGATGGTGTGCAGAACAAGGGGGACTTAGAAGAAAAACTTCTCAACCAACAAAAACCCTTCATATTAACATAATTTAAAATCTAACCAAAAAAAACAAAAAAATATATATTGCATCATGAGCTACGACCCTTTCATTCCCTCCTCCTCCATCCTGTTCCGACGCTGGGACAACAACCCCAGCATCTACCGCTTCTCTCAGACCCCCCTCTCCTCCTCTTCCTCTCAGCGGCTGCTGAAGTCGGAACCAACTGGACGCTGGGAGAAGAATGACATGACTGTTGTTTGCTCCGAGCTGCTTGGGCTAAGAGCTCAGGAGAGGGAGCAGCTTGTGGGACTAAACAACCGCTTTGCCTCCTACATTGAGAAGGTGCGGCGCCTGGAGCAGCAGAACCGGGCACTGCTGCTGCAGCTGGAGGCCCTGCGGCGTGGGCAGAGTCAGCCGTCACGCCTGCAGCAGGTCTACCAGCAAGAGGTGCGGAGCCTCCAGGAGCGGCTGCGCCAGGAGGCCCAGGACAAGGCGCGCATGGAGGCACAGAGGGACGAGCTGCAGGAGGCACATGCACAGCTGCAGGACCGCTGGGAGGAGGAGGCGAGGCGGCGTGAAGAGGCTGAGGATGAGTTGCAGCGTGCCAGGGAGGAGGCAGAAAAGGCAGCACTTTGGAGTTACGATACTGGGATGAGTGTGGTCTCTCTGGAGCAGGAGCTGGCCTTCCTGAAGCAGGTATTTGCTGAGGAACAAGAGGGGCTGCGGGTACAGCTGCAGGCGGCCAGCCTCAGCATCAACCTCGCCACAGAGCCAGATATGAGCAGACCAGACCTGTCAGCTGCTCTGAGGGAGATCCGTACTCAGTATGAGAGCCTGGCCAGGCGCAACCAGCAGGCAGCCGAGGTGTGGTACCAGGGGAAGGTGGCTAGTGTAGTGCAAGTCGCTGACAAGCAGGAGGAGGCCGTACGCTTGGTGCGAGAAGAGACTGCAGAGTACCGGAGGATGCTCCTGTCTTGCTCTGCTGAGGTGGAGACGCTGAGGAATGTCATCAACTCACTGAACGAACAACTGAGGGAGCTGGAGGAGACACAGGGCAAGGAAGTTGCCAAGTATCAGGTAACCTATCCAATATGGCAAACACTGGTCAAGAGCATTCTGTACTTCAGCGGTTTGTGAACATGGCCCTGGAATAACCCTGAACCTCAAATTACACATGTACACAAGACATTTTATAAGCTATCGATTATATTACAAGAGTACACTAGATACCCAAAAGTATCTGGACGCTCATTTGAACGAATTCCGCTACTATAATGTGTGCGTTATATAATATCCGTAGGCAGCTGCACATGAGCAGAGAGTTAGAGGTATATAGGGTGTCTCCAGCATTGGCCAGTAGAGCAGTGGAACTGTGCTCGCTGGAGTGGTGGAGTTCCATCCATCAACTTCAAAATGAGTAGGCGTCTACAAAAAATGGCAACTGTAGTGCATCATAGACCATTATGGCAATTTTAAAGTTTCTTATAGTGCAGGTCCATTTTTGTATCAGCATGATATCTGTTCAGGCAGAAGAGGGAATTGGCAAGAAATGATTCCGTGGTATTTGATGCACTACTGGAAGTCAGTGCAGCACAGGAAATGGTTTTACACCACAGTGCTTGAATCTGGAGTGTTTTGATCTTGTACTGCTGTTTGCTATTGTGCTAAGTGGAGTAGAGTAGTACTGCCCTGTGTTTTTGCTGTGCTGAGTGAGAGAGGCAGGAATCAGTTCACCTACAGAAAAGTACAGATTGTAGGGCAGACTGCTGACTCACTCTAACAAAGCTGACGTTTAACGTTTTTTTACTCTCAGCGTTACTGCCTCTAAATTTAGTAACATCATGACATCACTGTCTGTGCCGTTACAGTCTGCAGTACACGGACATGCTGTGGGTATTAATTTGACCCACATGAAATAGCCTACTACTGAAATAACTACTGGTGTTTAGCACAGCAGAACCAGAATCATTACAAATGAATTTGATTGTACAATTGATTATTCTCTTTGATTGTGTCCTTGTGTGGATCCTTTATGCAGGCATGTTGGTGTAGTCTAACGTCTAAGGCCTTAGTAGGTCACCGTGGCTGTGTTTTCAGTCAGTGATTTGTTTTCTAGGCGAGGATAAGCGATCTAGAAAAGAACATCACTGAGGCCAAAGAGGAGATGTCGAGGTACTTGAAGGATTACCAAGACCTGCTGAATGTGAAGATGGCTCTGGACATCGAGATTGCAGCCTACAAGTAATAATCTTATCCATCTTATCCATATAGAGACTAAATGAACACCCACAATATGTAGTGAATTTCTAAATGGACATTTATTCTTCTGTTTTGTGTTCCCTCTTTGATTTGAATAGATTGTAAAGATGTTTATTTCAACAGGAAACTCCTGGAAGGGGAAGAAATTCGGCTGACGTATTACTCCCTGCCAGTTTTGGCTTAAGCCCTAACCATCAAGGCCCTCGTCCTCGTGACCTTCATCAACCCTGCGCCATTACCTTTGCTCCTTTACTTGTACCATCAACCTTTCTGCCCATAACACTCCAACTCCTGCTCCCCAACACCTGTCTTCTACTCACACTAAACACCCACATACAGTCTCTCACAAGCCCACCACCTTAACATCCACACCCTACTCATACCTCCTATTTTTACCAAACATCTAAACCTGCAGAACCCTACACTAACTCCTTATCCTTCTTCTCCTAAGCCCTTGTACCAAACCCTTAACTCCAACAACAAAACCTTCAGACATCTTACCATTCCCTTAAAACCCCCATCCTACGTACATTGCTGCTTTGAAGACAAACGAGCCCTTGTGTTACACAAGAGGTACACCATGACTGTCCCCCTTCTTCTTCACACTATAAATGAAACAAGATGGCCACATGGAGAGAAAGCTGACCGCAGCACTTGCCCAGCCAGAGATCAATATCCTGTTGGCTACAATTTTGGTTCTCAGTTCTTTTGAAATTGCCAATCACAATTGACCATCAAGTACCTTCTGCACAAACTCTTAACCAATTGTTTGTGAAGGTGGATTCTTCCAAAACCTCTCTTGCTTTAGGCACTGGAAAATGTACTGAGGCTTCTTTTCACATGCTGATTTTCAGCCCAGAATCTGCCAACAGGATACTGTTCTATACACCTATAACTGTAGGGACTATTAGAAGTTAGAAGTCTGATAGATGTTTAATTTCCATCCACAGCTGTGGCACTTCATTTGCTTATCATTTTTGTTGTCTAGCATTGTGAACTTTGGTTGATTTTTTTTTAATGTGTTTAGTTTGATTATATGAAATGAACAAGTAGTTATTTGGTATTTAGTCATTTAGAGCTACAATAAGATGAACGCATTTGTCTAGAAAGGGAGAGAACTGCAAATGTTCAAGATGAAAACATTACAGTAGTGAAATTGTGTGCTCTCATCTGCTTTTGTTTTGTCTGCCCATCTAAACTATGAGAAACTGAGCCATTAAGTAGTGGGATTAAAAATGAGCAGAGACGCAACCAACACCAGTCCCAGGTCTGCCTGGTGCTGGACTCTTACTCTGCACCTAAAAACAATACCTACTGAATAAAACGAATGAAAACGTCAGCCTTCGTGTGTGATCAATCACTGATTCTCTTAAAGAAATATCCAGTTATTAAACAAAAAACATATTTAATGAGCTTTGATTTCATTCAGAGATGTTCTGCAAAATGTTTCAGGTTTACAAAGGTTCAACAGATTTACCTTCTGCTGTTACTCCCATATAGATTCCCATAAAGATATGGTCAGCAGGTGAAAATGCTTAATTGAACCCCTATAACCTATTTACATTTGCAAAAGAAATATATTTTATTTCTTTATTATAGAATTATATTGTTTTCAATATAATATGCTAAATATTTCTTAAACTCAAAAGATTGATCAGTTTTTAATATAATCTCTACAAGTATACCCTGTGCTCAAAGCTAACTGGTTAGCCAGCTCTTGACCAATATAATATATATTATATATTAATAATAACTGACAGGGTTGCCAGGTCTAGTATTTCTCAGAAATCAATCAAACAATCACTTCCACAACTGCTTTTAAATTGTTTGCTTTTTCTAGAAAAGGGAAAAAGGAGGCTGAATTTGGAAAAGGAAATGGAGGAGAGTTAGAGTAGGAAGGTGGAGAAAGATGAGAGAAGGCTGGTGGAGAAGGAAGAGAAGAGGAGGCTGAGGGTGGAGAATGAGGAGAACAGACTAGAGGAACAGAAGAGGAAGAAGGAGAGGACTGAGTAATGGATAGAGATAGACCTGATAATGGAGAAGGAAAAGAAGTAGAGGAGGCTGGAGAAAAAGGAGGAGGAGGGGACACTGGAGATGCCAATGTCGAATGAGAGGAAAGAGAAGTGGATAAAGGACGTTAACCTGATGGTTAGGAGGAGGAGAGGAGGCTGAGGATATTTAATGAGAAGGAGGACAAGGAAGGAGGCTGAATGTGGAAAAGGAGATGGAGTAGAATTGGAGTAGGAAGGCAGAGAGAGATAAGAGAAAGCTGAAGATGGGAGGAGGAGACCAGAGGAGCTGAAAATGGAGGAAAATAGGAGGTCAGACAAGCAGAAATAGAAGGAGAGGATTGAGAAATGGAGAAGGGAGGTAAAATTGGTAAGGGAGAAGCAGAAACAAGTAGAGGAAGCTGGAGAAGGAAGGAGAGCATTGGAGACTGGAGAATGAAGAGAAGGTTAGAGGAGGGGATGCTGGAGATGCCAAAGTGGAAGAAACAGAAACAGAAACAGAAGTGAACAGAGGCAGTTAACCTGATGGTGGAGAAAGCTAAAGATGGTGAAGTAGGAGCGGAGGTTGGTGAAGGAAGAGGAGGTAAGAGGAGGGGACACTGGAGATGCCAAAGGAGAGGATAGAGAAGTGGATAGAGGTTAACCTCATGGTGGAGAATGAGAGAGGGCTGACAGAGGAGGCTGCTGTACCACCAAAGAAACTGGCAAGAGAATTAACACTTGAGAATGTCTTTTGGGTTTGACCAATACGAGAAGGCACTCCTGAGAGTTAAAAATGAATGGGTTAATATGGAGGAAAGAGGCTTCTGTGAACTACTGCCTCCCCCTGTTGGTGGGCACCAGAGAGTGCTTCATGGTCCACATGTTGAGAAACCCTGCACTACAGGACAACAACCTGTACTTGTTGATTGAAGTTGAGTAAAATAAACAAGCCAGTTTAAGGAAAAAATGACACAGACACATCTGTCCATTTAATATCTGCTCAGGTATGCATCAACAAGTAACAGGTAATAATTCTTATATGAAGAGGTTGGTTTTGAAAAACCATACCCTTGCAGAGAAATTGGTTCCAAGTCTTAAAAAGAGAACTCTGGATTACCTCAATACTGTAACTCATCTATTTGGGGATCAATATCACCAGGAAGAAACAATATGGTTTAAAATAACACCCAAAAATAAATACGGATAAAAACTGCACTCAGGATCACATGACCGTCTATACATTTACAATCACGGGCAGTATGGACAGTGTATTGAAACTGAAACCCTGTACCAGAAGTTACCAACACCTTAAAGCCTGGCTAAAACTTCACATATCCTGTAAAAACACTAGAGGGTTATGATTAGTAAAGACAGAGACTGGCAGGGCAGAGCCTATGTACACCTCAAAAAGGTGGCACACAAGTTCGCTTCTGTGACCACGGCAAAGAAAGTTACGCATACGGTAAAGAAACAGTCGATTTTGCATCTTCTCATTCATACAGTCAGACTAAGAACACTATATGCATAGCAAATATAGTTGCCCATCATGTTCTCATTATATCGTTCTTGGTAATGGCGTTCAAACTTCATAATGTCCTGGTGAAAGTGCTCGCCTTTCTCCTCTGAATAAGCTCCCATGTTCCCTCTGAACTTATCAAGATGAGCATCAAGGATATGGATTTTGAGTGACATCCTGCAGCCCATTGCAGCATAGTTCTTTAGCAGATTTGTGCTGTGAACAGAGGTTCACTTACTCTGTAGAACATCAAATGAAACAGTTTGTCTCAGATAACTGTATTTATACAGCTACATACAATTCTATACAGTCCCAGAAAGTTCTAGATAATTCTGGACAGTTCTAGAAACTTCTTGATAATTGGTAGAACAGCTGTTTAATACTGATTGCCAGTTGTTTCTTGAAAAATGTCAAAGTAAAACAAAAAGAATGCGCATTTGTATTTGATACAGTGTCTTTTAAAGGACTTTATTTAATAGACAATGTTTATTATTTTTATAAAAACCTTTATTGGCAACATAAATACTGTTAAAATGTGTACTTATAAGACCATTAGAAATGTCCTTCGAGATGCAACATTCCCTGCTGCCCAATTTTTTGGTCTGCTTTATTTCACAATACACAAAGGAAGAAACAGAAAAATCTCTAATAAATACCATATTAATAATAAGATTAAATAAGTGTCATTTAACAGAGGGGTTCTTAACCTTTCCACCTCATAGTCCACTGATTTGTAACTACAAGACAAACTTTTTACTTTTACATGTTTTTGACTATTAAAATGTGATAATGGTGGCCTGGGTGGCTTAAAATACTTGCATGTATTCATGAAAGCATCTGCCCCAAATGTAGATTAGAAACAAGGAAGGAAGATGTGTTAACATCTAATAACAAAAAGTGGACTTCTTTCATTCTTTAAAAGATGTCATACCCCATGTCGACATGACTGACTTCTTGATTATACAAAACCTTTTTATTTCACTTTGACTCATAATCAAGGATTATGATTTAAAGTGCCATTTGTGCCTCAATTTGGCCTATTGTCTCATCCTGAAGATTGGAGAGTGTTTCACAGCCCAGTGTAGAGTGTTTCACAGCCCACTGACGGTGATTTATTGTATTATACAACATGTATCCAGTGAAACATGTGAAAAGATGAATTCCGAGTCAGCTGGATTCAAACTGGCTGCGTCCCAAACCGCATACTGTCATACCACAGTGTGGTATGTGTGGTTTAGGACAGCCCAGAGCTGGACAGACAGGGACGCGCATGCGCGATCTCAGAACTCAACCATATACTTCCGCTTGCAGAAGAGCTGAAATGCGAGAAGCTAATTTTACAGCCAGAGAGGAGACAGTAATTAAGATCGTTTTATGACCCGTTGTTTTATGTTTATGTTTAAACGGTTCTGTGTTCGGACAGTGTGGACGCACAGCCGAGCTTTACGGACAGTTCTGCAATCTGATGCAATATGGCACCAACTCATGTGACTGGAGCTTTACGGACAGTCGCAAGACTACTCCAGCACACACACACCACACACTGCCTGTCTTCTCTCAGACCGGCCCGGCATTTAAGCAGCACCTGCGGGGATACACAGAGGCAGGACCGCAGGCAGGCGCTCGGGGCTGCAGGGCAGGTCGGCGGGGCTCGGGGCTGCCTGCTCGCGGCAGTAGCTGTCGGACTGGGGCTGAGCGGAGCAGCTTTACTCCTCAGTAAAGACGAGCAGGGTGAAGCCGATCCCCGGGGAAGCTCGATTCTACAGTCCGTCTTACCTGCAGCCCTCTGCGCGTCTCCCTACAAACCGGACAGTCCTCGCTACAAGTTCAACTTCATAGCAGATGTCGTGCAGAAGTCCGCGCCTGCTGTAGTGTATATCGAAATCCTAGGACGGTGAGTTCGCTCTTGTAACCGGTAACAGCGGCCGTTACGGGTTGTTATTGTTCGTATTGCAGTTGTAGGAGGTAGCTGGAAAACCAGAGCGCCCACTTCCGCTGTGAGGAGGACGTCACTTCCGCTCCCAAATTCACCACCAACTTCTGATCAGTTTTATCAAAACTTTTGATTTATGTTTCACTTAAAACAAATTTGCAAGTCCTTCACAGGGGGTTAACAGATTAAAGAATGTCAGCTAAAATGTAAAAAAAAGGAATGCAAAAAAAAATGTAAGCAACAAGAATTAGAAATTAAACATGAAACCAAGGGTTAAATAAAAATATAAAATGTAACGGGAATAAAATGTAAGGCTGATCAGTAATAAAAAATAGAGTTTATAAAAATTAGAATTAGTAAATTAAGTCATTGGGAAAATGAAGACCATAATTTTTTTTTGTTTTTTTGTTTTTTTAAAAGAGAGATTAAAGAGAGTTGCATCAAATCCATTTTACATGAATAGTTTACTGACGTCACATGTAGCTGCAGTTTCCCAGTTACCCTTAGCAGAGATTAACTGGTTACTTCACACTTCTTTAATTTTGTAATTACGGAGCCCCTGTGTTCTTGGGAACTTCCAGTACAGCAAATCCTTTTTGTTAGATTCGCGCCTCCACACAGACCTGTCTCTGAACTCTACAGTTGGTTCTTTTCTCCTCACTGCTTGTCTTTATTCTTCTGATATGCATTGTTTCCTGTGAGACCTTAGTTGGCAGGTGTGTGTATTTCCAAGTAATGTCCAATCAGCTGAATTTACCATAGGTGCTGGATTATAAGTGCTAAAAATGTAAACATGCATTAGATTTATCGAGGCTGTGCTATACTGTTTCTGAGCAGGCATCTGTTCTCTGGCCGAGATGTTCCTATCTCAAATGGCTCTGGCTTCGTCATCAGTAGTGATGGCCTAATAGTGACCAATGCCCATGTTGTAGCCAACAAGCGTGATGTCCGCGTCAAACTCAGCACTGGAGAGATCTACAATGCTACTGTGCAGGATGTGGACCAGTCTGCAGATATTGCAACTATTAAAATTAATCCCAAGGTAATGGTAATATATATTAGAAGTAAAACCTTTCCAAATACTTGTTTACAGCTTACAGATCTATATTTCAGCTCCTTGCATACTCTATTACTATTTCTGTAACCCATGTTTGTTTCTTTTGTATTTATATGAAGCATCCTCTACCAACATTGTGTCTTGGTAAGTCATCAGAGGTGCGACAGGGGGAGTTTGTGGTTGCCATGGGAAGCCCTTTTGCTTTACAGAACACTATCACATCTGGGATTGTCAGCTCGACTCAGAGAGGAAGCAAAGAACTGGGGCTGTCAAACCCCAACATGGACTACATACAGACAGACGCTACCATAGATGTGAGCATGCACTGCATCATCTTCCCTAGTTGTTCTCTAAATGGTTTTCCAAGGTGGGATGGAGTGAAATTCTTGATTGTCTGGGCATCCTAGAGGGAACTGGCTTGAAAACCACTCATCTACATTAGCTTCTTTTTATAACAGTTAAAATAATTTTCTAATAGAGTTTGAAAGATTCAGTGGTGTAGTTCTATGATGGTCATGTTGTTTGCAAGCTTTTGAGCCATGCTGCTGGTTTGTCTTTTTACAGTTTGGGAACTCAGGTGGCCCTCTTATTAATTTGGTGAGTGGATGTATCATACATAATTTTTAATATAAAAATGAATTAAAAAAGTGTTTATAAAGCTATAAGGGAAAGATATGTGAGGCAAGTTGTGCAAAGAAGGAGTCCTATAATTACCTTTCTGACATTTGTTACCTTTAGGATGGTGAAGTAATTGGCATTAACACTATGAAGGTGACTGCTGGGATCTCCTTTGCCATTCCTTCTGACAGGGTGCGCTTGTTCCTTGATAATGCTGCAGATAGAAAAAGTAAGAATAGGTCTTTTTACTTTTTCACTTAATGCTATCGTCTCTGCCCCTCTCCTTAGCTTTCATATTTTTTGTGTTTAGAGTCCTGGTTCAGTGAACCTGCGACCAAACGGCGCTACATTGGAGTGATGATGTTAACTCTTACACCAAGGTAACTGACATACAATTTCACAAACTGCCACAACCAGACAGTTGGGACCTAGACAAAGCAACAGTCATTTTTGACATGACCTTTTTCTTTGCTCTTTCAGTTTAATTGCTGAACTGAAGATGAGAGACCCCTTTTTTCCTGATGTGACCCATGGAATCCTCATCCATCGCATCATCACTGGCTCTCCAGCAAGCAGGTAAGCGGAAAAAAATGGTGGCACTGATGCCAGCCTTCTTCCAGGTTGTTTACACCATTTCATCTGCATTTTCATCACAACAGTTTTGAATGTTTATAGACAATATTTGCAAATCGTGAAAGTGGTCCAAAATCTCACCATGTGACTACTGCTACGACACTCATCTAGAAACACACATCATCAGGGAGAGTGGAAAAAGGAAAACAGTATTGCGCATTTCATTGCAGTGGACAATCAATCAATACTCATTCAATCAAACAAAGTTTATTTATATTTTACAAATGGTGTCACAAAGCAGCTTTACAGAGATCCAGGCCTGATCCTCTTTTACACAAGCAAGAAGATGACAGTTGCAAGGAAGTCCCTCAGACTGGGCAGAAGAAGCTTAGAGAGGAACAAAGACTTAAAAGTGGAATTAATCATCCTTTGTTGGAGACCTGATGCAAAATAACAAAATAATACAACACAATCTGCATATACTGCATGTCACACTGCATGTGAAAACACATAAGGCTGCTGTTATCGCACAGTCTACTGCATCTGTGATCGAGTGCTTGGGGTGAGAGAAAGCTGCTATTTAAACTGATGATGTTCTCTTGTGTGTGAGTTTGAACAATGGCCAGCATACTCATAACAAGGCGAGGTGAATGATTGTGAGTTATAATGAGGCATAATGGTTGGAGCCAGGTGCATAGGACACTCCATTTCTGAAGTCATGCAGACATGAAACAGTGCATTATCCTGCTGGAATATCCCATCATTGTAGGGGTACATGAAGTCCACAAAGGGTCGCTAAGCAGTGAACTATAGCGGTCACTGGGTATTGAGGTGGACCCAACCTATGCCATAAAAATACACCTCACACCAGTAGGGAACCAACACCAGCTTTATAGTGTCTTGTTAATAATTGGGGTTCATGACTTCATGGGGTCTGCATCACACACAAACCCTGTCATCAACCTGAAATGCCTGGTATCGTGACTCATTGTACCATGTATGTGTCCGTTGTGGTGGTGTTAACAGAGGTGCTCTAGTGGTCTTCTGGAACCAAAAGAATGCTGCATTGACTATTGACTAGACCGTGTGTTTTAAATGTGGATGTTGAATAGCTTGTCTGGGTGGCCACCGTACTTTCCACTTTGCATGGAAATGCCTTCTATGAAGTATTCCAGGTGCACACATGATACTATGGTATCTGTCCCCATCCAACTAACACCCACTATCATGCCTCAATTAAACTCCAATAATTCACGCCATCTTTCCATGAGCACTCTGGACAGTGTTTAACCTCACTCACATGGTAAGGCTGTTCCCAAGCATTCCCAAGCATAAACCAACTTTAAAATCAATTTACATACTGATATCTCAAGACGTTTGTAAAAGAACCATGTAAAAGAACCATGAATACTCACTGTACAGTACAAGCTTATGTCTACAGCCATGGTTACTAAGTTTCTTTTGAACTGTGCTCGTAAATCATTTGACCTAATTTCATTGTGTGTTTAAGAGCTGGAATGAAGCCAGGAGACATCGTGTTGGAGGTGAATGGCGTGAAAGTGACCACATCAGAAGAGATCTACAAAGCTGTGCGAACAAGTGACAGCATCAAGATGGTTGTCCGTAGGGGTGAAGACCTTCTGATACTGCACATGACTCCTGAGTTCACAGAGTAACATTGAGATGATTCGCTGTTGCATATGGTAGTGGGAAAAGTAGTTGAAGAAGAGGAGAAAATACATAAGGTAAAGATAGGAAAAGGATGTTTGTTTATGTGAAATGTAGAGGAGGAAGACAGAAATGGCTTGGGATGTTAGGTTTATGTGGGAAACGGTGATGTAATCAGTGTTTAAAGCAGCAAATACGTGAAGGGTAGCATATTGAACAGTTGTGTAGTTTATTTGGTGCTGGGTTAACAAGCTATGAAGTGTGTGGGGAGCAGGAGATCGGCACATATACAGGTGGTAGACATGACGTAAAGAGCATGTAGAAACTCACAGCTTAAAATTTCAAAGCAGTGTAAGTCTAATGACACTAGATATATGTTATGTAAATAAACTAAGAGAAGACTAATATTTGCCAAACTAGGGGTGGGCAATGTGACTTTTATCATGTTGTGATAGATTGTGTGAAACAAAAACAAAATGTAATTTTTAAAGACAAACTGCTAATTCCATGACAAAGAATGAAATGAAAAACATTTTTGCCCCAATTTCCCCACCAATTTGGAATGCAAACACAACCCCATTAGGACTCTTCCCTAATCACATATGATGCCCCTATTGATACATGTGAAGCCAGCCACCACCTCTTTTTGAACTGCTGCCATTGCTTCGTTGCTTGGCAGCCAACATGCCCAGAGGAAAGTGCCAGGTTCCAAGCTCCAATACCATGGCTAACAGATGCCTGTACCGACCAGCATTGAACTGGGTTTGATTTTGGGAGAGATCGCCATCTATCCACCCAGAAAGATTATGGCCAGTTTTGCTCTCTTGGATACTAGCTGCTGATGGCAAGCAGTATGACCCAGAATTCGAACCTGAATAGCAGTTTTAAAAAAAGCTGGACTAAAGAAAAGCAGTCAGGGGTTATGGATGACTGATAATATATCATCATTGTTGTTGTGTTATATATGTGCAGTATATACTTAATAATCAAGTATTACTTATTATGCACTGTGCACAGAACTGAAATGTATTACAGAAAGAGACTTCTTATTACTGGTGTATTTACACATGGCTTGGCATTTCCATGCTGTCTACCTCTGTATATGTGACTGAGTGTGGTATACTGGTACCCGTCTACATTCACTGTTGGAAGTATTCTCCAAAGACTGATCTTCAGTCTTGGGTCTAGAGGAAAATGTTATTAAAAATTCTGAATTCTTCGAGTGCATAATGAGCCCTTCTAAATGTGCCTTTAGTTTTGTAATGACCACTTTGGCACATGATATGATGTTATGAATTTTTTAGCACTGATGTTCTTTAATAACAGTATTTAAATGAATGGTATTTTAAATGTTGAATGCCTATATGGTACAAAGTACATATCCTACCTGATATTTTTTTTCAATACATGGAGTCCAGAAGTGATTCCATCAAAAAACAATAAACAAGACTTCATAATATAAAAAGTAGGTTTTTTTATTCATGTATTACACTAATTCAGAAAAAGAATTTGACTTGGTTGCTTATCATATGTGTTTTTCCAAGTTTACACTATAAATAAGAAACTTAAGTAGTAGTTTCATTAAAAATGTGAACTGAATTATGTAACATTGTTTCTTTTACAGTCCCTGGAACAGATGATGCTTAGTATAAAATGGCCTAAAACACTGTATATAAAACATAGTCAAAGAACAAAAAGTTAACATTCACTCCTTTAAGAATGTCTATCATTTGTAGACATACAATGTCGACTGCTACTGATGGCAATGCTCCAATGCATTATGGAAAACATTCATGCTGCGTAATGCTGTTGTAGCTGAATTTGCCCTGTCTTATAGAATTCACCACTCAAGTAATAGGCAGCTTCCACTTAGGGCTGGGCGATATGGACAGAAAATCATATCCCAATATATTTGATCTGAATGGTGATTTATGGTACAATATATGTGAAAAAAATTATGACAAACCTAGACATCCTATGACATCCTACAGTTTAAATTGTTGTGTATAGAAATGAAGATATAATTTTAACAAGCTTCATTCCAGACCTCTGTCTTATGTGGGGCAGAGGAGGAGCTGATAGCAGGGGCGGAGCAGAGGAATTAAAACGGTTATTTAAAAACTTTAAAACTTGATATATATATATATACATCGCCCAGTTCTACTTCCAATGTAATAATGTTTATGTGATGATAACCCAAGCTTTCACACATTCAAAGGTATATCAATGAGGGACTTTTTCGTCACATAGCACCATAAACATACACTTAAGTGGCACAATTGATACCACTGGATATGCCAACAAAGGCCATTTCCCATGACACACTTGAATGGACTGGGTAATGTTCAGGCCATTCTTAATTCATAAAAGTAATGCCCATATTTTACTTATCTCCTATCAAAGTTTACATAAGATTATTGATTCATTGCTTGTGATATGAGGTACATATATGATAGTTGTGATGAATGCAGAGGTGGAACCTCCACCAACTAAGTAAAACATATGAGGGGTTTGGTGAGATGATTAGGAGATTTGGTTGTTGAGCTGTCCAGGGTATTTCTCAAACTTCCTCTCTGCCTCCTCACTGAAGGCATCACCTGGCAAGGAAGAGAGTCACGGCAGTCAGTAAGGGTTGAATTTTAATTTGTACAAAGAGAAGGACTGTACCCTCTGTATACCAACACATGACACAAATGCTATGTGTATGAGTGAGGTGCTCTCACCAGTATGACAGTTGTGAAGCCAGATCCTGTGGCCATCATATTTGCAGTTACATTTCATGGCATTGTTTGTGAAGTCACTTTCGGACACCTCATAATTAGGGTTTATCACAATCTGAAATGACCAGTACAGAGAAAAAACATCACACACTCTTGGAATTTGAAGCTAAAATTAGCCTCCAAAACACCAGGTTTTTTATCTCTATTCCCGTAACTTCGGAAAACTCAGTTTGTAAAATATATCATATACAAAATGTAAATACTGGGTGATAAGCATGTAACAAGCCCGGGAATTGTAAGCATTAAGAGACAGCACTTTGAAGAAGACAATAGTGCAATGATCTTTTATCCCTAAGCACTTAAATACGACAAATGTTTGACCTGCAGAATGTAATTTCCTGGTTTGACGTCTGTGATGTCAATCCACTGACAGTCAATGTCATGCCGGTACAAATCCTGGCACCCCACTGTGATGCCCTGCTCCCCAAAATTAGCACATTCATATCGCTTAGACACACCTGCAACACAAACCCAAAGCAGGCAGAGGTCATTTGTGTTACTGTCATTTATAAAAGTCTGCATGTCTGTCTGCATTTGCCACAGCTTAGTGACAATACTATATATTTATATGTAGTGTGGGTATGTAATGGGTATGTATGGGTGCTTTCTGTCTGCCTTACCCTCCTGACACTCATTGTCCTCCAAACAGAAACTGGCTTTGTGTCCTTCTGCCACTTTGGTTCCATTGATAGACAACAGGTCATAGTGCGTGAAGATATCCATACTGTGATAATGCCTACAAAAACACACAGACATAAACATACACAGATGTGCTCTGTGCTACACACGTGATCCAAAATCAGCAACGGAAATACTATAAAAGTACAAATGAGTTAACAGCTGAACCACAAGCCAGCTCATTAAATGCATATTTATGGAACTTATATGTGACTTTGACAGGACCAAATAAAAGTCTAACAATGTTTGGTTTTGCTAGATCAGGAGAGCACATTGCAGTCACACAAACTTTGTATCTTTGTAAGTTTACAGGAGAAGGAACAAACCTTCTTAAGTATCACTGGAAGTCAAGGTAAAGAGATTTTTTAAGAGATCCATTAAGGACCTGGAAACTGCCAGATTCATATTAAATCAAAATGTAGGAAAAAGTAAAAAAAAAATATATATATATAAATAAACAATAATAGTAATATTATTTGGCTACTGATGTGTTTTTGTTGAGGCATGTTTTTTATGAGCATGTAAATTTAACTTAAAAAACTTAAATTGTTTTATGTGCTACAATGTTAAGTATAATTATTCAAACAAAAGCCAAATTACACTGTTTTATTGAACATGAATCAGAATCAGCAAAAATGATGGAATCAGCAGTCAGATTTACAATTCATCACTGAAACTTACTTTCATCCAGTCACCCCTGACTGCTTTTCTTTAGTCCACTTTTCTGTTTAGGTGTTAATGATTTCATTTGCCTTTATGTATGTAAATCTGATTAATTTTAGGCAATTTCTTACAGTTCAGTCACAGACATTGACTCCTGTTTCCGCCCACTTGTTTCTCATTTGCTTTGCTGTGTGTTTGGAAGACATATTGTTTTAAGTTTTCTATCTTGATGCTTCAATCTTTTCTTTAGTCTAACTTTATGCTTCCCTTTAATAAACATCCCATTTTGTTTGTACTTGGTCCAGACTTAGACACAGCTCACTGGGAACAACCAACATTTTTGTAACATCCTGCGATGATTTACCTTCTTGAAGAAGTTTTATAATTCCCTCTGTTTCAGCTGACATCTCTAATGTTGGATGCATGATTCATGTCAATCTGCTTTGTGCAACTGCTCTCCAAAATGTGTTCACTCTTTTTCAACTAAAGACTAAAGACAGCAGATTTAATCTGATGCAGTTGTTGGTTTTAGAGCCGCAAATTACAGAGCGGCATTTTCCTCAGAATTTAATTATTCCGTATTTTTTTTTATCAAAAATGACAATTGCGACTGACTACACCAATTACATTTCTTTCTTTTTCACTGTTTCTTAATGCCAAAAGGTTGGAATTTTGAAAAAATAAATGATAGTTTTGTTGCATGTTTCTGTGATTAACATTTTCTACAAAATTAAACAACTGAAAGAAATTCCTGTTGAGTGCTGATTCCATACTTTTTGCCAGGGGTTGAACAATTGTAGAAAAAGCACATCCACACATCTATACATATATGGTTTACTTTAGCAATTTCTCCAAAAGTAACAGTGTTAGAACTCAGCATTAATGTACACCTTTTAAAATGAGTGAAATTTTTAGACATGATTAGTTTAAAAGATGAAACAAATTGCTAAAGAGCTGCAAATTACTCGTCTGTGGATAGAGGTCATACACAAAGACATGGGCAATATGGGGAAACAATTATGCTTGATTTGCACAATTCTGTCCGTGTTCCCTGCATTGCTGCAGACATAGGGTCCTGCACATTCTGTGTAATTTATAATCAAACCAAACAAGTCAATTTGAAGTCTTGTTACCTGAGGAGCTAATTGAATCAAATGGTTGTGAGAACACAAGATTTACACTTCTAAGTTACCCATGGCAAGCGTGCCAGACCCAGGAGTGCCGTCCAGCTTTAGGCCTGAAGTCGGCACGGCCAATGTTGTGGATTTCAGAGGAGAAGCGGAGCAGACGGCGGTGTCCATAGGGCCAGTTGGCTTTGGCAGCAGTTGAGGACAGACAGTTTTCTTCTGCAGCGCAGTACAGCATGTGCAGTGGCCGGTCCTCAATATACACTGTCTGCTGCACCAGAGGAGCATTAAGCACCAGATCGGAGGCAGCTGAGGAACAGAGCACAGACACACCGTCAAGAAAATGAATGACAAACTGCTGGTAGGATTGCAGAGAGGCTGTGGCTGTGAACTGGGTATATTGTCAAATTGCATCTTGGTGATATGTTTGACCCAGTAGCATGAATACATTTGATTTAAGAGCGGTGTTTTGATGTCTGCACACAGTTTTGGCAGACATGATATGGCAAGAGATGAGAGTAAGCTGTGACTCACAAGAGCCACAAATTAGAGGTATGTGGGTGGACAGAAGGCTTGATGCTGTCCTCTCTCTCTGCAATCAAAATGGGATGAAGGGCTTTCTTCATTCTTAAAAAAGCTTGTGTAAGCTGGGACCACAAAAACAAAGTCATCAAACTCACTTTGAACTGCTGTTACGGAGCTGAAAGCAGTGCCCACATGGGCTCATGCTCTCATGGGTGCTGATCCCACTTCAACACACTTAAATAATGGACAAATGAGGGGTGTCCTTTTCAGTGATACTCTATCACTGTGCTGTGTACAGCAAATGTATCAAGTACAATGTAGTAAATAAGCCCAGAGACCAATAAATACATTTGAGTTGAGATGTCACCAAAATAGCCCTGGAAAAAAACAGTGTGCATGTCCCAGCAGGCCATAAACGCATTGTACATGTGTGTGTATCTAAAGGATGACTCACTCTCTGAACAGATGACCCCTGCAGAGAACCGTGCGCCTGTTTTCTGGCAGCTGACTGTTTTGTGCTGCTGGCATTGGCTGAGTGACAGCTCGTCTCCCGTGCACTTCACCCCGCTCATCACCATATCCGTCACGTTACTGCCATCCCAGTACCATGTTTCCTTAGCAACCGCCACAGAAACACAAAAGACTTTAATGCTGTTTCCTGTATTGACTGTTGAACAAAGTTCAGATGTGATGTGTATGGAGGAGGAGGAAAGGTTGTGAGCAGTAAGTAGAGATTCTGTCATGTTATATCAGAATGGATTAGTGTTCCATGTCTCACTTCACCAAATTCTGCTGAGTGAGCAAAGGCCAGCTAAGACAATAGTACAATGATCTTTAATCCTTCTACTGGGGCCCCATGAACAGCACATTTTGTGTTCTACCTCTGTCTAAACACCTGACTCAGCTCACGAAGGTCGGAATAATTATGTGGTTTGTTGAATGAGGTATTAGAACATGGGGTATGAGAAAAGTCAATGGTCAGAACTTAGAGCAGTCATAACAGTGGAAAACAGAAGCACAATACATTGAAATGCAAACCTTTGAGAAAGGAAGGTGGATGTGTGTGTGTGTGTGTGTGTGTGTGTGTGTGTGTGTGTCTGTGTGTGTGAGAGATTATCTACACACTTAAAAATGAGAGTTCCTCAAGCATTCTTCAGTTACCAAAAGGGTTCTACATAGAACCAAGAATACTCTTTTTTTCTGTATCATCAAATGGTTCTTCAGATTAATGAAAAGTGTCAAGGGTTCTGCACTATAAGAGTTCTCCTATTAGAAGATAGTAGACAAACAAGGAGTGGCTTCAGGACAACTCTGTATATGTCCTTGAGTGGCCCAGACAGAGCCCAGACCGATTGAATGTATCTGGAGATATCTAACAAATGGCTGTGCACTGACACTCCCAATCCAATGATGGAGCTTGAGTGGTTCTGCAAGGACAAATGGGAGAAACATCCCAAAAACAGGTTGACAAGCTTGTAGTATCATACTCAAAAAGACTTGAGGCTATAATTGCTGCCAAAGGTGCTTAAACAAAGTATTGAGTAAAGGCTGTGAAAAGAGTGAAGCACTGTGAATACTTTCCAGATGCAATATATCTGTGTTCATCTCTGCATTTCATGAATGTGTACATTTGTTTCTCTATGTGTATGTATGTGTGTGTACTCACAGTAATAGCATGCATGCTGAAACCCAGCCCTAGCTGCCTGCATGCAACCATTGCCTCTTTGGTGGTCCAACCTTCACTGCAAACACTCCCCCAACGCTGACCCACCCGAACCTCCACTCGCCCCTCGTACTCCGACCGCCCGCCCACCAGCCGTACCTGTGCACACCACCTAAGGCATGTTAGTAAACACAATCATGCCTTAGATAGATCACTGTCTCACCCTCACAAGCGTTTGTCCTGAATAATGTCCCCTAGCCTGCATAAAAGTTTATTATTCTGTCTACGCACTGCTGTTTTTCTGCTACAGCCCAATCCTGACAGTGATTAGTAAGTGCAAAGGATCTCAGGAAAGGTTTAGTCAAAGCAGGCACTAGAAAGTGAGCTATAGTTGCCGTCATTATTGTTAGTGTCCTACTTGCAGGCCGTGGTTTGAGTATCCGAGGCCCAGCTGTTTGCACACCACAATGGCCTCTTTGGTCCCCCAGCCTTCTCCACAGATCAGGCCCCAGTGCTGGGTTCCATTAGTGCCAGATTGCAACACCTCCACGCGGCCCTCGAACCGTGTACGCCCCCCTGTGATACGCACCTGAGCAGGACAAAGCCCAGGAGGAAAGGAAGGGGGTAGGGGTCAACTTCCTCTATACCAACAAGGCCATATAGGAAGGAAGGTTAGAAAGAGGCTGAGAAATGCAGTTGCACTGTGAGCAATGTGCCAAAAAAGACAGGAAACTGTACAAATCACTTCACTTATCTTTATATAGTACATAATGAAGTATTTAGGGAAAGGCTTTTTTCAGCTGTGGACTTCAGAGTTTGCAACTTAGAGCCCTGGCCACTACGGTGCATAGTAAGCATGACTGCAAATTAAATAATAACACATTAATACTTGTACATGATATCATAGATATTTTTATATTGTCAGTATTTTTATGGGAAACTCTTTTATGACTTGCAGTCAATTTAAGCTTAGGTTTGTTTACCTGAATAAAAGGCTAAATGGCAAACAGAAAATACTAAAGCAAATGCCAAACTTAGGCTTGTAACAAAGTTACTGAATGAATGAATGAATGAATGAATGAATTAATGAGTGAATGACTAAATGATGTACGCCAATGGTAAATACACTGATTGCAGTAGGCGGCAGCAGGAGTCGAATATCTGAATATAGCCTAGTTGCTTTTTGACAAATCGCAGTCCTTGTCTTTTTGAGCACATTTCCATCATTTTCACCCATAAGAGCCCAGACCCACTTCTTCTGTAAATATTTTCAACTTAAAATCCCAATGTAACATATATGTCACTATAACAATTTCATAACTCATATTTAATCACTTAGTTCTAGGAATGCAGTAAGAACTGGTCAGATGTAATATATGCATTAACCAAACATCTTGTAAATGAGGTCACATGTTTACGGTCACTATGACGCATCCAGGATGTTCAGTATAGGTCATTTAGGGACTTAATGAGTTAAAGTGAAGGACAAAGCACTGCAAGGTAGTTAAGGTAGTTTCTACATCTTTTAAAGGGTCACATATATAACCATGGGCACTTATGAGCTAAACACTCTCTCAAAGTTTGTAGCTATTTTGTATGCTGAGACATACAAGTGTCAGGGGTTAGAATATTCCATGAACAACTTCCAGCTACTGTTCATGCACTTAAGTCACCTTTGCAATAAACACATTGCCAAACTGCAATGCTAATGCTACAAATGACTTCATTCATACATGGTTATGTCTTAAGTTTGTTTTAAGTTAAACTTAAGATAGTTGAGTAGTGCAACATGCATCAGATTATTTCTCAGGAAAAGCCCAAACCAATTGACCTCAGTACTGCTTTATCACTGTATCACTCAGCAAATAAAGTGCACCTACTTTCTTTTGGCATGTAAAATTCCAAATGCTACTCTATAAATTATCTTCAAAAACAAACAAAAAAACACCAGGTTCAAATGAGCTGCACTGCGATTGCCATATATCTTCTAACATGTCAGAAAGGATAGTGGTGATAAACAAGAGTGAAGGCTCTGACCGTTTTCTCAAAGCCCATATACGGCACATTACAGCGCACAGCAGCATCCTCTGTGTGCTTGCAGTCTTCAGCTGTGATGTTCTTAAAGTTACAGTTCCACAGAGAGCGCTCGTGGCCTGTGCATTGGACCTCATTCATATGGATTGGCCCAATGCCTGCAAGATCACACACAAGAGGAACAAAAGCAAAACACACCTTTCAAGTTTTTAAAGTAACATTAGGATACATTCATTTTCAGATCATTTTTTCTCTCCATCTTCAACTCTGTCTCCCCCACCCTCTCACACCTTGTCCCATGCGTGCTCCAGTGAGGGACAGCTTAGCAGATCCATAGCCCAGCTCTCTGCACACCACACTGGCAGACTGCAGGTTCCAGCGGTCATCACACACCGTCCCCCATTCATTTCCCTTCAGCACCTCAACACGTCCTTCTCCTGGCTTTGCTCCACCCTTTAGACGAACAATGCTCTGCGGCAGAGATAGAGAGAGAGAGAGCGAGAGAGAGAGAGAGAGAGAGAGAGAGCACTGAGGACTGCTCTTCAAAAATTATGCTAGAAAGAGGCTGAGAAATGCAGTTGCACTGTGAGCAATGTGCCAAAAAAGACAGGAAACTGTACAAATCACTTCACTTATCTTTATATAGTACATAATGAAGTGTTTAGGGAAAGGCTTTTTTCAGCTGTGGACTTCAGAGTTTGCAACTTGGAGCCCTGGCCACTATGGTGCATAGTAAGCATGACTGCAAATTATATAATAATAACTCATTAATACTTGTACATGATATCATGGATATTTTTAGATTATGATTTACAGTCAATTTAAGCTTAGGTTTGTTTACCTGAATAAAAGGCTAAATGGCAAACAGAAAATACTAAAGCAGATGCCAAACTTAGGCTTGTAACAAAGTTACTGAATGAATGAATGAATGAATGAATGATGTACGCCAATGGTAAATACACTGATTGCAGTAGGCGGCAGCAGGAGTCGAATATCTGAATATAGCCTAGTTGCTTTTTGACAAATCGCAGTCCTTGTCTTTTTGAGCACATTTCCATTTCCAAAAATTATGCAAGTAAAGATCTATTATCTATATCATACATATATATGCATATATTACCGAGGTCTTGAGCTTTTTCTTCATTGCACGATTTTGGGCATACTCTGGTCCAGGCACACAGCTGACTGCAGCAGGCATTCCACCTGGACATGTCTCCGTTGCATTGACCTGATTAAACTCCAAAGGACAGGCAGCCAGGTGCACCTCCGTGCCTAAACATGCCACAGAGTGAACCAAGAAGTAGTTCTTTTGTCGCTCCGCATACAGCCTGAGAGAGAACAGGGCAATGTAAAAGGGCAATGTAAAAGAACTAGGGGTGGCCCAAGATGAGGCCTTTTTCCTGTAAACACTTTTTACGTGTGAAGAAACAACTCCATAAACTCCATGAACAACTCCATGAACAACTCCATAAACTCCATGAACAACTCCATAAACTCTATGAACAACTCCATAAACTCCATGGCACAGGGTACTGAAGACTGCCCTCTACTATTTAAATGAGAATGTGCTCTGATATTTTCCATTCTCATTTTCTGACTGTGCTGGGATTGTGAATAAGAAATGAATATCATGAAGAAACAACTCCATAGAAATATATAAAATTCCAGACAGAAATTTTAGATGTGGCCCTTCTTTCAAAATTACGTTATTGACATAACTCCACTTTTTGTCTAACTAGGAATGCTATGTAAGAAATATTTCAACAATTTTATCAAGAGAAATTCCTGAAACATATTTTCACATTCTTTGAAGAAATGTTTAAAAACATTGCTGAACATTCCTATAATGTTTTCTGCTAGCCTGGGAGCTGTACTCGTTGAAGGTCCTCTGCTCTGTAATACTGTGATTGTTGTAGATATTATAAACTAAATGAAATAAAATGAACTGATCACACAGAGATACAATTGTACACATGTTCTACTGCTGGACAAGTTTGACCACGGTCCCTCAATTTGTCCAAGGTTACCTTTTGTTTGCTGCCGACTTGCCAGGTTTAGACTTAGAGCTAGCTTTAGTGATTGCTTTAGCTTTGGCTTCCCGCCTGCAATGCAAACATCCAAGTGTGAACAACACTCGCATTTCCACCACAAATCCAACATGCACATGCAAACTCTCACATAATGGTTACATGGGAAAGCGAGTAAATACAAATTTGGGAAAGCTACCAACTCACTAATGACAAACTCCTCATGAGTTTAAAGTTTTTTTATTATTTGAAACAAACAGCTGTTTTTTATGTTTACATTGGTTAAAGATTTCAGGGGAAATGGACCAACCAGATTCTCTTTATATTTAACATAAAATAAATCTGATTGGACATTTTTGCTTTGTTATATAAAGCTAACATTTTGAAGGTACATATTTTTGATGCATTGTTACTGTGAATCCTGTGTAGATTGTTCTCCCCATTCAGCTTTCCCATGTTTCCAACACTGTTAGCAATTTAGTGATGGTCATTCAGTGGTGTGATTTGCTAAGCGATTATAAGTAGGCAGTAGATTAATGGCAGAGTTAATGTTAGTATTTGCTCATTGTACGTTGATTATGTTATGATTATAGAACGAACTCCCTCTCTCTCTTACTCACTATTTCTTTCTCATGCCCAAAATCACACAAGCTTTTCCTGAGACACGTGCACAGCTTCATCTCCAAACTATGGTAATAAAACTAATAGATTGCAATGAGTTCCTCATGGGCTAGTGGTCCCTGTGTCATTCCCTCCTTTCTTACCACATCTCTCTCTCCCCCCTGTTTTTCTCTCTTGCATGCCAACCAGGCTCCAACCCCCAGGCCCCAGCCTCTTTCTCTGGCTTCAATTACAGCCAGCAGAGAGTCTAGTTTACTCTTGAGGCATAATGTGTTTGAACAAGTGCATAACTACTGTGAAATGATTGTACATGGAAACCACCCAAAATGAGGAACTTCGTGGAAGAAGCAGTTGTTTATCTTCAATTATTCATCAGATAATTGAACAAAGTGTAGAAAGAAAAGCTGGCCTTCAAGAGAAGTTAAAAGTTAGTTGAAAAGTTACTACAACCACTACTGCTGGAATTGAAGATCAGTCTCTACAAGATGCTATGTTGAAAATGTCTAGGAGAAGAGAACTACTGGTTTCTTCCCCTCAGATGGTACCTCTCTGCTGTAACTCTAACTTTGACTTTTGGCTCAGCAGATCTCTTTCTGAGATTCCTGCAGGAGATAAGGAAATCTCATCAAATACATACCTGGTCACATATCTACACACCCACACAAACCACTCCAACACACACACACACACACACACACACACACACACACACACACACACACACACACACACACACACACAAACGGATACATATAAAGGCAGATACAGAGAAAGACAGGCAGCAAAGTTGGACAATATGATAATCATTATGGTAAATTACGGAAGTGTGCAGTGAGCCTTTACTAAAGACAACTTAAATGAAAACGGCTTCAAGTATTGACATTATAAGCTCACTGCTGGGCAATATGGACAAACAATGCTGAACCTGTCAGATTCCTTAATTTCCCTGAAATAACCCTCCCAAGGGATCAATAAATTTCTATTCTAAAGATTACAACAGTTTCAGTCCATTTTAAGTGTGATGGAGAAATGGGCAGCCTCCACCCGGGGAGCAGTTTCAGTCACAACCTCTCAGTTCAGGGACTCAAACTGGTGACCTTCCGGTCACGAGATTGTTTTTCTTGCCTCCAGGCCATGTCTGCCCCACTATAGCCCTCTCTTCTACTAACAGTTGTGAGTTTGTGTGTGCTTATTTGAGAATGTGTTCCAGATTGTGCTTGACAATTAGGTGTGGTTATTTTGCTGGTCAGTGAAAGGTTCCCAGTTACCCATTTGGGGCTGTAGAGTCCTTACAGTTATTCTGGTATCTGGAATCTGAGAGTGTCAGTGTTGTATCCCACTGAAAATGAAGCACACCTAGTAGAAGAGTAGAATAAATGGTCAAGAAGTATCTGAGGGGATTGGAATGTTTGATTTTGTATTAAAAAAGACATTCTGAATGTAAGTAATATTTCAGAAGGGCATATTGACATTGACTCTAGTTTTGAACAGGATGATCAGGTCACCAATCCTGTTCCTGGAAATCTACCTTCCTGCAGACTTGAAATTCAATCTTAATCCACCCCACCTCATCCAAATAATTAGTGCCTTCAGTTCCTGATTATTTCCTGATTGGATGAATAGGGTGTTGGGGTGAAGTTAGCTCTCCAGAAGCAGGGTTGATGACCCCTGATGTATACTATGCTATGTACTTCTTCTGTGGTTTTGTTTTTATTCCTTTATGTTTAGTTATATATTGATCATTTTCCTACATACATCACTATGTATCAATGTGAACATAAATGAACATGTTTTATTCATTTATTCAGACCTCTTTTTCCAAAAAGACATACCACCGTCTTAACAAAGTGTTACATTTACACATTCTATCAAAATGTTCCAGAAACAGTAAAAGTTTGTGGGGGCAGTGGAAATGCTCCCAGACACTATGATTCAGGATTTAAGGTATGCACATTGAGAGAATGTGGTGCTACACAGAATGGAATAATAGTAGAATACTGAGGTCTTCTTAAGGTCAGCCCAAAAGGAAGTTTCCCCTTATAAACCTGATCAGACTACAGACTGAATCAAACTCAAACTTAACAGATGAAGAGATCTGAATGGGTTTATCTATATGTATCCCAGTATAGTTATTTATCATGGATAAAAATTGCTGTCTGGGTGAAGTGTAGGTGTGTGTGTCTGTGTGTGTTTAAGGGTGGGGGTTCTTGTGGTAGACGTTTAGACTTCGGTGAAATGTGGATTCCTGAATGTGTGACATTCCACTGATATTCTGAGAACCTCCCACCCAACACTGTCTGTTTTTTCTCACAGCAGTGCATCCAATTCTTTTTCCTCCCAATCATTCCAGTCTCCATATCTTATTTCGAAAAAGCATGTGATATTTTGATAACTGATATATTGTTTGCTAATAAACAGACAAATGTAATTCTTTTCAGCCCAATATTGGAATGTATATCATGTCATTAGAGAAAAACTTCATATCACGAGAACAGCAACTTGACAGGAGATGGAAAAAAGTTTCATTGGTAAAAATAAAAGTCAAAGTAAAAATATTTTATTTCTTTATTCTCTGAACCAGTTGCATTGTTCTGCCTCAGAGGCAGAGCTGCTTTCAGAACCCTTTTGAGAAGTGATTTTGCACACACACACACACACACACACACACACACACACACACACACACACACACACACACACAGCTATACAAAGAAATGCTTGATCATGACCAAAAAAAAAAGCTACATTTACCCATATCTGAAACTGATTCTGAAAGTTTACTAAATGATTCACCATCAGCACACCTTTAATTTAACTTAATGAAGTACTGACAAATCAGATATTAGTTAATAACTAAAAGTAACGCTAGACTGCCACTAACAGAGGTTTGGAAATGGTAAATTAATATATTGACATTACATAATCACAGAAAGCAGGGATTTTCATTTCCCCTTTAACCACATGAGTGTTGCTTTAGCAGTATGCTTTGGATCATTGTCCTGTTGAAAGGTGAACCTCAGTCCCAGGCTCACATCACTGACAGACTGAAACAAGTTCTGCTCAAGAATATCCTTATATTTAGTTCACTTTTAGTCTCATCTGACTAGAGCACCTTCTATTGATTTGGGGAGTCTCCAGCATGGCTTTCTGCAAACTCAAAACCACCCTTCCAATTTTTTCGGTAAGTAAAGGCTTTATTCTGGCCAATCTTCCTAAAAGCCCAGCTCTATGGAGTGTACATCTTATTGTGGTCTTTCATTTTTATTTTTTTCTCTCTTTCTCATTTCACTTCACCAACTTAAGAGCAGTTTATACAGATGCATCACATACAATTCAGACGAAAAAACAACAACATTTAAATAAAGGTTGTAATGTAACAAAAAAGCCAATACTTTTGCAAGGCACTGTATAGACTAAACTTAAATTGTCCCATTGAAATGATAAAGTTCTATCCAACATTTTCATATTCTCATCATATTCTTATAATATGAGTTGTATGCATTTTACTCTACAGAGATTCCATCTTCATAGTCACACTGTAGCTATAATATTCTCAAAACTACTCAGAATGCAGATAGAATATATCAGGATTTGTTACAAATTTTATATCAACACATCCCAACGTATCTAACTTAGAGCAAGTGCTGGACTTGCTCTAAAAAAATGAATATATTTGTTGTCGGCACAGCATCCTTTTAATGAAGCAGAATCTATGAAAACCACACAAACAAAAACACCAGCCTGGAGGTGGATTACTTAAAGTGTGACATTACTACTGGTCGTGGAACACTGATGTTATGTCAACGTTCTCTCTTAACCGGAGTGTTTTTTTTTTTTATTCACAAACGCTACAGTGGTCTATTGATGCAGCGGCCATTTCAGTGTTAAATGAGTGCACCAACATACTGCTCTCAGTGTTTCAAAGCAGGCACCAGAGCAGACTGTGTGTCTGTAAGTGTAAATACTGTGTGTGTTTACTGGATGAAGGTAAGGTATTCTATATGTGCATTATGTTTGTGCGTGTGTGTGTGTGTGTGTGTGTGTGTGTGTGTGTGTGTGTGTGTGTGTGTGTGTGTGTGTGAGCTGTATATTAGGAAACCTATTTGTCATACAGCTGTTATAACTACACTGCACTTCCAGGAGACATGTCGAGAATCCCTGCTAATCAAGAGACCACACACAAAACACAAACACACGTACACACAGGCACTGATGATCCAGCATTTCCAATACTGCTCTGCACGTGTGGGCAAAATTGCTGTTTTTAAAGCTTCAAGCTGAATTAACTTCAAAAGTGGTCACAGAAAACAGACCCAAAGTTTTTTGGATGTACTTACTTGTAGAAATTCTTGTTGACCTTCCTTTCATGGGGAAATCCCATCATGCCACAGATGACGCGTGAGTTTTTGGGGGTCCAACCGTTATCACAGACCTGGGCCCAACTGTCCTTATATTTCACCTCCACCACTCCCTCCGTCACAGGCATCCGTCGGGTGGCTGTCGTGACCACTGGCCGCAGACGCACTTCCTCCACCTTCCTCTCATCTACCTGCACCTAAATAGCAAGACAAAATAGGCCCTGGAGTAATGTAGTGAGTTTATTTGATTCAAATTATTTCCAAGTGAATATGTTACATCAACAGAACGGCACTTTGTTCATTTTTGGCTATAACTGCGTTATGATATAGTCACATGATAATGATGAACACAACAGAGTCTGATGTATAATATTACTGTTTCAGTGCAGTCAGAAGATATTCACAGAAGGTTAAAGGTAAAGGTTCAGTCAAGCTAATCCTTCTCAGATGTGAGTCAGCGAAGAGTGAGGGGAAAATTCAGTAGCAGACATCAGCTAATCAGAAAAACCTGCAATGGGTGCATTAAGCCATAAAATGCTTCCCATATGGAGTCTGTCTATGACTGGGGTAAGTTCGGAATGGTCCCTCACAGGTGGTAACTTAATCTTTTTAAATAGTATTTTGGCTTGTATAAAGACCTAACCATTTTGTGATTATAAACAGCAGAACATTCCAGAAACTGACAGTGTTGGGTCATATCATTTTCTCCAGAAATTGTAGTTCAGAATTACTGGAAAAAAAGCCACTGCTGATGTGCCCAAAGTATCACGAATAGCCCCTCCAGTTTGCACGGGAAGTCCCTTTAGATACTCAATAATGAGGCTTAGTATGTGATACGACTGGGATTTTAAAGGGTTTAGCAATGCTTTGCTCACTGGCATAACTGAAAACAGACAGATATGTTCTGAAAAGAATCATCTTCCATAAAGTGATATATATATAAAACACCTGAAGAGACATTTTTATACAGGTGGGGTGAACTGTCACTCAGAGGTGAGCTATAACATTCACTTACATTTACATTTACAGCATTTAACTAATGCTCTTATCCAGAGCAACTTACAAGGTACTTCATATTACAGAGGAGTGTTAGGAGTCTTGCTCAAGGACTTATTGGAGTAACACAGCATAGTTGTGCAGACTGGCCATCAAACCCCAGTCGTCCACATGGTGTGGTGGCTCACTGGTGGTTTCATCTGTTGTGCCACACTTACCACACTTAAAAATAATCATTATAAAATATCATGGTAAATTTGTATCTGCCCATAAACTGAAGAGGAGCTTAAAGAGCATTTTATAATGTTTGTGCATCAAATCTTCCTTAAATCCCACTTATTTTAACATGAATGTTTTCTTTTTTCCCCCAATTAATAAAGACAATGGGATCCATCATTATAGATAGATGTCAACAACTATATGGTTTAAAAACCCTTCATAAATCTGACTAAGAATTTCTGTTGTGACTTTTCCAAAGAGCTGAAGAAAATTCATAGGAACATATTGGTGAATGAGGCCCAGTGTGTCTGCAGTAACCCTGCTGTGTGGATCATGTACTTTTAGCCCAGCTAGCTCTTACTGTGAGTTTTAATGTGATTTAAAATAAATGTGACTGGCACATAGAACAGAAATAAATACAGAAGTGAATCCTGTGATTTACACGTAAAATAGTAATCAAAACCTGTATAAAAAGTGTCAATTTTACAAGTCTTCAGAGTGAATCTGGTGAGTCAAATTCCTCTCAAAATATGAGAATGTGACCATAATGTCTAACTTGATTCTGTTTAAATACATAAAAAGTCCATGTTTCATTTTACCCTGCTATAGTTTGTTCCCCACCCTCCTCTATTGTTCAGTCAGGCCCTAGATGGTCCACAAATGTATTTCCCTGACTTTGGCCCTCTTCGAACAGCAGCATTTATGTTGGATTGCATAAAATATAAAATATCCCAATTGACCTTCATTTTAAGATTTGTGTTCCTGAGAAGTGATCTGTGCAAACGGAAAAGCTTCATGCAGTTCATACCTCTATAATGTTGGAATCCACAAATCCCGGCAGTCTCTCATCCTTACAGATGACTCCAGCGTCTTCGTCATGGGTGCAGTCACTGTTGCCCCATCCACGTGACTTGCACACTGATATACTCCTCTCACTGCCACTGCACTGCACGTTATCTAACCAGATCTTACCTGAAACGTATTTATGAGACTAGTTTAAAATGCACTTCGATTCTGTCTCCTTGTTAAAACAGAGAGAAATGGTAAAAAAAAAAGTGTATTCTACACGTTACCTGTGCCCTTGCCATATTTGGCACTGTGTGCCCAGCCAGTGGCAGAGACAAAGCCAAGCTGACGGCAGAGGACGTGGGCATTGGCCAATGAGAAGTCATCATCACAGATGGTCCCCCACTCGCCCTTATAAAACACCTCGATTCGGCCCTCGTTGTGCTTCCTTGGGTGACCAGTCAGGCGAAACTTCAGCCGCTCGGGTGACTGAGATGTTGGTGTGGGACTTGGCCGTACAGAGGGAGTGGTCTGAGCAAGGAGCGAAGGAAACCAAATGCTAAGCAACAAAACGATTAGATGGTGTGTCCTCTGAGATTGCTCCATTGTTAGGCCTACAGGGAAGAAGTGTGAGAGAGGGGAATCTTTTGATGGAATCCAGAACAGAAGAAGTTACTGAGCGTGTCAGTGTATGTCTGTGCTATGCTGAGTCTATTTGGAGGCCTGATGTGAGCCAGCTGTCTGGACAAAAGCAAACAAACTGGCCAAAAGGATGAGCTACTGGCACTGTTAAACTAACATAAACTTACTGTGTGCATAGAACGAGTGCATTTTATGACCATTTGTTTGAACAAAGAGATTAGGCCGAGTTAGCATTTTGTCCACCCCATTTTTTAATCAAGCGTTTGAAAACAAGCTGTAATATGACCTGGTATGCCTTGCAGCATCGCACAAAATGCAAAGGCCATGTCTCACCTGTGTGGGCTAGACAAAGAACGTGTCCAGTGTCTGACCATTCTGAATACATTCTCACCAATGCGAACAGATTTCCCAATGAACAGGAAAGATGTTGGTTTTGGTTGCACCCTGCTCACCCCTAGTAAGACGTGCAGTAGACTGTATTAATCTAAAATACTCCATTTGACCTACAAACATGAAGCGGAATAGAACAATGTGTCCACAGTTCTTCATTCATTCGCAACAAGACTGTTGGACCTGCCGAAAAAAACACCCTCACCAATGCTGAGTGAACAACATAGAAGCTTTAGTGTTATTCTTAGCTCCAGAAGCACCATATGTAATTAATATTAGTAGTAACTGCCTGATTAACATAGTATTAAATGCTTCTCCATGTTTTGAACTTGTTTACAGTCTTTACAGTCTTACTTAATGACAGTTAATGTAAAAAAGGCAATCATTAAAAGTCAATTCGTAAACACGTCTCACCCTGACTTGTTCTGGAGGCTTTCCTGTTGTGTTGCTGACAGTAAAATCCAGTTAAAAATGTTGTGTGCCTTTTTTTAGCAGGGGGGTGATATGGGAGTTCCAGGTGACCATGGGGTTTGAGTGGGCTTGTTACTGGGACCCAACTGGGCTACCTGTGCAGTACACAGATGGGGCCCATATACAACTCCTCATGGTTCCATCAGGCACCTTGGGCATTGATATGTGGGGGCCAAAATGAAATGTACGGACGAAACTCCCTGGTTTCTAGTGGAGCTGCCTATACACACCCGCATGGGCATGCTGTCTGGGGTGGAATGTGCTTCCCAAACAAGAGGTCTTAACCAAATGTGTTAACACTGCATCACAAATATACACCCATACGCGTGCCTTCAAAAGTATGGTAATATAGGGGAGAAATGGATGGTCAGTACAATGGTTCATTTCCAAAGTACTGTAAACTCTGTAAAAACTGGTGTGAAACTGGAAAGTGATTCAGACAAAATGCAGCAAATAAATGCTTACCTAGGACTAATGTTCCATCACTTAACACACACTGCTGTGCTTGTGCGCAAAATCAATACTTATAATGGTTCTGGAGGCAGCTCTACCTCTGAGGCAGAACAAATGCAATTGGTTCAATTTAAAATAACCAGTAGGCCGAGCTTTAGAAACACGTATCTATTCCTCAGAGCTTCATATGTGGACGAAAGGGGTGCAATTCACTTTGAGATTTTATCTCTGTTTTCGAGACATTCTTTTTATGGGGGGTTTTCTCAGGAAACTGCCTGCAAAACTAGCTACTAAGGAAGCAGTTTCTTTGCTTGCTCGCTTATTAGTTAGCTTACAAAGTAATGTTACAGGAAAACTGTAGAAGTTAATTTAACTACTGAACATGAACATTAAAGTTTACATGATGGGACTGAAGATACGTCCCTTAGTGTGTCAGGGCACTCTCCAGGCTGACATTGCAGGAAACCAAAATACCAGGTAAAAGCTGTGAAATGCTGATTTAGAAGCTAGTTTGATTTTGAGAAACCGACACAATGTGAAAAGAATTCCTTTAAATGAACTTTTTTTTGCAATTCATCTACACATTTTCAGTGTCCAATGAAAAGCATTCATCTTCAAAATGGAGACATATTGAAGATGCATTAAAGTCATTGTGCAGCTTGTCTACGTGTTCTGCCTCAGAGGCAGAGCTGCCTCCAGAACCATTTGGAGTACTGATTTGGAGCAGCAGTTGCAGAGTCAGGGTCAAGCATTTATTGATGATGAATCACAAGACAATAAATGAATCAGAGATGAAACTGCTCGGGAAATGGGATTGAAAAAGGAGAAAGAAAGTGAGAAGCAGCCCTTGTGATGAGCCCATCAGCAGCTCTTAGAGTCAGGGAGAAACACCGACTCTTACAGGCACATAAAGAGAACAGGCTTCTTCAAAGGCAGGACCAACCTTGCTGGAGAAGTCTACGTGTCGTCCTGCCTCGGCTCTGACATAACAGCCTGAACTGATGTTAGTAAACCGTTACTCAATAATGAGCAAACAGAAACACCCCCGAGTCCTACCTCCCTCCCCGCGGCTGAGCGAGCCCGGTTCTGATGAAATCCCTCACTCTGTGGGCTGGTCCACTGTAACGGCCACGGAAATGAAAGTCCTGGAGAAGCTGAAAGGTCCGCAGCAGGTCTTACAGAGGAGAAGATTTACAGACCCACCCACACACACACACACACACACACACACACACAGTTCTACTAATGGTCAGTAATCAGTGCGAGTTTAAAGGCGAAACTGGGCAGAGGCTGTGAGGGAGGAGCTGAGTCCTGAAAGGGGCGGGGTCTCATCTTCCAGCTCACACTGGCCCTTTCACCGGTCAGCTCTTCCTTTTTTCCACTTGCGTGACGAGACTCACGTTCTTACACACGTCTTTAAACGCGAGCTCTGAAATGTACCAGTCTGAATGTGATACTGTGATTAACCACACACACACACACTACATTACACATTACAAACAATACACCACAACCTACATTACACATTACACTACACAGTGCACATGCAACACACACACAGACAATTACATACTAGATTTAAAAAAGTTTTATTACAAAAGAAGAAAATTGGTACTGTGGAACTGTACAGCCAACTAGATATACACCCATTTTATCATAAATATTATCACTGTATGACTCTTATTTAAGCTTATTTAAGAGTTGAGTTCAACTAGACCTCTCCTTACACCTAGAGCGGAGTTCAACTTGACCTTTCATTAAAGCTAGAGCCGTGTTTAGCCTGAGCTCTTATTAAAGCTAGAGTTCATCTAGAGCTCTTATTAAAAGATAGAGCCAAGAGGTATTTCACTCAGACACATCATGCATGTCCTGTGAGGTGGGCAAATATGAGGAGTCTTGAAACTAGTTTTGAAAAATGTTTTATTACAAAAGGAAACATTCAGAACAAAAGGCTGTTTTGTACACACATTTCATCACATATTAATCTGTAAGACTGTCTCTTATTTAGGCACTTTCTACTTAAAACAAAAAGTAACCTTTCACAAAGAAACTGACAACTGTCTGGTCAGCATTGTGAGGTAAAACTGGAACCAAAGCTGAAACAGCTGGACCACAATCCCTGTACCCCCGGTCATCTTGGTTACTCCACTGACAAAACGATTTAAGGGCAGGACTGAGAAAACAGTTATTAAGAATTCATCTAGAGCTCTCATCAAAGCTAGAGCCAGGTTCAACCAGAGCTCTTATTAAAGTTAAAGCAGAGTTCTTTTAGAGCTCTTATTAAAGCTAGAAACTATGCAATAAATGTATACACACATCAACAAGCAGAGGTTTAATTGTTTCTTCCCAGTTAAACACAAATATTAAATTTAAAACTTTGATATAGCCTGAAAATTGGCTTTGCCTCACTCTATGTTAATACAGTAAGTGGTCCAAATTGATTTTCTGTTCACACCATCTTTTCAATGTGACCTACACCAAACATCTAAACAGTTCACGCTCCAAAACTGCCACCTCTGAGTAAAAGAGAAATGCTTCACATGACCCACTTCTACTCAGGCTTCCTTTATGACAAATGTTGAGTTGGATCAATGTAAACTCACATTAATTTCAATCACAAAGTTCAGTCTGAGTCCTACTGGTGGGATTTGGATATATTTCAATTTCAATCGCACATATGAAAGTGTCCAAAAATGGAACAGAATATGTCTGATTCAGTGTGTTCTGCTGTTCACACTGCCACACAGTTAACACATCTGTCTCACATATGACAAAAAAACACTCAAATTTGGGCCACTTTTATCTGCTGGGTGAACACCACATAAGAGACCTGACATATGTTTATTTTAACAGGCAATAGGCTTCAAAGCAGGAGAAGAATGAGGGACTGAGAAGTTCTGTGCTGATTCAAAGACATTCAGTGTGCTCTGTCCAAACATATTTAGGTTGTCTACTGTAAACTGAAAACAAGCAACAAAAACTCAAGCAAATTAACATATAATAGAGGAGCATGAATGATTTAATCTGTCTTTCTGATACTAAACTGGCTGTATTTAACCATATTTAAATGGAATTAGAAATCAACTACTTCTTAAACTTCATATTTAAAGAAACAAATCAAGAGAGAAAAAAAGTAATATAAAAAGGTCCATATGAAATACCATATGCCTTTTAAACACATGAAACACAGTCACTTTATGGGCTAAACCCAAATAATCACTGGCCTGTCTTGGTCTCAGAGACCTCTTATTTAAGACTCTTATATGAGAGTCTGAGAACGGGATGATTTAATGAATGTGAAAAATCAATTAGGATTGTCTAATCACTATTAAAGACTGTTTAGTGATATCTGTTGTCTTTAGCAAAATGTCAAATTAAATCAATATTAGGACTGATGACAATTAATTGTTCAAAAATAAAGGCTATGAAATTAATCTTTTTAACTAGTGCTCATAAATATGTCTGTGTCACAATGGACAGCTGTAGGCAAACATAAAAAAAAAAACTTGGCCAAGGGCTATAATCTATACCTGAGTTTTATCTGAAGCATCACTAAGTGTGGCTAATGGAGGCCATGAAAATAAATATTAAGTTCCATTATTGATACAGATTGCATGTCCTCATGGTCAGAAAGTGAAGGCATCTGTGATTAACCTTCAAAAATTGCATTATGACCTGAGGCATGAGTGATGATCAGTGTTGATCAGGATGAATTCAGCAACTCCAACAGTGCTCCAACAGCACCAAAATACCCCTGAAACACACAAAGAATCATCAAAGAATCATGTTGAGTTATTAATTTTTCATTCCTCTATGCGTTTATGGCATTTTTAACCAAACATATACAGTGCACCTGGAAAGTATTCCTGGCTCCTCACTTTTTTCACATTGTGTTATATTACAGGCTTATTCAAATACGTATTAAATTTATCTTTTCCCTCAAAATTCCACAAACCCCAGTATGACAAAGTGAGAAACATTTGCAAATTTATTAAAAACATAACGTACGTAAGTATTCACAGCCTTTGCCCAATACTTTGTTGAAGCACCTTTGACAGCAATTACAGCCTCAGGTCTTTTTGAGTTTGATGCTATAAGCTTGGCACGCCTGTTTTTGGGAAGTTCCTCCCATTCTTCTTTGCAGAACCTCTCCAATCAGGTTCAAGTCCGGGCTCTGGTGAGACCACTCAATTCACAGAGATGGAGGCCACTTAGCTCATTGGGACCTTTAATGCAGCAAAAATCTTTCCGTACCCTTCCCTGGGTCTATGTCTTCATAGATTCCTGTTTCCGAGGTCTAAAGAGAATTCCAGACTTCACGGCTTGGTTTGTGCTCTGACATGCACTGTCTACTATGGGACCATATATAAGCATGTGTGTGCCTTTCCACATTATGTTCAATCAACTGAATTTACTAAGGTGTCCTCCAATCAGAAACATCTGTAGGATGATCAGTGGAAACAAGGATGCACAAAGAGCTCAATTTTAAGTGTCATGGCAAAAGCTGTGTATACTTATGGACATTATATTTTTGTGTTTTATTTTTAATAAATTTGCCAAGATTTCAAACAGACGTTTCTCACTTTGTCATTGTTGTGTCCTGTGTGTACAATCTTGAGTGGAAAAAAATGAATTTAATCAATTTTGGAATAAAGCTGTAATGTAAAATGTGGCAAAAGTGAAGCGCTGTGAATGCTTTCCAGATGCACTGCACACTGTACATTTACCTCATGTCTGAGGAAGAGTGCTGTGAGCTGTCCTTTACTCCAGTAGTCCAAGGCATAAGCCAACAATTTCATGGATAATGTGTTTACTCTCAAGAAGTTCCCAACAAACACCACTCTTTCAATGTTCTGCGAAGGAAACAAAAACATCTTTCAATAATAAATAGTATCGATCAGAGAACTAAGGGCTGAACTTAAGAGGGGTTTAAGCTGGAAAATCCTGTACTAAAGTGTACAGGAATGTCTTCAGGACCAGAGTTGAGAAACACTACTCTAGATAACACAGTTTAAGTCTTCACTGAAGTATCCACTGTAATACGGTGCATTGAAATATTTATTAGAAATTTAAGTTGTAGATTTCAGTATTTTTTCTACATGACACAAGCTGCTCGGACTCATAGTCACTCATAGCCCTGTACAATGCTGCTTGATCCAGATTCCACAAGGCAGCACCGTAAAGAGGCTGAGAGACAAGAGTAAAGACAAATTAATGTGAATAATAAAAATCACAAAAACTTAGTAGCACATGGCCTCCAGTGTATTTCATACCTCATTGAGTGCACACATACGTGTGATTGAACCAATGTTGTTTGTTATGGTGACAAGGGTAGCTCTTGCCAGGTCCTCTTTTGAGACAGAATTTCTCTTCTCCTTGCACATCATGTTCCCAAAACTGAAACACACACATCAAGTATTTTATCATTTATTATCCCAGATGAGTTTAAGAAAGTATGAAATTCCTATTTACTGTGACTAATACCCCACCATTAACCCAAAAGAAACCACAGTGAAGTTTGTGTCACAATGACCATTTAAAATATTTTAAGTTCCTTACAGCACTCTGTCCTTCACTTTATCTGATGAATTCCCTAATAGGCTTTCCCAAAAGAACTGTTTTATGATCTGGTTCCGTTCAGACTTACAAGAACCTTGGTGTTTATTATTGAACCATCCTGCATTTACATCAGTATTAGTGGAAATGAGGATACATCACAGAAAATGAAAACAGAGGGTGCTGCATCAGTAAACAGAAATGAGAAGATGGTGGGGCAAGGGATCACACATTTCTCCATGCTTACTGACTACATTGAAATTTACATGGACTCTTAGCTTTTAATCTAATAATTGCTGCTATATAATAATAATAATAATAATAATAATAATAATAATAATAAATCAATAATAATAACAATAATAATCAATAATAATAATGATCAATAATAATCAATATATGAATCATAATGAATTTCATAATTCATCACTAAGTTTAACTGAACCAATTTTGTCTGAAGTGTCTTCTTGCATGTATATACCTCGAGGCAACAGCCCATCCTGGTAAGCCAAATCTTTCATAGTCACCCCCATAGATATCTCTGACCAGTTTATCCACACGAGGGCTTTCCCCTCGTGAGGCCATTTCCAGTGCCTCCTCAAAAGTGGAGCAGCCAGTCAGCAAGCAGCACAAGCCGAGGAAAGTTCCACCACCCAAGCTGCAAAGAGGTAGGCAAATTAGTCTCCATGCTCCTTCCATGGCTTCTGCTCAATGTATTAGTGCCAGAGTTACGTCATTTTACAGTTCAACACTGATCACACCTGCTGACTGTCATACTTGATAGTTATAGTATATAATATAGTTCTAATCGTGTATAAAACTACATACTTTCTTCTTTAGGCTTAGACTGACCTGGTTCCAGTGACACGTTTATAGTTGTCTTTGGAGTAGACAGCCAAAATGCTGACCCCTGAGCCAATGTTGACCAGCAAAAGAGGGTAAGGGTTCTCCAGATTGTAGGCTTTCTGCTGGCAATGCTCAGGGTGTGTAGGGTTCTCATAGTAGTAACACTCAGGAGGCCCACTTGAGACCACCGAGTCGATGTAAAGGACACCCTTGATGAGACAGTCCAACTCATCCAGCTTCAGCAACTGCAGGTCTGCCATCTTAGAAAGAAGAGGCAGGGCAGGTTGCTATTTAATAAATGAAGCTGCAATGGCACATTATGGCTACAATCTAGGCTGCAGATGTGCAGGCATTTAAGGTAGAATGTGGGTGTGCATGTGTATGCTACGCACTGTGCGGAAGTCTGCCTCAAACTTGTATGCCCCACCGCCAGTGGCACAGAGCGTGGTGTGCAGGCTGGAGAAGTGTTTGTCTCGGCCCATCTGCAAGAAGGCAGGAAGCTCCTGGGTAGGGAAACGGATGAAGTGTAGACTACCATTGCGGCCCCACAAGGTGAGGTCTGGCAGCTCCAGGTGTACATCTCTTATGCCCGTTTTGCCATACGCTGTGTGTGAGGTGAGGTAATGGCGAATGCTTTTCAGACTCTCTACTTCCTCTTGCTCTTCTTCTGCCGTGATGTCTTTGGGCTCAAAGTAGACCAACTTCACCAGGGTGCCACCTATATCCATGCCAAACCACGGGAAAGCTGGGGGCCAATAACACACAGAATTACATAACTGTGTACTGCCATGATGAACAAGGTGCAAAACCTTTGCAAGGCAATTAAGGATGCACAGGTATGGGCATTCTGGAATAAAACCCATCTCTGGGAGTTTATACTGTATATCAAATGTATTTGAAGAGAGTAAAACACACTGCAAAATGAGTATAATGGAATTAAAGACCACAAAAATAATTTGTAGCATTAATCCAACATTTGTTGTAAATGTTCTTCTGTAGTGCAATGCAATAACTATTATACATCATAATTGCCACTGAAATATTGGTCAAATCTAAGCATCTGTCTGATGCTATTATTTAGCAATCTATTGATAATGGTGATATCAGCACCTATATATCAATATTATCATGCAGCCTTAAAGTGATTCTGCTTCTGAAGTGTTTAAATACTCATCAATAAAAATCACTTGAGTCTTCAAAACAGGCCACACAGCAACTTCAGCATAACTCATGTGATGCTCATGGACACACACACTATATGGCCAAACTTTTGGGACACCTGCCCATTCACAGTCCTGATTTACTGTGAGATCTGCATGTTGGGTGATCACCACCCATCTCACCCCCACTTCCCCAATTCATCCAAAAAAATAAAATCAGTTAAAAATCAGTCCTGGATCATCATTCCATCATTCCAGAGAACACAGTTCCACTGGTCTACAGCTCAAAGCTGGGGGTCTTTATATCCATACAGCCCACACATGGCATTAGACAGGATGCCAATACTTCCATGTGCATCAAAGTATTAATTTTATGGGCAGTCTTTTCTGCACATCGGTGTCAGCAATGGGGGCAACTTAAAGTAGCTGAATGCATTCATTAGAAGGGGTGTCCATAAATATATGGACATATGCTGTAAATGAAATCTTGATTCTAAATTGACTGCAGATGTGTATGTTGTGTGTGTAGTGTTTAATAGCAGTTCGTTCTCAGTATATTACCCTGTATCTGTGAGCATACACGGTGGGCGTAGCCCCTCATATACACACCCACTATATTAAAATGCCATTTCAGTGCAAATGCTGGTTTTCCTAAAGCTGACTGATTGAGATTGATTGGCTGCACGACAATTAAACCAACTGACAGTGTGATCAGGTGTAGAAAAGCTGCTTACAGGCAAGTTACAGACAATTAACAGCTCAAATGACCATATCTATCTATCTATCTATCTATCTATCTATCTCTCTCTCTCTCTCATTCATATAATTTTATATATATATATATATATATATATATATATATATATATATATATATATATATATATATATAGACAGACAGACAGACAGACAGGTTAAAGGGGTAATGGAGCTGTGTATGTAATAGATTGTATAGTCGTGTCGTTTCTGAGCAGCTTCGTGTTCAGTCTTCATTGTGAGATGGAGAAGCCCGTTATCGTGTGCGCCATTAAACGAACACGTACGCGGCCTGTTCCTCTTCAGCGAGTCGCTCCTGTGTCTCGCCGGGGTGGAGTTATTCGTCCCCCGCTCTCTGTGCGCGGCTCCGGCGGCCGCAGTCCTCTCCACACTCCCCGCGACAGCGGAGCGCCATGGCGGCTCCGGCCCCGCCGTGTCCTCATCCTCCGCACAGCTCTCTCCCTCACAGTGGTAACCATTCAGCTCCATGACAAAGCAGCGTTCGGCTCTATAACGACGAGCACACAAACCCCCGCCGAGGAAACTGTCCGCATTTTCTCTGTGAGCCGCTCATAATCACCGGAGCCGCGTCACGGGCTGCATTTACGGCTCTGTGTTTACAACACAGCCATCACACATGCGATTGGCTGCGGCAAGTGTCCGTCAGGCCACAGTTACTCCACCTGACCAATCAGCTTCCGGTGCATCAAGTCAACCCGCCCACCATGGATGAATAATGGAGACACGTTATTTTACACTTAACTGTCCACACAATTCATATTTAATCTCTGTTTAAACGACATTTTCAAGGGAATAAACTTCACTTGAAATTATCCTTGCTAATTATCTATGACATGATATAATTAGAATACAGTATCTGTGCAAATTCTTATGCAAATCACTATTATAAACACGGAATAAACTCTACAAACTCACTTATATTGAAATTTAAATGTGTATTTTGCTACTAATGGTGAAGGTTTTCTATTGATACAGTGCAGCCAGAAAGTAGAGTGCTTCAATTTCCACATTTTATGTTACAGCCTTATTCCAAAAGGGATTAAATTCATTTCCCCCTCGAAATTCTATACACAAAACCCCACAACAAACCCTGGGAAATGTATGTTTGAAATCTATATGCATGTTTGAAATTATATATATATATATATATATATATATATATATATATATATATATATATATATATATATATATATATATGTATATATATATACATACACACACACACACACAAAAAAAGTATTTACAGCCTTTGCTCAACACTTTTGTTGAAGCACACAACTTGGCTGTGTGCTATTGGATCCTATTGGAAGATAAGCCTTCGTCTCTGTCTGATGTCCAGCGTGTTCACGAGCAGGTTATCATCAAGGATGTATCTGTCCTCAATGCGGACTATTCTCCCAGTTCCTGCTGCAGATAAACATCCACACAGCATGATGCTGCCACCACCATGCTTCACTTTAGGAATGGTATTAGCTAGGTGATGAGCACTGCCTGGATTCCTCCAGACATGCTTGGCATCAGTGCAAAGTTTTAATTTTTCATGCCAAACTCCAGATAGGCTGTTTTGTGCCCTTTACTGAGGAGTGGCTTATGTCTGACAGGCCTGTACAGGCCTGATTGGTGGAGTGCTGCAGGAATGGTTGTCCTTGTGGAAGGTTCTCCTCTCTTTCCGTAATCTCCAGATTTGTGTCTTGATACATTCCTGTCTCAGAGGTCTACAGACAATTCCTTAGACTTCATGTCTTGGTTTGTGCTCTGACATGCATTGTCTACTATGGGACCTTAAATAAACAGGTGTGAGCCTTTCCAAATCATGTCAAATCAACTGAATTTAACACAGGTGTCCAATCATGCTGTAGAAACATCTGAAGGATGATCAGTGGAAACAAGATGCGCCTGAGCTCAATTTTGAGTGTCATGGCAAAGGCTGTGAATATTTATCTTTAATGAATTAGAAGAGATATCTTTGCAAACTTTTCTCACTTTGTGATCATGAGGTATTGTGTATAGAACTGAACCATTTTGAACCATAGAATTGAACCATTCACTTTGTGAATATTTTCCAGATACACTGTAGATCTTTTGTTAAAATTCCCACATCCATCCCTCTCTTACTAGTCTGGTTTAAGGCTAATAAACCATGTGATTAATAACAGAACCAAAGGGTTATGAGAGAGAGCAAAAAGCTGAGAACCAATGCTTATGTAATTTTTTTAATGTTTACTGAATTTTATTTTGAACAAAATGAACTTTCCCTTCACTTCACAGGCTATCTGATCTGGCCAAGCCCATCTGTTTAATTAATAATTAATGCCAATTCTAAATTAAAGAACAGCAATGTATGAATACCAACTAAGATCATAGTTCACTACATTTATAGTTGCTAGATATTATGCTAGATAATATAATAATGAAAAGCAAGAGATTAATGGTGGCAAAACCGGTTTCATTTTTAATCAATCATTTTTTTCAAGTGCAATAATAATAATGTGCAATACACCCTCCTACAGGACTCTTCTTTTTCTCATGCACTATTATCTATATTTTATATTGTAATATAGTCTGTATATTATATATTCTTTATATTTATATAGTGCTTACTTATACTAAATTATCTGTCTCTATGCTTATCTTCTGCATTCTGTACCTATGCTGCTACTGGAACCTTAATTTCCCTGAAGGAAACCTCCCAAGGGATCAATAAAGTTCTATTCTATTCTATTCTAATCTTTTTATGAAGCATTTCCCAAAATAACATTTTATTTAATACTTTATTTATTACATTTTACATTGTTCACAAAGGGTTCAGAAATGAGTAGGCAAATTCATAAAACACTTACTCCTTACACCAAAGCATTAAACATAAAAGCTTAAGCATGACTCTAAAAGAAGAAAAAAAAAGTTCCCATTTTAAAGTGCTGATGTCTATATATTTACATAAGCTACATAAATCAGTAGATTGGGCCTAAAAAGTAACAAAATAAATGAGAATCTGAAGTCATTTACAAAACTATTAAAACACTTTCCTCTAAATGAGACATGCACCCTCACCACTCAATAAAATAGGCTTATAAAGGCCTATAGACCCCACACACAGCATTACCCTCAGGTCATCTGATACTTTATGTATCTTGTTCATTGCATATGAAATGAAAACGTACTTAAAAAGATCTAGGGTGTTAATTATTGATATCACAACAAACAGACATGTTGTCAAAACAGTGAACACAGTACATCTACTCTGTACTGGTGGTGTTTAACCCCTTCAACAACAACATATTTTGGTCAGCATATAATAGAGCTTGAAACTCCAAAGACAATGTCCAAAGACAATGTCAGTTTACACTTGTATTCTGTGGTACAGAATAGAAAAATGATGCTGCAGCAAGCTTGGCAAATGAAACCTGCCTCAATGCATAAGTTGAAGCACAGATTTATTCAATCTAAATTGAATATCCCATGCCTGATGGTCTATATGAAAATACATTTCTGATATAAGTGCTAGACATCTGGTTGGTCTACCATACCCTGTCATCATGCTTGGGTTCAAAGCACTACACTCTACTTCATCTGGACATATACTAACAGAACATTTACAGTTATTTCCTGACACTTATAAATTCCCCAGTAGCAGGACACCAAATGGGTCTGCAAACAGCTTTTGTTGAGTTGTAGAATCAGTGCACAATCCATACCTCCAGACTTAATAAGAAAACATAACAAAATATTCAAACATTCCACCATTTCTGCAGATGTTTCTATAAGTTGTATGTCAACTCAAACAATGAGACTTGTTAGACCGTCAAGACAAAGTCCAATTCAGTGCAGCTGAAGACAATGTTGTTGCTGCAAAGCAGCTGAGAGGAGGTTTGTTAGGAACATAGCTCTTAAGGCCTGTTAATAAACTGCAATATTTGAATGTGTAGACAAGAATACTATCTTGACTGATTGATCTTGACAGATCTTGACAGATCTGAATCTGAATTCAGAACAATAAAGTCCAGGTTGGTTGATAAAGGCATGGTGCTGATTACAGAAGGGTCATCATAAAATGTGATCATTTACTGATTCAATTATAATTATAAAGGTAATAAATACAGGCTGGTATAGAGGGTGCTTTTCCAAGGTGGCAATGGTTGCATAAAAGAGTTAAAAGGTTGCTACACTCCAGAGTTCACACTTCAGTGTTAGTGCCTGAACTTCCAGGCAACAAGGACAGCAGCCACACCAACAGCTGCCGCTGCTGCAATAAAGCGTGGGTCAGAGTAAAGCAGCACTCTTTTAGCTTCTTCATTCTGCTCCGAGTGCCCTGAAACATTTAATCCTGACACCTGACATGCAGCAGAGGTTGGCTCTGCACAGGCACTAGCCTGTTCACTGACGTGAAGTTCATTTCTCTGTTTGGTCAGCATAATGCCCTGGTTTAAGCTAGACTGATTTTCAGACATGACAGATTGATGGAAACTCTCAGTTGGGCTTGTGTGGCTTAGGCTTGCTGGGTCATCATTTGTGTGAACTGCATTACCACTCATGCTTGGAGGCTGACCATTGAGATTCAGGATTGAAGGCTCCTCATTAATCTGGATGATGTTCACCAGTGTGCCTGGCTCTGTCTGCAAACTCTGACAGAAAGACTCATAGTGGTCCTCCACTGGTTGATTATGAGAAGGAGAAGCATCTCCTTCTGGAAAGCTATTTTCCTCTGGAGCAGAGTGTGGAACCATGTGTCCAGGAATTTGGAGATGTGCATCATCTGTAGGTACTTCAGGGTTTTCAGGGTGAGTGTGCTCTGCAGGTTGTGTTAGTGAAGAGTCATTGGTGCTTGGGGTTTCCTGACTAAACATTAATTCTTCTGAAGTGACAGAGCAGGGTTCCTCTGATTCTGCAGGCAGAAGCGGTCTGGACACTGGTGCAGGCCTGGTTGCTTGTAGAGGTGACGAGCCTGCAGTCTCTGTGGGTGGACGGCTGATCTCAAGATCATCAGAACTGGCAAAGGAGGGTTCTGCTCCCATTAGTATTCCAGGCTTGCTGAAATAAGCCACACTCACTGCAGCTGTGTGAGATGCTGGAGTTGAGACTTGTGCTGTTCCTGGAGATGTTGCTTGAACTTGGGAGTTTGGTGGCACTGTGGTGTGTACAGTTTCCTGCAGATAAAATGAAGGATTGGTTAAAATGTGAAATGCTGCAGAACGTTATTTCTTTCATGTTAATAATGGATTCATATACAAATGAATACAAATGAATACTACATAACAGACTGCAGTGTTTTGCATTTACAATGCTTAGTAGTAAAAACACCAGATGAACATAGACATGAATGCTGTATATGAATGAACATTCTATAATTTAAACTGATTTTGTACACTGGTGAGCCAAAACATTATGACCTCCTCCTTAATATACTGTTGAGCCACCATAACAGCTCCTTCTGAAGCTGCAAGGTTGTGTTTTATACCTCGTGATGGTTACCATAAAAAATTCTGTGACTTCTGTGCCACATTAGCCTCTCCATTGGTCTGGCCCAAACATGAAAAACTTCACTGTCTTTGCGCATCAGCCTTCATTGCTTCATTGCATTCCAATGAGGTTAGGATATTGTGTAAAACATAAATAATAACAGAATACGCTGATTTGAAAATCCTTTTCAACCTATATTCAATTAAGAACACTACAAAGACAAGATATTTAATGGTCAAACTTAATTGTTTTTTGCAAATATTCACTCATTTTGAACTTGATGACTGCAACATGTTCCAAAAACACCTCAAAACATGCTCAAAACACACCTGTTTGGAACATTCCACAGGTGAACAGGTTAATTGGAAACAGGTGAGTGTCATTACTGGGTATATAGGGACCATCCTGAAAGGCTCAGTTGTTCACAAGCAAGGACGGGGCAACGTTCACCACCACAAATAATCCAACAGTTTAAGAATGTCTCTCAATGTGCAATTGCAAGGAATTTAAGGATTTGATCATCTACAGTCCATAATATCATCAAATGATTCAGATAATCTGGAGAAATCTCTGCAAGTAAGAGGCAAGGCTGAAAACCAACACTGAATGCCTGTGACCTTCGATCCCTCTGACGGCACTGCATTAAAAAAGGAACATTCTGTAACGGATGTTACCTCATGGGCTCAGGAACGCTTCAGAAATCCAATGTCGGTGAACACAGTTTATTGCTCCATCTACAAGTGCAAAATTAAACTCTTCCATGCAAAGCAAAAGCCATATATCAAAAACAATCAGGAATGCCACTGGCTTCTCTGGGCCCAAGCTCATCTGAGACAGACTGGCACAAAGTGGAAAAGTGTCCTGTGGTCCGACAAGTACTTTTGGAAATCATGGATGTTGTGTCCTCTGGGCCACAGAGGAAAAATACTCAGATTGTTATCAGCACAAAGTTCAAAAGCCAGCATCTCTGATGGTATGTGGGTGTGTTAGTGGCCACATCTGTAAAGGCACCATTAATGCTGAAAAGTACATACAGGTTCTGGAACATCATTTGCTGCTATCCAAGCAATGTTTCATTCAGGGATGTCCCTGCTTATTCCAGCAAGACAATGCCAAGCAAAATTCTGCACGTGGCTTCGAAGTAAGAGAAAGCAGGTACTAGACTCGCCTGACTGCAGTCCAGAACTGTCTCCCACTGAAAATGTGTGGTACAATATAAAGTGCAAAATATGACAACAGAGACCCTGGACTGTTCAGCAATTGAAGTTGTACATCAAGCAAGAATGGGAAAGAATTCCACCTACAAAGCTTCAACAATTAGTGTCCTCAGTTCCAAAATGCTAAGAGTGTTTTTTAAAGGAAAGGTAATGTAACAAAGTGGTAAACATGTCCGTCTCAACTTTTTTGGAACGTTTTGCCGGCATAAAATTCAAAATGAGTGAATATTTGCAAAAAACAATGAAGTTTATCCATATGAGCATTAAATATCTTGTCTTTGTAGTGTATTCAACTGAATATAGGTCGAAAAGGATTTGCAAGTCATTGTATTCTGTTTTACAACATTGGAATTGGGGTTATAGATACTCCCCACTGACTGGAAGCACCCATGAAATACTGCCATTTCAGAGTATCTGACCCAGAACCTCATGTCTTCAGGCCTATCCATTTTCCCCACTTTCAGCATGTAGACTACAAAGACCAACTGCTTAGTTACTGTATAACAAATCTTTGTATATACAAATCTCTGGATACAAATCTTTGAATTTCTGGCTTGTATAGCTATTTCATGCCTTGTCACATGGAATTAATTTTCAAACTGCACCATCTGAAGAGAAATATCATAAAAAGGTGGACGTTGCTCTGCACAAGAAATTTAATCAGCAAATGGCTCAAGTTTAAGTAATTAAGACCACACCAACCAATGGTTGAGACCACAGGAAGCATATTACCTGATTGACAGCTGAGCTGACATTTATGTCCTCAGTTAAGACAGACACTTTTTTTGGAGGGTTTGTGTCTTGAATGGGGCACTTCATGGAACTGGTGAGCTCTGTGACGGCCAGTGGAATTTTACTTTCCTCAGATGCAGCAGTAGGCTGGGAAGAGGTGCCAAGAGAGCTGGGCTGGGATGGGGAAGTGGTAATTGTGCTAGTAGGAAGGGATGCAGTAGGAGCTGAAGATTCGGAAATAGCATTAAGAGACAGGTCATCTGAAGAGTCTAAACTGGGTGTTTCTCCGGGGCTGAAAGTGATTTCACTTTGCTGAAGAGAGGGGGTCATTTTAGGAGCAGGGATTGGAGATGGGGGCTTTGTAGGGGGAGATGACACTGAAGGTGTGGGTTCAGCAGGCTGGGCTGGTTTAGGAGGAGGGGGTGCTGGAGCATGAGTGGCTAATACTGAAGCAGGAGCTTCAGAAGGGCCTGGGGCATCGGTTCTGGGAAGCGACTCTAGGTGAGAGTGGATAGGGGCAGGAGTAGCTGACTGAGCTGGGCTTTCCACTAGAGAAGGGGTCAGCAAGGGAGGGGTGAAGTGTGGTGCATTGTGGACTGTTGCTGTGGTAACTGTGGTCACTGAGGCTGCCACTGGAGGTGGAGTACCAGCAGCAGATGGAGTGACATGGACAGGACCAGGTGCAGGTGGAAAGGCAGCAGCTGCAGCAGGAGCAGAGCCTGGAGCAGCTCCAGCAGGAGCAGGAACTGGAGCAGCTCCAGCAGGAGCAGGAACTGGAGCAGCTCCAGCAGGAGCAGAGCCTGGAGCAGCTGCAGCAGGAGCAGAGCCTGGAGCAACTGCAGCAGGAGCAGAGCCTGGAGCAACTGCAGCAGGAACAGGAACTGGAGCAGCTGCAGCAGGAGCAGAGCCTGGAGCAACTGCAGCAGGAGCAGGAATTGGAGCAGCTGCAGCAGGAACTGGAGCAGCTGCAGGGTCTGGTCTCTGGGCTAAAGATACAAAACACTGAACTATAGAAAACCTTTACCATACATTTAAAAAATAAATATAACAAGACTTGAGTTGCCAAAGTACAGCCTTTAGTCACCCTCCTTGCATATGTTAATTTCATTAGCAAATGACAACCCTTTAATGGGATAAATGAGTTGTATTAGAGCATGGAATTAAATAAAACATGCAGTATATTGGGAACCAGGACTGGATAATTCTTCAACAGACACAAACCATACAGTTTGAACGTGGTTGTAATACACTATATATCTATCATACTGTTCTACAATTGTAGGGCTGGGAAACATATAAAAAAAAAATTTATTCAATATATAAAAATGTACATAAAACTGTACCTCATACACAGAAATGTGTGTGTGATTAATGTCCAAAAAAGAATGTGCATGGCTGGAAGGTTAGAGAACTTGTCTTGTTCAAGCCCCTGACCTGACAGGACACGAATGAAGTGCTCCTGAGCGGGACACCTTACAAATGCTGAGTGGATCTTTCTTCTTCTTAAATGGTTTTGTTTCTAGATGGATAACACTAAACAGTACAGTGCTGTGCAAATTATACTAATATCGCAGTTAAAGGAGTAACACGATGACTTTCACCATTTTAAACAACATAAGCGCAGATTGATGTGTCTATTCATATATCAAAACATGCATTGCCTGTATTGCCATTTCTCTTAAGCATATAAAGATGAGTTTTTATTCATATTGCCCAGCCCTACTGTCCAATTCAACTAACTGTCCCCATTTTGATTTTAATTGTGTATACAAAATAATCAGTATTAATCTTTCCCTGAGGTGGTGTCCTCAGGGTATAGCTTTCATATCATTAGTAATGGAAACTAACTATGCCATATTCCACTGAACTTGTTTTCCTGCCCTGGATTGCCTTTGTGCCCTCTATTTCTTCTGAATGTAGTGCACCTTTAAGGAGCAGAAGGACCATACTGTACCCATATGGCTACATTCAAATTGTTTTTAGCTTGGGGACCAAAAATGTATCTGTAAAGTACCTCTTTCTGAAACTGCACAGTTTTTTACATTCATGATCAAATAAGAACTGAGAAAATAAAAACTAATCAAGGAATTAGGTCATTCCAGTGCAAACTTTTAGCAAGCTTTTCTTTGTTGAAAGTATGAAACAAGAGTTGGAAAATGCCCAGTTCCCAGATGAATGTAGCAGTTGAATAAAGATTTGTGCGATTGTGAAAGATTGTCTTACGATTGATTCCTCTTATTCTGTCGTAAGCTTCGCTGATCTCATCAGCCAGAGCAAAATGCTCACAACTTCGCAGTGCATTGATGAACTCTTCAGGCCAGTTATCTCGCCGACGCAGGCAGTCCATTAGCAATTGCATAGCGTTGTAGTTTCCTGTAACCTCTCTCTTAGCTTCTATCTCCTCCTGCAAAAACATCAGCATAATGGGAAATGGAACCTGATGTGTGTGGCGTGTTACACTGTGAAGTGTTCTAGAAAAGATTATTACCCGATCAGTAAATGTGAGGCAGTGCAACTCAGGTACGATTTCTCTCACTTTGACTTTTGAAGCCAAATAAGCCAACTTCTTCCTTATGACATCATTATACAGCTTGTCACTTACATACGCCATCTTAGCAACTTCTACAGACAGAGAGAGAGAGAAAATGTTTAAAATGATCTTGACAGAATGATGTAAATCAGTGAATGGTGAATTTGTAGTTCAAAATGTTTGTACCTTTAACTTGAACCTTTAACTCAAATTATGATTTTCTGGATGTTACTTCTCTCCCTTTAGATGTGGGCTCAAAACTGGCACTGGAAAAAAGTGAAGAAAAAAAAAAAAGAAATAAGATTAATATCAATTTTCATACAATTTACAACTTGTCCTTTCTAAATATGGGCTGATGTGCAACATAACTGTTTTTAGATTAAACAACTTGTGAGCTTGTACCAAGTAACTCAGTACACTGAGTCCTTTCAGTGCTTGACAGTGTTACTGTTTTTACTGTAAAACTAATAACCTTTAAAAGAAGCTACATTTAATTGTTCTTCAGTTAAAAACAACCATCTAAAAGCAAACCATCATGTCCAATTTTATTCTAAACTTCCCTCCCCCACAGACGGAAATACATAGCACACCATCACATCACACAGTGAGTCTTATTTAAGGATAATTTGTTGCAGAAATTGATTGGATATCTAATCCAGCATTTTCTGCTGAGATCAGCCTGATGCCAAAACCCATTCATATCAATATGCCATCTCTACCCAATATCCCTGTAATAAACTTACAAAAACAACAAAAACCTCAAAACAACAACAAAACCCAACTTGTGGTTATGATGTAGTGCAATCACAGCCTTGCAGTGGAATAGCTGAGTTTCCTGTGCGAGATGGGAAATCCCATAATAGAAAGTGAAAGCGAAAATGAAAAAGCTGATGCCAGTCTTGGGAAAGTAACTGTCCTTTACTGTGAACATTTAATGATATACATAATAAATAACTTATAAAATAGATTTACATTATCAGTGAAGGATGTTTTGTGTTCTTCTGTAAAATTATTTGTAGTAGGGCTGCATTGAATGACTTTTTTTCTGCAATATATATTGTGATATTAAAAGATACAGGAATTTTCACCAGGGTCATATAATTTCTGAAACGATGCATATTTGATGATGCATGTTGATTTTAAGGACAAACAAAAAGGAAACACCTAAAATCCAAATGGAGAAAGATTAATATAAAAAGGCAATATAGGTTTCATCAAAAGTCAGAAAGTATCAATGATCCAACACATGATATTAATCATCTGTTTATCCTATATTGGAGTAAGTTGGGCATCTGGTGGATGAACATGAGAACGGTCTGAATATTTTTAAAAATTGTTTTGTGCATTGTGATGTGACTACTGCATATACACATTGTCATAACAATGCTAAAACGTAAACATGTACATTGAAGTTAGTCCTATATTAGCAGTGATACTATCGACAAAGCCAAAGCATCTCGTTTCAAACTACACCTACATACACTATAAACATGTAAGCGCAGGCCAAAATTATAAGTAACTGATAACACCCGTGTTAGCTCAACTTTTTTAGTCAAATGTTCTTATAATTCACATTGAAAACTCAGACACAATCATTTTAAAATGGTCAGACATTTTACTTTGTGCATAAAACACAGTACAATAGAATGTCCTGAATAGGCAGAAAAGGGCATTGGTTGTTCAGGTGACAATCTGAGCTGTAAACAGCCTGACATTACCCAGCTAGTAACAAATTAATGACCTCCACTCTCCAGACTCAGCTCAGAGCAACGGCATACTATAAACGGGAAAGTATAGAAGCTTATGATTTTTCTTTTACCTTTTTGAGCTACAGAACACACATGTTGATTCAGCTTTTTTAGGTTAACACACATTCTTTGCTAATAATTAAACTGTAGCCGATTACTCACTCAATTGTCCATTTCTTGGATTGTTGTTTCAACCTCAGCTATGTACATACCGTGGTCCGATGAAGAATATCTGTTATGTATCTGTTTGAAGAGACTTAACTAGAGATATCGCTAACTTATCTCACATGGAAACACGGAGATGTACGTGCATGCATTTATACACACACAGTCGGGAAATCCGCTTACGAGCACACCGCTGATCAAATTCAGCATTATGTTCAATCCTGGCATGAATAGCAGGAACAGATGGGATCAAATGATGACAGTGGAAGCCCTCGATTGTTTGCACTTAAACAGCTCAGCTGACTTAATCTGTCAGGATTTTCTGAACTGTCCGAAACAGGTAGTATGGGCTCTATGACCGCAGTGCCCTTCTAAACCCGGTCACTTTCACACGCATTCACCCTGTCATTTGCATGAATACACACACAGTGTCAGACACATTGAACAGGCCACAAATAGCCCTTTATAGGGGTCAGTCTTAGAGGTTAAGGCTCCAGGGAGCAAAGTCTCAGTTAAGAGGTGGAAAATCCAGTTCCAGAAAATGACAATCTGTTCCAGGATTTTGTTCTGACTGCTTACACAACCAGGCAAACAGCCGGAACCAAGTCCTGGAGCGGATCTGTACTTTCTGGACCTGGAGTCTCCACCTCTGGTCCGTTATAGCCAGTCTGTACCCGTGAACCAACCCAGACCTCCACAGGCAAGCAGGTGTCCTTCTGAGGCCCTCTTCTGGCTCAGGTCCAGTCCTACCCTGTCCGCACACTTTAATTACCCGCTGGTGGCGCACGGCCCAGTCTGGATACGCATTTGTTATTTAAAAGCTGGAGGAACTTCTCAAGGGCAGAAAGGAGCCCGAAGTCACCTCCCCTTCCTCAAACTCTCCTGTAAGACACAAGTGGAGCGTGTGTTTACCCAAAGCAGGAGAAACATCACTGCAGATGTTCTGTGAAGGCGGTTCTGATTAAAGGTGTCGTTTCTGTGGTGCAGCTGAGACGAGCGCTCTGAACGCGGCTCTGCAGAAGAGGAATGACAATCACAGGCACCGACGCGCTTCTGCTCTTATGAAAAGTAGGCTCTCACATACCTTCAACCCAGAAGTGAGTAAAGGAACTCGCCCTCACAGCAGCCTCCACTTCACTTTCACTCCGCGGGCTGTCTTCCGCAGCTGCGCGCTGAGAGCCGGAGCTCCTCCTCCTCCTCTGCTCTGCTGGGGTCATTCACTCTGGAGGTCAAACCGCTACAGCTGTAAATGAACTAAAAAGAATTAAAATGAATAAATAAATAAGTAAGTAAGTAAGTAAGTAAATAAATAAATATTTTTTAAGGATAAAAAATAACCATTAAAAATGGTAAAAAAAAAAAAATAAAAAAAAAAAAAAAAAAAAAAAATATATATATATATATATATATATATATATATATATATTATATATATATATATATATATATATATATATATATTTAGTCATTTAAAAAATATAAATATATTATTTGTTAATAGTAAAACATAGCTTGTCTTCCTAAGATGTGTATAAGAGACAGTATATATATATATATATATATATATATATATATATATATATATATATATATGCTTAAATTTTTAATCAGAAATCCAGAATTATTAGAATGGAGTTATTAGAATTGGAATTATTATTAGAATCAAGAATTTAAAAAATAGGTCACTTCAACTGTAAGGAAGGTAATGCTCCTAATTTCAATCAAAAAGGTCAACTGTGATGTATAATTTCACCTTCCTGAATGAAATTAGAAGCAAAAAAAGAACATTTTAATTTTTGAAATGCATTAATATAATAAGTGAACACGATGAGTAGAAGTTCTGGATGTTGTTGGAAGCAGAATAAATGGGCATAAAAATATGAGATTTGCGGTGGATTGAGGACTGGATAAGTCCATCTCCAAAACATCAGGCTGGTCGTGTGGGGTGTTACCTACCAAAAGTGCCCAAGATTCAGTGATTCTCATGGAGGCCTCACTTCACAACTTTTTGGAATTGAAGCATCTGGTGCTACATACACCTTTAGAGGTTTAGAGTCCGTGACTTGACAGGTCAGAGCTGCTTTGGTGGCATATAGGTGTTTTTAATTAATCATAATTAATGAGTGTATTAAATTTATTCAAGCAAGTGCAACAAACACAGTTCTTAAATTTACATTGTTTCTTTAAATTACGGCCTAATGCAAGAATGACATCACATGCAAGAATACTAACAGGTAATAGATCAGCTACAAAGCCTGATAATATGAATCACAATCAAATTTATTTATATGCATTTTGTGTATATGTGTTGGCCTAATCTCACTATATATCTTTGCTATGATATGTATTGAAACTTCCTTGTACAGGTGAACAAGTCTCCATTGCAGCTGTATTCACACATGAATGAAGGCTAGCCAAAGATGTGAAGAGTAACTGCTGTATGTGGCAGTGTATGAAATTAACTGTAAAGATAGTAAAGTGACTGTCATTCTTGAGTAGATATGCAGTTATAGTGATCGTTAATTCATTCATTCATTCATTCATTCATTCATTCATTCATTCATTCATTCATCTTCCATCTAATCATTGGATGCATGGTAGGAATATCCCTTGGATAGAGATCTAGTCCAAAGCAGAGTGCTGATGCTGCTGCTGCTGATGATGATAGTGATAATTTATTTTTTGCTCAATATTTGACCTCCTTTCTAATTCCCTCTACATATTTGCTGTTCTACTTGTGGCCTTCTAGTGGCATGTGCAGTGTATGTTGTTGTAATTCATTAATACCAGTAGATGTCAGTGTTGAACTGGCTGGATTACTGAGTAAGCGCTTCTGCTATCCACATTTCTCTGCTGACCTATTAACTCAGTAATGACAGCAGTTATTCAAAAGAAACTCCTCAGGGCATTCCATTCTTATCGCAGCCCCTGTTTCCTGCTGCATTCATGATGTACTATGTAATCAGTAAATTACAGCAATCGTTCATTTCTATTAAATTTGCACTTAAACCATCATCTTCATAATTATTATCTCCATGTTGATGCTTGTGTGTGTTCGGCCTTAATGGGGTGTTCCTACTTACCTATTCTCTGGTACAGCTTTACCACCATGGAGCCACCTGCATGTGCATTCACATTCATTCACCCTCCTCCTGTGTCAGAAAGCCCCAAAACCTGCCCACTCTCTAGATAAGGCTGACTACGGCACAGACAGACTGCAACTAAACCATATTCTTCTAACTCACACTCTACAACAGAGACTGTTCACTGCCCTGGGCAATACTGAGTTTCTTACAAATTCATAACAATACTGGATATGATTCTCATTCTTAATGACCTTATTGATCCTCTGACATCTGAAAATGATTCATTAAAAAAAGTTGAACTGGTTCATATTTCATCCCCTTGAAACTATAAAGATCTATTTGACATTTTTTATTTACATATTCTTATTCTGTGACAACTTCTTTACATTGTGTGAGGTGTTGTTTTTTTATTTGTCTTTATCTAGAAAACAGAAAATTTCACTTCCGAACTTCCTCTCAAGGTTCCTTCTATTTGCTATGATTAAGTTTTTCTTTCCCAATGACTCATTTAGGTTACTTAATGCTATTTTTATTTGTGAATAAAAATTGAAATAAAAATAAAATGAAATATTATATTATGATTATTATATATTGGGAGGGAGACTGGGATGGGTTTCCCAAAAGCTTCTTAGCACGAACATGAATCTTAGAAGGTCAAGCAAGCATCACTCTGAGCACTCTCTCTCTCTCTCTGGTTCAGTGATTAAGAGTGTGATAGCAAATGGGGAAGTAGGCATTGTACAGGCGTGTGTGTATAGACAGACTTTTTTACTCATCTGTGCTTCAGTTGCTGAATATCTACATATTTCCTTTTTAGAATAGACAAACGGTAAGAATGTATTTCAATTGATTTGGAGCTTCAATGCTGGTGTTCAAGGATTCTTTAATAAAGGTCACTCAAAGAACGTATTTGGAAACCTTGCTCTTGTTACGAGTTAAAGAATGGTCAGTATTATATAATTAACTGTTTAGCTAAGACTGAAGTTACTTTTAACAAAATTAGGGGGGAAACTCTTTCGTATTTTTTCATTCTGTCTTTCAGTGATTGTAGCTTTTGATAATCATGGCTGTGTTTGTTATTTCCTCCATATGCCTGGTTATACCATTCCGTGATAACAGGAAGGAGAACAAATGGATATGCAGTCAAGATTCTTGACCCAAGCAAGAGAGTCTTTGTAAGTGTGATTAAATTACTTTCTCATGTTCACAGATTAACCTTCACAGAGTTGATTGAGGGGTAGGGTGAAAAAAATACCCCCCTCTCTGCCACCTGCACATTCTCAAACTTTTAACATTAGGAAGGAGTATTTTAAACTTTGTGCTACCATAGACAACAATTTACTTTGTATTCTACTAAACTAACTGTCAAAATAATAAACAGGGACAATGCAAATGAGATTCTGGATATTAGATCATATTAACTAGTACTGTTCGTTAATTGTTCGTTAATTAAAAAATCCAGCTTAAAGTACTACTTGAACTTGGTCATAAATTATCAAGGAACCCAAACTAGTTATTATTCACAGAGAACTTTTTGAAGTGAAATTTGCATGCAGTTCAGCACCTAAACACCAGAGGCCATTTCTGAGGGAGTGGGAAGGGATCTGCATGCTTTAAAATATCAACATTATATAATAAGTGCAAGAAAAAAATGATGACAATGATCATTAATAATAAAAATAATTTTCTTATTGATTGTTGATTATATTATTTTATACACTCGTTACTTCACTTCAGAGGAGAGGTTAACAGTACACACCGGCAAGTTTTCTTGTTCATTTTTTTAAATAAAACATTTAACAACAATAATGACAAATATACCAATTAAATAAACAAAGTCCAATGAATGTTAACAGGAGGATTAATGAAAAAAATGTACAAACATTATAAAAGTGGTATTTTGCGCTTGCGTCTGAAAAAAAAAAAAAGATATTAATTGTTAAGTTATTATGTTGTCATATGTATGTTTATGTGTATTTCACAGTGCCTTAGAACATACTACTGAGGCACATATTTGTAATCTTATTTGAGGGCATCTATAGAGCACCTCATCACATTTTTTCCAAAGAAATGGTATTGATTAGGACACTTCCACACATTTTCACATATGTAGAGACACCTTTAAGGGCACTTCATCACACTGTATCCACTGGACTATAGCACACCTTTAGAGCAGCACACAATCACTGTAGGAGTACTGTTTTTTTACTTTTTTTGCTACTGGAAAGGGCACTCTTTGGGACACTTTCAAGTAGACGTTACATACACAGTACTTCATAATGGCACCCATTCCTTTTTATTGGAAGGCCACCCATAAGTACGTAATACTGAAATGCAAACTCATGCATCCTGAATTATTGCAAGAAGGGTCACCCTACCATGCACTTGATCATTTGGCCCACTGGCTCACAATTCTGGTTTTGGAGTACCAGTTTCCTGCAGATTTTGGAGTGTCCCCTTATTTCAGCACACCTGATCCAGATAATGAACTGTGGAGAGAAACTGATTGTATTACAGCAAGAAAAGCAAGGCAGTCGTACTCCATTTGTATCACTCTAGAGAGCACTTTAGATATACTCTTTGAACCATGGTGGTACCAGGCCATCTATCTGCTAGTCTACAAGTAGTAGCCTACAAGAAGCTTAGTTCACAAGTTGTTTTGAATCATAACATAGTATTCTGTTATATTCAGCTATTTCACCACAACCCCTGGATAAAATACATGTTGTTTTAAAAACATGTGTTTATCTTTGTTGTTCAGTGTATTAATTTGAAATGTACCTTTTTTCAGGCAGCGTCAAGCTGGAAAAATGGCTTTTGTGTGGAATGTGTACTCCAAACCCTGTCCATCAGATTATTGTGAGATGCTCATTCTCATTCTTCTCTGTGTTCTCATCTCCTCAACCATCTCAAGTCTGCTGTTTATGTGGATGACATTCAGTTTGGCCTATGACCCCTTTGTGACTGGCATTGTAACCGGCGCCTGTATGTGTGTGATGATAGTGCTGCTGATCCTGGTGCACCCAGTGCGCTGTGTGATAACAGTGACTGTACCTTCACTGGGCACCAAACAGGGTCGAAAGATCATCTTATCCACTGCTCTGCTGTATGCCATCAACTCCTCCGTGCCCAACATCACCTACAACATAGGCCGTAGCCTCTATATTATGAAGTGCAGTGCAGGCAACATCAGTCACAGCATGTTGAAATCCAGCAGGGTGCCAAGTGATGCTCTGAATGATATTAAAAATCAATTAGCTCTGCTGCACTCCATCGAAAAACAGAGCTACTCTATAAACCTTGAGGTGGATATGAAAGGCATGGAGGGGAACCTTGCTGAAGCATCTGAAAATATGAGAATAGAGCTGGCCCTGTTACACAGCAGAATAAGCCAAACTTCCCAAATCCTCAAAAAGTCAGTTGCTGTACTGTTTGTGTTTTTATTAATCAGCAGCTCAGTGGCCTATGTGTATGGCTACCTGACACATATTAAACATGATAATGTGTATCAGTCACAGCAGCTGATGGAAGCTCTGCAGAGAGTGAGCGGTGACATCACGCTCCCTGAGCACTACCAGAAGAAGCTAGTGAAAACATCAGGGGTGAGGATCAGCATACATGAGCTGAAGCATTGCCTCTGGGGGATGTTGTCCCTGCTCATCTATGCTCTGAATTGTTGGGTCATGCTGGGCCTGGACCACTTTGTTTACTGGTCACTGCAGAATCTACTGTCATGGGCTTCAGATATCCCTGAGATACATGGTGCTATGCACGTGAGCATGACAGTAAGTACAACACTAAAGTTACCCACTGGTTTAATGGAATCTAGTGTCATACAACATGTTTAGATGAGATTAATGCAGTAATATATACAGTACATATACAAAACCCCCAGTATGCTGAAGCACACTGAAAATGGGCTTGTTGGTGCTTTTTAATGCTGGAACCATTTATAAAGTATTCCATCAATTTGAACAACCATTTAACCAGGCTAGGATGCATTTAAGTACTCGTATAGTATATGTATATATGTGTATGTTTTAATACATTTGTTACCTTTAAGTTTAATAAAGAAACATTGAACAACTGAGGACTGAACATTCTCTCCAGGATCCTGTATGGACTGATATGCTCATGCACATATGTTTCTCAGTTGAATTTTGGTACTTGGTTTGGATATGAAAGTAGAGACTTTTTACATTAGAAGCACATGTAATTTTCTTTGAAATAAGCTCCAGGTGTAGACCTAATGTAGTTTTTAAAATCTGGTTTACCAAAACAGACATTTAATAATGGATTAGACCACAAAAATTGTGTTGTCAATCAATAGTCCAAATAATTGGCCCTCCATGACTAAGCTATATCCCTGAAATACAGGAAATAAATGAGTATTTTGCAAATTGCATCTCTCACAACCTGAAATAATACAAATAGCAATTCAACTTACACTATTTAATGCTTTAATACTCTAAACAAACCAAAATGTTTAATATACAAATTTAGTCTATAAGTTTACGAACTTCAAGTGGTGTCATTTTAGTGTCATTGCAGTGTTAAGAATAGTAAACTGACCATCAGGCTCTCCTTCAACTACTGCTACTTGCCTCAGACTAGTTGAGTAGTATTTGACTTTCAATTACAAAAAAACACCTTACATATATGATGTTTATTTGGTATCATTTTTGATGCCATAGGAAAACTTTGCTCAAAACATTTTCTTTAAACATATAGAATACAACTATTTAAGCACTCATACACGCTTAGAAATCTGTATGTATTGCTCTGGTGCATGCAGTGCATGCATAATCTGTCAGTACTAATAATTAATTATTATTATTATTATTATTATTATTATTATTATTATTATTATTATTATTATTATTATTATTATTATTATTATTATTATTATGTTGTTGTTGTTGTTGTTGTTGTTGTTGTTGTTGTTGTTGTTGAAATCTGTATGTAGAAATCTGTATGTATTGCTCTGGTGCATGCAGTGCATGCATAATCTGTCAGTACTAATAATTAATTATTATTATTATTATTATTATTATTATTATGTTGTTGTTGTTGTTGTTGTTGTTGTTGTTGTTGTTGTTGTTGTTGTTGTTGTTGTTGTTGTTGTTTAACATAATTAATTATTTAATTGCCACAATGAGAGGTCTCATAAAAATGTATTATGTATCAAGTATGACACATGGGGCTTTAAAAGTTAAGGACTACATTGAAATTTACACAGCATATTTACTATTTTTACTACAACTATTATATTATTATTAGTAGTAGTAGTAGTAGTAGTATTAATAATAATAATAATAATAATAATAATAATAATAATAATAATAATAATATCAACATTAATTTCTTTATTCCTACCATCACTACACTACCCCTGAGCATAACAGCAGACCTATTTGCAGATATGGTGACTGTTTATCAATAATTTATAGTTATAAGTAGTTTGATGAAGAAGATGATTTGTCCCTTCTTGTGAGCCTTGATTTCTCCCCTGCTTTCTGCCTTTAACTTTGAGGGAGTTTGTCCTTGCCACTGTTACTGTCATGTTTGATGTGTCCTTGAGTTTTTGACTTATTTCTGGATTTCTTTAAAACTGCTTTTCATCATCAGTTGGAAAATGTGCTATATAAATTCATGTGACTTAATTTGTTAGTATGATTGTAGCAATTGTCATGTTTCAATTTATTAACAGTTACAGTTCAGAGGATCCTGTGCCATTTAGGAAGAAAGCTTTTGTTCAATGCAGGTCATTTTTGAATCATTGTGAAAATATTCTGCTTTTCTTTCTTTCTTTTAGATAAAGGGTAAATACATTGGTTTCATTTCCCACAATATTGGTGATATGTATAGAAGATATCCCTACACCGTGATGATGATGCCTCAAGGGTGTGTTCAAGCTCTTTCTGCACCAGATCGCTCCACTCTGACATCTATCTGTGTCTTCCATGCTATAAGTTTTTTAATAGTGCTGGGGGACGTATTTGCTTGCCGCCTGAGGCGCAAAATCTGTGCATCATTTTACTGCAGCCGTGAGGAGCAGCGCACTCAGTACCTCCTGTGGAAGATTCTCAAGAAGAGAGAAAGACAGCAGGGACAAGATGACTGACAATACTAATAATCTATCATAAAACCAATAATCAAATTTAGAAAATTATTTAACAATAGCATTTGTTTTCTTCTTTGGCAGTTTTACTGTGTGTGAACTGGTGTTCACTGGTTCATTTATATTTATTGGAACTAGTTTGTGCTTGTAAATGATTGAAAATATTGTTGATGTTTATATAACTATTATGAACCAGTGTAATAATTAAGGAATATTAAATGGGAATTATACATATTGTTAAAATTTCAAATGTCTTGTCAGTCTGTACAGTCCATATATGTTAACTAAGCTGCAAAAACTGCCATTTTGATTTGTAATATAACAAGAATTTGCTTTATGTTTAAAATATTATTGCTGGTGTTCAATAAATAGCATTGCTTTTGGGATGAGTTAGGAATAAGTTGTGGCTCTTTTCACTGAATGCAAGAAAATCCTCACAGCAATGTTCAAATAAACTAGAACAAATCTTTTTTTAAACGGTAGAGACTCCAACATAAGCAGGATACAGTTTTATTTTATTCGCTTTGAGCAAGTGTCCCAATACTTTTATCAATAGTCTGAGTGTCTCAGTGGTACACTGATGTAAAACCGCATTTAACTCACAAACTGATTTGAATGCACAGGTGTGTCTGTGCCTTTCTGTGGCGAAAAAATATTTGCTTGCTTACTGGAAGGGCAACTGAATTATTATGACTTAATTATATGTATTTAGAATCATGTCAAACCATGTGGGCATTCATTTGAAACAGAGTTCAGACATGGTTCACTGATCAATGTTGCCTCTGTGTACCTTTATACCATAGAAACATAAAGGATTGGAGAGAGGACATTGACTGACTTTAACTCTACTGTGTTCTCTCGTGGACCAACTGAAAGAAAATATGTATCCCTCAGGGTGAAACTAACTATTCAGGGAACAAGGAACTTGTCTGTCTACATATCAGTGTGCAGTGTGCAAATGTGTATATATTTATACTCCGATAACAACCATGCATGGCTAGGTTTCTGATTAAGTGCACAAGAGAACGAGAGGCAAATGCCTGATCACAGTTTAATGCAAAAGAGCTCTGATGACTTGTATTCATTAATCAGATTAGAGCTACTTGGTAAAACAAAAACACTTGTTCCCTCACATGCAACAAGACCTTCAAAGATATATACATATAATATGGAAATGCATCCCAAGAATGTTGTACCATTTGCACAATTTCCATACACATACACTGACAGTTTTTTTAGGGAATGCTTAGGGTTAGGTTAACATTAGCTTCGGTTTACAGTACAGTAACATTAGGTTAACTCGTGGTTCACTTAAACTTCACATTTTACACACAATTCAATTATGATTTAGTCATTTCATTTTTTGTGTATCTGGGTTGCATCAGTAATTCACACATATGCACAAAATCTATATTTAGTGCACATTTTTTTACATTTGGTATGATTTCTGGAATGCCTTTTTAGATATATACACATTACTCTTGACTGCTATAAGATTAATTTATGAAATGTTCACCTCTGTCTTCCTGTCTTGTTCTAGTTTCTCCCCATGTGCTCCTACTCACATGGATAATTCTTGTCTCCTCCCTGGCTCCAACCCTTACCATCTATGTCTCATTTGTGACCCTGCCCCTTCTTAATCAGTGTTTCAGGTGTGTCCAACATTGTGTTGTATTTAAGACCTGTTGTCCAATCCTGTCTTTGTCAGTCCTCTGCAAATGTTCTCTGCGTTTGTTTGTTTCTGCATTTGTTTGCTTCTGTTTGTTACTGCTTTTGTAAGCCTAAGTCCTGTTTTAGTTTCAGTCAGTCTTGTCAATGTGTTTGTTTTGTTTTGTGCTTTGTGTTTATTATTAAATCTTCAACCTCAGCGTTTACCTCTGCACCCTTAGTCATCTGTTCTCTCCGACTGTTCTTGACACAAAGTTCTCCATGTTTTTTTTGTTTTTTTAATCACTGCTGTCAGTCTACTGCTGATGTTTGTCTGATGATGTACACCTGCTCACTTCATGTGATGAGCTTCTGGATTGTATCCCAATATGATTTTAATTACATTCATTCACTCTTGGTTGTCCAATGCATGATAATTTCCAATTTACATGACATTGTACATTTCTTCAAACATGGGGGAAGGCAACAGCTTTGGCAGTCCTTTTTTACTGCATGTGTTGAAGTTACTGATGTACTGGGAGTTTGGTTGCTAAAATAGTTTACGTATAACGAGTAGTCTGAGTGGTCAAATTTGTATTGTGTTTTAAATGGATTTTTTTCAGCATTTTTATGTGACTTGGCCTAATCCTGATTATGCTAATATGCAGTGCATCCGGAAACTATTCACAGTACTTACCTTTTGCACATTTTTTATGTTACAACCTTATTCCAAAATGGATTAAATTCAATTATCCCTCAGAATTCTACACACAATACCCCACAATGACAAAATGAGAAAAGGTTGTTTGAATCTTTTGCAAATTTATTAAAAATAAAAACATAAAAATATAACACATACATAAGTATTTACAGCCTTTGCCAAGACAATTGAGCTCAGGTGCATCCTAGTTCCACTGATCATCCTTCAGATGTTTTTACAGCTTGATTAGAATACATGTGGTAAATTCACTTGTTTATATAAGGGTAATGGGGAAGGGTACAGTACAAAATCTGCTGCATTGGATGTCCCAGGGAGAACAGTGTCTTCTGTCATCCTTAAATGGAAAAAATTTGGAACCACCAAGCCACCCAGACAAACCGAGTGATTGTGGTAGGAGGGCCTTAGTCAGGGAGGTGACCAAGAACCCAGTGATCACTCTGACAGAGCTCCAACATGGTTCTGTGGAGGGAGGAGAACCTTACAGAAGGACAACCATTTCTGCAGTGCTCCACCAATCAGGCCTGTATGGTAGAGTGATCAGACAGAAGCCACTCCTCAGCAAAAGGCCCATGACAGCCCATCTGTAGTTTGCCAGAAAGAAACGAAAGGACTCTCATACCATGAGAAACAAACAGATTTTTGGACCTAATGCCACGCAATATGTCTGGAAGAAACCAGGCACTGCTCATCACCTAGCTAATACCATTACTACAGTGAAGTATGGTGGTGGCAGCATTTTGCTATGGGGATGTTTATCTGCAGCAGGGACTGGGAGACCAGTCAGAGTCAAGGAACAGATGACTGCAGAGGTATACAGAGACATCCTTGATGATAACCTGCTCCAGAGTGCTCTGGACCTCAGACTGGGATGAAGGTTTATATTCCAACAGGACAATGACCCTAAGCACACAGTCAAGATAAAAAAGGAGTGGCCTTGGGAAAACTCTGTGAATGTCCTCGAGTGGCCCAGCCAGAGCCCAGACTTGAACGCGATTGAACATCTATGGAGATATCTAAAAATGGTTGTGCACCAACACTCCCCATCCAATTGACGGAACTTGAGAGGTTCTGCAAAGAAGAATGAGAGAGAATATTCCCAAAAACAGGTTTCCAAGCTTGTAGCATCATACTCAAAAAGACTTGAGGCTGTAATTGCTGCCAAATTTGCTTCAACTAAGTATTGACCAAAGGCTGTGAATATGTATATACATGTCATATGTTTTTGTCATTGTGGAGTATTGTGTATAGAATTGTGAGGGGAAAAATCAAGTGAATCCATTTTGACATAAAGCTGTAACATAAAATGTGCAAAAAATAAGTGCTGTGAATACTTTCAGAATGCACTGTACATATTATATATAGATTAAATATAGATTATCCCATAAACAGGATAGATGTTAACCTCTAAATACAGTCAGGAGTGAACTAACTGTATCCAGATACAGATACAGTAGCTGGATTCACTAATCGAATGAATTTGTTAGCCATGTTATATACTATTAGAAAGAAAATGTAAATACTCTTGAATGTAAGTAAATGTCTTACCACTTTGACAATCTTCTCAACAGCTTTGGACTATGTCACTCATTTTGTTTCTTCTTTTTTCTTTATCCACAGGGGAAATGGTCAGAGCTTATTTTCAACAGCCAATCTGAGAGCTTTTAAGTTAAAAGAAGTGACCTACAAAAAGAAACTCTTTCAAAATTCATCCAGTCTTCAACAATAAATCTTCCTCTAAACAGTCACTGTACACTAAAGGGGACAGAATGGCACTGTATAGTGTCCCTCAGGGGTAATGCTTTCATTCTCCATCCACTGCTTCCACACAAGAAAACCACATCCAACAATGAGCCTGTCAGCCAACAATTTTAAACCAAACTCCAGCTGGTGTTTATATACAGAAAACGTTTCAAACACAATGTGTAACAATATCTCTTTTTTTATTGTCTACAAATCACAGTCTCAGACAATACTAAGCACACATATGAAATCTAGCACATTCATCACAGAAATAGGATCAAAAACGGCAACACCACTGTTGCCCAAAGTGAACATTTTGTTGCTGTGATGTCAGGACATGAACATGCATCCTTTTAATTAACTGTGACTGCTTGCAGACTCTAAATGACTCAGAAGTTTTTTTTCTTCTATTAAACAATATACTAATTAACAAATTTAATCAACACTAAACTTGAGAAACAAAAGGAGATTTGCTCTATTTACTGTTGAAGAATCAGAATTAAGGACTTCTCATTTCCTGTAGATCAACACTTGGTGACATTACTGTTAACAGTGCAATTGCTGTGGTAACAATGGCTTTAAGAAACTTATGGGGAAAAGAAATGTGATTACACTCTCAGTTATGTCAAACTTTGGAATTGATATTCTGCTGAATTTCAATATTAACTGTGTTCTCCTGCAGCAGAAGTACTTTGCTTTCAGCTATTAAATGTCTTCCTTCATTTCCAGCCTCTAGATGCTTGCTGGCCTTGATATTAGAAACCCTCATCTTGTAAGTGTAGATTTAGAGTTTGTATCTATTGGCATGCACAGTCGGTTAGGTTTAGAACACATGACATTTTTCTTACAGTTGGGGTTGTGGACCTTTCTCAGCCTGTGAAACCATTACCACAGACAGAATGACGGAAACTATGAAAACAAAAGCTTCAGTTGGTTCTTTGTGGTTTTGTAATGGTAATTCTTGTGGTCAGAAAGTGACCAGTGATGCAGACAATTGACAAGGTGCATGGACTACAATCTGTCTCCTATTTACAAAGTGTAAATTCTACTTTATTTATAGCTTCATTTTGGATTGTTTTGCTCAGAGTTCAGCGCAGCCTTGGTCAAGTCGTTCCCATGGAAAGGGGTCGGTGTTGTCCGGCACTGTCGGGTTTTGCCGTCCGCTCCAGAAGTGCTCCAGGTCCGGCAGAGGCCTGCCCAACGTGTCTGCTAGGCCTTCGCTCGCGCCACTTTCGCGGTGCGCTTTCGCGTTGTTGACGGCAGCGCGCCGGCCCGCCACGCGGACGCACGCGCCTGTCAGGCTTTCCCTGAGCGGCACGAGGGTGCTGAGCAGGATCGCGGGAGTAAGCGCGCCAGCCAGGTACATGCACACCTGAGCGAACACGAGCAAGGCTGCGGGCGGCCCGCAACCCTCGCGTGCACTGTGACGCACCCACGCCCACGCGCCCCACTCAGGGAGCAGCGCGAGCGCGTTGGCCGCCGTGACGCTGAGCAGCGCGAGGGCCACCTCTCCGCGGCGCGCGCAGCTGGCCTCGCGCGCCCTCGGGATGCTCTTGAAGATGGTCCGGACGTGGCAGACGGCAGCGAGGAGGACAGGAGCGGCGTAGGCGGCGAGCGGGAGCACTTTGCCGTACGCACGCACGAACCCGGAGGAGTGAGGGGCCAGCTCGGACACACACAGACTCACGTTGCCTTTCACGTGCAGATTGGAGAACACGATGTCAGCCACGGGAAACGCGAGCGCTGCCGTCCACACGGCCCCCACGGTCAGCACGGTCCGCCTCAGCTGGAGCTGCTCGTCGCTAGCCACGCGGGTGTGCAAGTCGTGGCGCGCTCGTCCCAGCAGCGCCAGCGTGAAGGCCTTGGCAGCCAAGCAGCCGTGCTGGAGCCATTCGGTCATCCGGCAGGCCACGGGCCCCAGGGTCCACGCGCGCGCGCGGTAGGTAAGCGCGCGCGCCGGGGCGCACAGCGCCAGCAGCAGCAGGTCCGCGGTGCTGAGGTTGGTGAGGAGCGCCGCCGTGTCCGAGGCGCCCGTCGCCTTCACGTTGTGCGTCAGTACGGCCAGCAGCAAAACGTTCCCGCCGATTCCGAGCGCGCAAATGGCCCCGAGGATGAAGGGCAGAATCAGGGCCGTGTCCTCCCCGTTCAGCTGTTGGACCCCTCCGTCAAATGCCACGAAGGAGGCGTTGGCCCCCGTTTCCAGCTCCATGGGCGCGCGCGCGAACAGGTGCCCGCTGCTTCGGAACCGCTTGTTTTTCCCCCACGTGCTCAGGTTTATGGATGCATGCGAAGGGAGCACTCTGTGACAGATAATGATGATGATGACGATGGTGATGATAACAATCAAACCTAGTTTAAAACGCCATCGCAGCGGTGAAGCGAGGCGTGCCGAGCGGAGCTGTCCGCGACTCCGGTGGTGCTGAAGTCCGTCCCTCTGCGCTGAACAGTTAGTATGAAGGTCTTCAGGTGCCGTCAAACTAGCGCGTCATGTGAGCACTCTGAGTGTGAGCATTGTGTGTGTGTGTGTGTGTGTGCGTGTGTGAGCACTGTGTGTGTGTGAGCACTGTGTGTGTGAGCACTGTGCGTGTGTGTGTGTGTGTGTGTGTGTGTGTGTGTGTGTGTGTGAGCACTATGTGTGTGTGTGTGATCACTGTGTGTGTGTGAGCACTGTGTGTGTGTGAGCACTGTGTGTGTGTGAGCACTGTGTGCTGCAGGGCACCAGCAAACATGCAGTAACTGGACAACTAGACAAAGTCGGACACCATTAATGTGTTACTTCAAAATCGTCCAGGGATTGAGGGATATTCAGATTTATTGCCTGTGTAACATTCAGTGTTGTAGCTAAAACAGAAACATTCAGGACTTATGACATGCCCATATTACCTATTTGACAAAACCATGTTTTGCCCACAGGTCACTACTGGAGTTCACTGGGTTGCAAGTAATATTCAAAGACTTCCCTTCCCCACATTCCTCACTTCCATTCCATTAGCTCATATACGTTCAAGCTTATTTTTTTGCATCCCTGATCTTCAAGAGAGACATTGTGTGTGGAGGATGTAGCTAGAGGGCTCCTGTGTGAGATTAAGGGGTGAGAATATAGCTAGATTTGTTACACAGTGGCACATCTACTCTTCTTACATTTTACATTTGTTGTTTTAGTTTTTTATGTGCCTTAATACAATTCCTAGTTCTGTTCATCTTTTTTATTTAATTACTTGTTTGCCTTTTGTCATGCAAGGTAGCTTACTTTTAAATTGCACAAATTGCATATATTTTACTGAGCAAAATGTTAAGACGTTATATAAGACTGATATAAATTGTGTACATTGAACACTTTTACAGGCTTAATGTAAAAAACAGAGACTTGCCATCATCTAATGAGCAGCACTGGTGGCTCAGAAGTTATAAAGTCAAATGGTTATCATTTAACCTTTATCATGTTATCTCTTGAAGCTGTAACATGATCGATTATAAACTTGATTCCATGTGATGAAAAGTTAGATTCAAATGGAGAATGGTTAACCTGTTAATCTAATTTCATTTAAACACAGCTGTTTTAAATGGTTGTGGGCTGCGGTTGGGCCTCAGTGTAACGTGTGACTCACAAATATTTGTTTTTGTAATTTCCAGAAACTAATACAGACAGTACTGATCAAAAAAGTGACTTTGTAACCTTTAGTGTTTTTTTTAACTCTTTCTGAAACAATAATAAAATAATAAATGTTTTATTCATTGAGAGTCTTTTCATAATGTCTTTCACAATGTATTTCTATCTATGTCTTTTACTCTTTTTGTCTCTTGGCATTGCAGGTTTTGTTTCTGAGATCTTACAAAAGCACAGAGCAGAAAGCTAATGTGCAGGGCAGCCTGAGTTAATGCTCTTCCTGGAGAATTTCCAGGGCAGCAGTGAAGGGAAAGTAAATTTTTTACTTCAGGGGTGTGCATTTAAAGGTCATGTCATCTTGAACCACCTCTCTTTTTTATCTTCCATCTCTCACAGACATACTCTTATTTTAATAGCTTACTGTGTCAGTAGAAATCTTGATCCAAAGCTCTTTGAAGCAGAAGTGAAACACAAAAAGAATATATTACAGCTGGTTAACTTTCTGGGTCAGGCCAGTTAGATTCCAGTGCAAATAAAACCACGATGTCCAGGAATGTTTCTTAGTGACCCATCTTCCTCTCACTTTGGTGATATAGTTTCAGAAAGAAATGCAAAATGATAAAAGTTGATAAAGTGCTAGATGATAGTCTATGTGGTGAGGGCAACACTTAGGCTGAGGGCCCAGCTGGACTTGTTCAGTTCCCAAGTGTCAGTGGCTTAAAGATGTCTAACAAGCAGGTGTCTACAATATTGGCACTGGCTGGCATTCATATTGTTAAAAGAATAAAATTGGCATTTGAGCAAATGATTTGAAATTCTTATAATGTTAGAATAAGGCTAAAGTACCGAGAGTACAATATTAGCACGTGACTGTTCATTTCACTGAGTTTTGATATAATGCAACTTCAACATAAGATATTTTTAAATATTTCTTATAGACCTTTAGGACTATATGTTTATTATTTGCCATGTTTTAAAAAATATACTTGAGAGGTGACTCTATTATAAACAGTGTGTTTGCTGCCCTCTGTTGGTCTGTATTTTGAGTTTAAGCAGATTTTTAATAGCAGTGTCGATGTTTAGATGAAAAAAATTGCTAAATCAATGGAAGTGTATATCCACCAATCAACATTATGTAAAAATTATGACCTGACGCTAACTGATGATATATAGCTTCTATTCATTAGCATATTGGTCAAAGTATTTTAAAAAGGTTTTCATATTTGATTAGAATCCAGGGGTTGATTATAAGCACTGCTATGGTGAACTAAACAAACAACCTGGGTGCTTCTGGATCTTGAATATGATGTGTAGTTTTAATGGATAAGAGAAATTGCTCTAATAAAAAAATGTGTGCTGAATCAAAATATTTTCAGAATTGTCCAAGACCAGTTCCACAGGACTTTTTCCAACATGAGAAATGACATTTACTAGTTGCAAACCATACTTTTCAGTTCATAGTACACCCTATAATTAGCTAGATAATCTCAGGGGAAATCATTAAACCGTGTTGAGCAGGGAGGGTTGTTTTGTACAAATCTTTATATATTTGCATGTACTCAAGCAAACATGTAATGGATTTGTACTGAGTATTTTCAAAAGCTCCTTCCCATGGGCCCACCACCTGTGGGAGGGGTAGTAATGGGGGTCCGGTGTGATATTAATCGGGTAATGGCCAAAGGCATGGGCCTTGGTGTTCTGATCCTCAGCTACTGAAACTGGTACTTGGGACAAACAATGTATTACCTTTCTGTTGGGAAAGGAGCCTGAACTGGTGCATTAGGTTGAGTGGTATGAGTAGGCTTACTGATAGCTCCCCAGCTCTTTGCCTGTACATTGGGATTCTTCTGGTGGATGAGAGGATTGTTTCCCTGTGTCTTTGGACTGGGGACCAGGCTCTGACTGTTGTTTGTGAATATGCACTGAACAGTAGGTCGGAGTACCCAGCCTACATGGAGTCCTTGAAGGGGGTGGAAAGATGCCCCTCCTGGGGACTCCATTGTTCTACTGGGAGAATTCAGTGCTTAAATGGGTGATGACAGTACCACCTGGAAGGTTGTGGTTGGGAGGAATGGCCTCTCTGCTCTGAACATGAGTGATGTTTTGTTACTGGATTTCTGTGCTAGGTGTGGTTTATCCATAATGAACGCCATGGTTGAACACAAGGGTGTCCATAAATGCACTTGGCATCAGTTCAATGAATTATAGTTATATCATTGGAATTGCAGCCATATGTTTTGGACACTTGTGTGAAGAGAGGAGCTGAGCTGTCAACTGATCAACACCTTGTGGTCAGTTGGATCAGATGGCAGGTGAGGATGCTGGAAAGACTTGGTAGACCTAAATGTGTGATGATGGTCTTCTTGGAATGGCTGGCAGATGAGCCTGTCAGGAAGGTCTTCAACTCCCATGTCCAGCAGTGCTCTGTCTCTTATGGCCATGAGCTTTGACATGAGCTTTTTCCACAGGTTTGCTGGACTCTTCCTTAGAGATAGGATTAGGAGTTAAATCATTCAGGAGGGGCTTGGAGTTCTTCATGTTGAGAGAAACCAGCTGAGGTGGTTTGGGCATCTGGTTCGGATGCCTCCTGGTTGCGTCCCTTGTGAAGTGTTCTGACTTTGAGGAGGCCTCGGTGGAGGCCCTGGTGAAGGCCCAGGACACACTGGAGAGATTATATTTCTTGGCTGCCCTGGGAACACCTTGGAATCCCCCCAGATCTGGATCTTCCCAAGAGCTGGAAGAGGTGGCTGGGGATAAGGAGGTCTGGGCCTCTTTGCATAGGCTGCTGCCCCTACAGCTGACAGATATTAGATGGATGGATAGATGGATGGGTGGATGGATGGATGGTTGGATGGATTTTCAAAAGCTGATAGCTTTTATACTTTTAATATTTTTTGTGAGGAAATATATTTCAGGCTTACTTTAATGTTTTTAGTTTGATGTTAATTTGGAATCGGTTCAGCTTTGCTCATATGTTTGACCTTAAGATTCAATTTACCAGTACATTTATCAACTTTGTTTCAATTTTGCTGTAACAACAACCTTTCTTAACATTGTTAGTATTTTTATATGTTATATATTTTAATATAGTGGGTGGTTGTTTTATTTTATTCTTTTATTTGGGACCTTCTTCCAGATTGACGCTTTACATGGCACAGCTTTAAAAACATAATAATTGTGAAATACTTGTGTATTTGTTGTCTATATCAAGGTGTCTATATCATATCTATATTCTATTTCATGGAAGCCTAAAAACCTTGTTTGCCTGTTCTTCATTAATTTCCATTTTATTCAATTGCTCAGTCTTCTACATGACCACGTTGTCAAACCTTACTCTGGACTCAAGGTGGACTCCTTACAATGTGCACTGTGAGAAATGTCCAGAAGAGGGAAGCACAGTCCACTGGAAAGAATACTTTTCTAAATGAAATGAGTTTAAAAGGAGGGTTCATTTACACTAGTCTTCTGTACAACACTGCAGTCAAAAAATCTACGCAACTGAACATTGACATGTTATTAATTTTTATTATAAGTTAAAATAAATACATGATACTGTAAACCATCTTTATCCGATCCACTCATCGTGATCTTTATACAATACAAAAGACAATTACTTTATTCAAATGTAAAAACAAATAAAAATGGCAACCTTTACAATCCTATAAAATGCCTGTTTTATATTTTGTAGTATAAACTCTGAGAAACAGAGTTAGTCTTTATTTGCATAAGACTAATATGCATATATAACTAGTCTGCAGTTGGAAATGTAGGATAGTAAGGCTTTTAAATAAGAGATTGGACTATATTTATAGGCATCTTGTGGTCGGTATAGCAGACCGCAATGTGCATGAATCCAAAACGTTTGTGGTTCAGTGTTTGGTCTTGTGGTAAATTAAGGACAGGCCAGTAGACTGGGCAGGGTTAGTCTTGAAACTGGCCGTGTCAAAAATGTGCCTTGAAAACACACCTTCAAAACAAAAGTAAACACTGTACTGCGATAAAAGCTGAACATTGATAAAAGGAGAGAGAGAGAGAGAGAGAGAGAGAGAGAGAGAGAGAGAGAGAGAGAGAGAGAGAGAGAGAGAGAGAGAGGCGCTTTGGAAATGCGCGCGCACAAATGCCATCTTCATTTGATCTCGGTGCACTCGCTGATGTTGCCTTTACGCAGACGGAGCGCGCGCCAATCTGCTGCGCCATCTCCGCGGGTGAATAATGGAAAGAGCCGCTCCCGCGGGGCGCCGCGCGCGCCTCTCCACCCCACAGGCGGCTCTGCACGTGCGCCCACGCGGGCCCAAACCTCGGCCACCAGGTAGAGGCGAAATGAGACGAGAGGAAGAAGGAGAGAGGGAGAAGGGGAGAGCGCGTGATATGAAGAGAGCAATTGGGGGAAAGATGAAAATAAATGGAAGCCATTGCTGATAACGCACACACAATTTCCTCATCTATTTAACATTCATTGAATTGAATAATCCGCCCCTTATTATCGTAAATGCTCTGCATATTTACCCTGAATATGCTAATTTATGTTTGCTGGAAGCGCTTCTTGGTTTAATAATTTTTTTTTTTTCCCAGCACTATATGCATATCTTTCCAGCCTCGTATAGGCTCGTACAGTGTCTATATAAAGGCAGCGCGAGCGGCGCGCGCACTCTTTGTCTTATAGACACTGATTGTCTTTGAGGCTGTTATATCCGCGGTGCCCGCGGCCAAGCCAGTTACATTTCAATCAGCAGATTCATTGAAAAGTCATTACGCTAAACTGGGCGCTGAAAGGCACAGCGTCGAGGCCCGGACCCGCCGTTTATAATTGGTTGTCACTTTGCATAGGAGCGCAGTCCGGCCCTCTGGCCCAAGCCTCCCTTATCTTTTTCTTTTAAGGAAAAATAATGGCCAAGTTATCGTTGATCTTACGATAGAAAATATTAACAAGTTAAATGTCATTCGGCTCTGTTAATCCTTCCCTCGTGTTTGCAGGCCTCCAGCAGTGCGGCAGAGCTCACTGGAAGTGCTCCAGTCCTCCCTGATTGCTCTCCGAAACGCTGACTTTAGACCACAACATAAAGCTTCAAGGTGCACACTTTTATTTATCACTTTTGGGGTTTTTTTAGTAGTTGTTCTACAGTCGGATATTTTACTTCTGCAACGTGTTGTTTGTTCTGTACAGACATGCCAAGCATTTGGACTTCAACTTCCATCACGCTTTGGACTGGTAGGCATTGGTGGACTGGTCAGTTAATTCAATCCTGGAGCTTCATACTGACCGCATGGGGGAGGGGAGGAGGTCCCCCGTCCGTTCTCCCAATGCTCAGTCCAGCACTGCCAGTAGGCCATTACTCAGATGGATACTCCTTTTGATACACAGGGTTCTTTGAGTGATGCCACAGATTCAATTTGCAACAATGATCTTGCCTTGTGTCCTCAGCTCCCTTTGCCATTTAACATTCTGCTCAAGTGTTTGTCAGGTACATTTTGAGTCCCTTGGTCTTATTTTACAAAATGCTGAACTCCTCTTAACCTCATCCTGATTGTGCCCTGCCAATCAACAGAGGTATGGTTAAAATAAATCCACCGAGGTCACTGCGTCTTTGAACAGGTTGCCTTTTCAGTTTTTGTAAATCACCCCATCAGACCATCACACACCACAGAGTCACAACAGTTATGGAAGAGTTAAGTTCTCAAAAACGTTATCCTTTGTTAACATGTAGTTGTTTGTGATTGAAAGCAAAATGTAAAATTATAGGTGCTACAGATGTTTCTTTTAAAAGCTGCCATAAAACATTTCTATTCCATAAAAAGGCTGTTTTCTTAGTAGATAGTGGGAACTATAAACTTTAGGTAAAGTTTTTAACCAATTTAAAGGATCTTCACTCACATCTTTTTTTTTTTTACTTTATGGAACCAAATGTGGAACATCCTCACTCAAAGAACCATTTGAAGCACCTTTAGAGTTTAGACCTCACCATAACCCTGCCAGTCTAGACATGGTTTAAATCCAGTCATTGACTAATTCAAGTCAACTGGGAATTCTTTAGGCTTGGGGCTTAATCTGGGTCTAAATTTCATTTTTTTCTCTCTCTCCAAAACTACATGAAACACAGTGTAGATGACCACAAATGCCACATCTGAGCATGATCCTGACTAAGAACATGATGGAGGTCTGCTGTTTAAAAATGAGTGGCCCATAGAGCAAATCATATGCTTGATTAACATGCTGTATTTGACAGTAGATGTCAGAGATGAAGTGTGGATTGAGCGGGGTGATATAAACCATGGCTCCTTAGATAAACTGTGTGAATCACGACGGTGTCCACTCCTCATACGCTGGTGGGATTACGCGCTGTTAAAAATCGAAGACCACAGCGATGGTTTTAATGACGCGCTTGGCATTCAAAGAGCGCTCAGGGTCTCGCCTGAACACAGATCAATCAGCAATCAGGGCGAAGGCCGGGAGATTATACCCACGGCTCTGAAAGGGAGTCTGGCGCGTCCGCCTTCATAAACGACCCTTTTAAAATCCCGCTGATTAATGCGCGCGGAGCGTCCTCTCCTTTGACTATGTACTTGCTCGTGGGCCACGGTCAAAGAGTGAGGTCACACATGGTGTACACGGTATATCCAAATGCTTGTGAGCATCCCTTCTAATCAACTCTAACGAATGTGCATCACATTGCTGACACAGATGTGCAAATGCACACACACACACACACACACACACACACACACACACACACACACACACACACACAGAGTAATGTTTTCTTATATGCACTGGAAGCTCCTTTGGTATTTAAACTGGGATTTAATTCACTTGGAAACCAGTGAATTCTAGCTGCTGTCCAAGCTGGATCACTCACTTATATGATGTCACTGATGGTTAGATAGGGTAAGTGCTGTAGCTTGTTGTGATGTGTATCATGTCTGTAGGTTACTTTGAGGATCATCAGGATGACTTATGAAACCTAGAAATCTGTAACTGCCCTCAAACTGCAGATCTCTGGTTCTAAGTGTTAACCTCTTACAGTCGGAATTGCCTGTAAAATTCTATTCAAGCATTTTCAAACTTAAATATCTATGCATTTTTTCTGGTGTATTTGTCTTAATTTTATGATTTATACAATTAATTCTTGTTTATTTATTTTCTATTATTGTTATTACTTGGGTGTAATTTACGAGGTATTTACAATAGTTCATTATTTATCACTCTAATGTTGCAGTGTTTTTTATTTAGTATGATAAACTTGCTTTAAAGGGTTTTAATACTGTCTGAGCTGGTATCCTGTCCTGACATTTTACTGCAGTGTGTGGAGTTCAATAGAGCAAGCAAATAAGACTTCAGTGAGGACAACAAATTCTGTTAGATATGACAGACCTGACTGCAGAGCAGGTCATTTTAGCAAACCCGCTGTGAGTGTGCTCTGTGCACTGAGAATACAGTGTCTGGTCAGTGTGTGGCTTCTACAAAGCCTCATCATTTCAGAGGCTCAAAAGAAACTGGACAAATGAATATTACCATAAATAAAATCTTCATTTATATTATTATAATATAATAATAATTGCTGAGAATCCAATGACTGTCTGATATCTGGAACCTATGGATGTTACCAAATGCTGGGTGTCCTCCTTTGTGATGCTTTGTCAGGCCTTTACTGCAGCTGTCTGCAGTTGTTCTTGTTTGTGGGTCTTTCTGCTTTAAGTTTTGTCTTAAGCAAGTGAAATGCGGCTCGGTCAAGTTGAGATTTGGTGATTCTCAGTCACTGCAGAATATCCCATTTTTTTTGTCTTAAACTCATGAAACCTGGAAGTCTACACATCAGTTGCATCTCAGCTCTTTGATTTTAAATCCAGTGTTGTGGCATATAGAGCCCAAATCATGAGCATTGTCAATATCCAAATATTCATGGGCCTAACTGTAGATTTCACTGACAGTTTACTAGGAGCTTGTAAACAGAGCTGTGTTTACAGTTACAGGAATAAACATTTCTGTGGAGCTTCATTCTGTCAGTTGAAGAAAAAATGAGCAACAAATATTATGTATTATGTTTGCTATTTATGAATGTGTTTCACCAAACAAAGCTCAACAAAAGGAGCAGACCTGCTGATCATCAACAGCAGAGAGGAACAAGTGAGTGAGTGATAGAGAGAGAGAGAGAGAGAGAGAGAGAGAGAGACTGCTTATATTTTAACATTCTACCTCCCTATTCACATTGACATTTGCAACATTCAGCCTTATTCAGAGCGACTTACAAAACTGCTTTGCTGATTACTCAGCTAGTTAAAAGAGGTTAGAATCTGAAAATTCCTCAAACTTAGATGCTGCCAAATACAAATGTCAGATTGGAACAATATTCAATTTATTTATAAACCTTTAATGAGTTAAATGTTCTTGAAATAGATGGTGTTCAGCATTTGTAGACAGCAAGTGACTGGGCTGTTTGAACCCCCAGGGGACGTTCGTTCCACCATTTTGGTGCAAGACAGAAACAAGTCTGAATACTTGTTTTCTATGCATCTTGAGGGATGGTGGGTCAAGCGGAGCTGTACTTGATACTCGAAGGGTTCTTGGTACAGATCGAATTTTGACCATTACCATCAAGTATGGAGAGGCTGGTCTATTTTTGGCTTTGTAGGCCAGGATCAAGGTTTTGAATCTGATGTTCAGCTACAGGAAACCAGTGAAGGGAATGCAGCAGAGATGTTACATGACTGAACTTGGGAACACTGAAGATGAGTCATGCTGCTGCATTTTGTAGGAGTTGCAAGGGTCTGATGGTTGCATAGGAAGGCCAGCCAGAAGGGAGTTTCAGTACTTGAGTCTTGAAATGACAAGGGACTGAACAAGCTCCTGAGTGGCCACTTTCACATGGTGCTGTCAGGGCTGAGAGGGTGAATTTTAGCATGTTCTTCCTCCATGTGTCATGAAGTGCCAGTTTGTCTTGTTGAACTGCCACTAACACACTGTCACTGGACAGCTGAACATACTTTGAGAAGAACACTAACTGTCTAATTCTATTACGACATCTAACAGACAGCTGAGCTGGCTTTCATTACACATGAGGGTCCACTCCTTAGAGAGACCTCGACCAAGCATGAATGGCTGTGTCATCACCAGGGACTGAACCAGTGAACAAGTGGAGAAAGGACCAGTGCTTAGAAACCTGTGGAACTCGGGAGTCTCTCACTGCCCAGTTTAATACAGAACTGCTGCTCTCACCGGCTTCCTACAGGAGTTAAAAAGAATGACCATATACCAGAGAATTAGAATAACATAAAAAAGGCTTTTAATCATTTAATTCATAATGGTGTAAAACTGGCAAAAATGTATATTCAGTACATGGAAAGTGAAATATTTCAATCCTTCTGTTTAACTCTGATCATTATGATACTAACAGTAACAGTATCAAGTTATTAGAATATTCTGTTAGATATATAAGGCATTTTGGCACTGTGCTGGAAAAGGAAATCTGCATCTCCATAAAACTTATCAGCAGATGGAAGCATGAAGGACTCTAAAAGTCTCCTGGTAGAAACTGAATTTTCTCTGGACTTGATAAAACACAGTGGACCAACACCAGCAGAAGACATGCCCCTCCTAAACCATCACAGAATGGGAAACTTCACACTGGACTTCAGACACCTTGGGTTCTGTGTCTCTCCTCTCTTCCTCCAGAATTTAGGGGCTTGAGTTGAGACTCTAGGACTGATTTCCAAATGAAATGTAAAATGTACTTCCATCTGAAAAGAGGACTATGGAGCTCTGAGCAACAGTTCAGATGTTTTTCTCCTTGCCCAAAGTAAGACACTTCTGAAGCTGTCTCTGCTTTGGGGGCGTCATATTAGGAATGCTGCAGTTGTTTCCCTTTCCTGGATGCATTGACACCAACCTCAGTTCATTCCTTGTGAAGCTCTACCGAGTTCTTCAGTAAACATTTCTTAACAATCCCCTCAAGGCTGTGGTTGGCCCCACTACATTTTCCTGTGTAGTTGCAGGTGCGGAGCTGCAAATAATTAGTTTAATCAAACAAATATTCTAATATTTTGGGATTCTGGATTTCTGTTTCTCTATATCTATAACTGATCAAAAGTAAAACACAAAAGGCTGCAATATTTGTGTGTGTGGGTGTGGGGGAGTGAGTGTGTGGGTGTGGGTGTGTGTGGTCACTCTCTGTCTCCATGAAAGTGGCAGGGTCTGGGTCTGCACACTGTCGGCATGTTCAGAGGAACCCAGGATCTCTTGTGCTGGCCGGTCTCTATAGCCAGGCTGTATCTGGTCCATCACCTTATTGCAGTTTTATGGTAATTAACTACATCACTGAAGGTAATTGTTTTGCTGTCCTAACTCATAAATGTACATGGGTGTTACATAAAGGAAAGAACATTGTACAAACTGTTAATTATGGTAGTGGGAGCATCATGCTTTGAGGTTGTCATCCCTTAATCAGAACTGGTCTAGACCTCCCAAAGTCAATGACCAGCTCCTTGGTCTTTGAGGTGTTGAGCTGCAGATGATTCCTGTGGCACCAGGATACAAAGTCCCTCACCAGACTCCTCGTTTCTATCATCCCTGATACACCCAACTATGGCTGTATCATCAGCAAAATTCTGGATGTGACACAGCTCTGAGTTGTAGCAGACGTCTGCTCTGTACAAGATGAAGAGAACAGGGGCCAGCACTGTACCCTGGGGTGCTCCAGTGCTGCTGATCACAGTGTCAGATGCGATGTCCTTCAGCCTGACATACTGCGGTCTGTTCGTGAGGTAGCTGTGAGATCTCTGTGTAGCAGGTAGATGATTGCGTCGTCCACACTAACACCTGTTTTGTACGCGATCTGCAGACATCCTGGGCATGTTGTACCTGGGGTCTGAAGAGATAGGAAGTGCCACTCCAATGTCTTCATCAGATGAGAAGTGAGTGCCACCGGTTCAAAGTCACTCAGCTCACTTGTCCAGTTCTTTTTGGAAACTGGAACAATGCACAATGTCTTTCAGTGGGTAGGCTCTCTCCCCAGCTGCAGGCTGAGGTTGAAGAAGTGCTGGAGTGGCTCACCCAGTTCTGCAGTGCAGGTCTTCAGCAGTCAGGGTCATACTTTGTCAGGGCCTGCTGCTTTCCTGGGGTGAAGTTTCTTCAGTTGACCTCTGACCTGGTCTGCAGTGAAGAATGAAGTCTGTGTTGTGGTGGATGGGGGGAGGAGGAGGAGGCTGCTGTGGTAGCTGGGGAAGGATGTGTTGAGTGAAGAAAGACAAATGGATGCAGCGAAGGTGAGGGTGCGGAGCATGGCATGGGCTGGTTGAATCGGTTGAAGAAGTGGTTCATTTCGTTCACCTTCTCCACTTTCCTCCCCACAAATCTGGTCTTGGTATTGTGGCCTGTGATGGTTTTCACACCTTCCCAGACCTCCCTCATGCTGTTCTCCTCCAGCTATCATTCCACCTTCCTCTTGTAGCTGTCTTTGGCTTCCCTCACACAGCGTTTCACCTCCTTCTGTGCTGCTCTCATCGCTTCTCTGTCCCTGCTCCAGAAGGCAGCCTTCTTCCTGTTGAGGACAGCTTTGACTTTCTGTGTTACCTATGGCTTATATAATAAACCATTTCTGGTGGGGTAGGGAGACCACGTCTGTACAGAAGTTGAGATAATCTGTCGATGTCTGTCATCCTCAGTGGGCTAAGCAGCATATCCCAGTCTGTGGTGTCATAACAGCCTCCTGAGGGCATCTTCCATTTCTGAGACCACCTCCAGATGGATCTGGTGGTTGCAGGCCGTCTTGGACCATGGTGGCTTTCATTTTTGGCTTAACTTTTTTGGCACAAATCCAGGTTGTGGTCCAACTTCCCAGTGGGGGAGTGGGAGGTGTGATGCTGTATGCCTCTTTCTTCACGCTAGCACACAGATCAATTGTCCTTTTTGTTTCTTGTAGTCTTATTAATATCTTAAAACTTTTCACTCCTCATATCGCAATTTGTACAAAATAGCTCACTGTGTTACTCTGTCCAGCTTCATTTGACATGGTTTTAGAGATGGTACTGTAGTTTCTAATAGTGCTGACAAGATTCACTAAGAATACGAAATATTTTATATATGTTTACTGATAAGATCCAGCATGTATATGCAATGTTTTACAAACAAGATCCAGTATGAACTGGGAGATTGAAACTGGGTTGAGGGAAAGATGACTGCAGCAACGTATAAAAGACATTTTGATGCAGAGTGCTCTGCACCTCAGACTGGGTCAAAGGTTTATTTTCCAACAAGACATCGACCCTACACACAGCAAAGTTGGCTTTGGGACAACTCTGTGAAAGTCCTTGAGTGGCCCAGCCAGAGTCCAGACATGAACCTGTTTGAACACCTCTGGAGATATCTAAAAATGGCTGTGCTCCCCATCCAATCTGATGGAGCTTGAGAGGTTCTGCAAAGAAGAATGGAGAAACTTCCCAAATAGTGTGTTGAGAGCTTGTAGCATCAGACTCAAAAAAGAGTTGAGGCTGTAATTGCTCCCTAAAGCTGCTTCAACAAAGTATTGAGCAAAGGTTGTGAATACTTATGTACATGTACTATTTTTCTGGGTTTTTTTATTTCAAAGTTTATTATTATACATATATTACATATTATTCATGATTGTTACTGAATAGAAACTAACTAAGCAGTCAGTTGTTTTGATGCAGTATACAGAAAAATAATACACAGTGTTTTATAAGAAGCACTTTTGACAGATAATGTCAATAGGCCAAATACAAAGACTAATATTTTGTCTTTTATCCATCATAAGACATCAAAATTCCCTCAAAGCTACAAAATTTTATGAAATGAGGTTGAGTCAGGAGTAAAGTTTGAGTAGCTGCTGTTATTCTGCAGATGTTAGTTAATAAATCAACTCAATAATGCACCAGAGCTGAAACAAACAGGCACTACCTCAGGGTTTAACAGTAAAGACGTGAAGTGGTCATGAGTTAAGGAAGAGAGGATGGCTTTAGCATTATGTATGGATTGTTCAGAGCCTTAAGAGACTGCTGGAGTTTTATATCATTTCAAAAATGTATGCTGTTGTTTGTGGTATGTGTGTAAAGATACAGGACCCAAGGATTACAATTTAATCTCAAATTCTTCTATTATAAATAATTAATGATTATGTTATAATATTAATAAAGGGTTTTATGGTAAGAAGACTGAAATTTGATATCCTGCATCCAGTTCCTCTTTCCCAGCAGCTGCTGCTGAACTTTGATGTGCTGCTTGTGGTGCTCAACTTGACCTCCTTGTGGACCTCTTTAATAGTTTTGGGGCCCTGATTTCCCTTCCGGGAGACTCAGTTATTCAATGGCACAGAAAAAGAAAGAGGAGTGGTCACACATCTGCACTGACTCCTAAAGTACACAAAGCACACACACTTCTACGGTCTGGCACTCAATGAACTGAACTCTTCATTAAACACACAGATGGTCAACATTCAGACTATGGTGTTTTCTGGTGACCAGTGTTTTCTTGGGATGACCACAGACTACTGTAAACAAATGGAGTTGAATTTGAAGAATGATGTTTTACAAGGCAAGAAGAAAACCTTTTAAGTTCTAAAATAAGAGAGAAAGAAAAGGAATTCAAAGCACGACAAAGAGAAAGAAAGAAAGAAAGAAAGAAAGAAAGAAAGAAAGAAAGAAAAAGAAAGAAAGCAAAGAAAAGAAAGAAAGGAAACACACTGTAAGCAATAGCTGCAGGAAAGGTGAAGTGTTTACCTGTGTCTGAGCTCAACAAGGTCCTGTGTAAATATGAATCAAATTTACAGTTTTTTCCTTTATGAAGTATTGATGGTCATGAAATAACTATACAAGGCTGTACACACACACACACACACACACACACACACACACACACACACACACACACACACACACACAGAAAAAAAAGGCAATTCACTCATGCCACAGTACTATACTTAGATGGTGCCGCTGAGCTGACAGCCTGTTGCAGCAGCTCCTGCTCTTGACTGAGTCTTCTCTATTGTTTGACCCTTTATTTACTTAAGTTTACTTTGCTGGGCACCAAAATAAAGAACACACTAAACACATTCATATGAAGAGGCGTCTACAAACATTTGGACATTTAGTGTATACAAACATAGCATGTTTATCAGTATCAGTCATGATTTTGTTATGATAGCAAGCACCTCTGATCGTGCTTTCCTATCACTGGTCCTCAATAGCCTGAAGATGCAGTTATGTAACGTCGTCTCTGCCACCATCTTCAGCTTAGACAGCTCCCCAATGAATTTAACAAAGGCAGTTGGGTGACAACGAGCCTTGTTCTCTTGTGTCAGGCGCTGGAGAAAAGAGTACAATTGAGTTTCCATGTTTTTCCCCATCTTAAAACACAAACAAGATGAGAACACAATGGAAAGTGAAAAGTGGTTGAGGGTCAGCAGCAGGGTCACCACATTCAGGTAGCGGCACATTTTGGCGTACGTGGAGGAGAACGATGGTTCTCTGATGGCCTTTTCATACACCATCTCAATGACACACTGTAGCCTCTCTTCCCTGTCAATTGGAAGAGCATTCACCTGCCTCATGAGTATCTCAAACTTCTCTGCACTTTCAGCTTATTTAGGACACTCCCATAAACTACGGAGCAGCTCCTTGGTTTTCATAGCCCTTCTGTCCATCTTCTGGGCTGCACCCACACCGTGTTCAAGGTCCATTTTCATTTTTGCCTTATGCCTTGTCAGCCTTTTTAGTGATATTTCACTGTTCAGGGGGAGGCTGAGAACCAGTCTGCATGGCTTTCAGGAAGATGAGGGAAAGCTCTGCAGAGGAGGCACAGAGAGCACTCATTAAAGCATTTATAATGGCTTAACATTTGAAGGTAAAGTATTCTTCATTATTACTCTGGGACATTGCTGAAGAGTATTTCAATCAAATGTATATTGATCTTTTGAGTTGCTTTGTATTTAAATCTCTACTCATTAAAAATGCAATCAAGTTCATACCAATAGATTAAACTTCATGCTTATCATTTATAATAAAGAGCAACTTACTGGTGTACTTCCACCTTTACTCCACTGCCTGTCCTGGTAGGGCACTCTGGGCCTGGAATTGGGGCAGTGGTTGATCAGCTCAAATCACTAGTGTTCAAAGGTGTCATGTGACACTATCCTCTGCCTCCTTTACTGTTACAGCAACCATCTCCATGTCCACCCTCACTACATCCATATACCTTCTCTGAGGTCTTCCTCTTCCCTTCTGCCTGCAGCTCCATCGCCAACATTCCTTGTCCGATATATCGCCTATTCCTCCTCAACACATGTCCAAACCATCTCAACCTGGCCTTTTCTCCAAACTGCTCCACCTTCACTGCCCCTCTGATCTGCTCATTTCTAATCTTGTCCATCTTTGTAATACACACAATAAGGTACACACACACACACACACAATAATACACACACACACACTATTATTATTATTATTGTTATTATTATTATTATTATATTACAAACCTGTTTAAACTTAAAAGTTAAGTATAAATAATAAAAATAAGCAATAATAATAATAATAAAAGGCCAAAATATACTCAAACATAAAATAAAAAGAGCAATGATAAAAATAATGAAAACACAAATCACTAAAATTAACCTGAAAACATAGAAAATATTTTGAAGAACAATTGTGTCCAGTATGTGGACACAGCTTGTGGCACCCCACTTGTTGGCCAAAAGTATGTGGACATAGCTAATAAATGTTGGCACCCCATGTGTTTGCCAAAAGTTTGTGAACACAGCTAATAAGTGTTTGCACCCCACTTGTTGGCCAAACAGTCTGAAGAACCTTATCACAATGCAAAAAAATAAATAAATACATAAATAAAACTTTGCTTGAATAAACACTTGAAAAGAGTGTTCATAGTTTAATACAGAAACCCTTTCTTTACTAAAGATTCCCAGAAGAACAATACTTTTTAAGTGTGTAATAAATAAAGCAGCAGTAAGAAGATGATTATTAAAAGCTTACATGGTACTGTTGGCATGGTTGTAGAAAGATGGGTGTAGCACTGGTGTGCCATCCAACCTGTGCCAACCTGATATAGTGAGAGGGTTTGCAGGGAAGAAAATGATCAGACAGGAGGTGAAGGAGATGACCATGTCCACATCGGGCCTGTATCGGAATTGTCCAGAGGTTCATGTTGGCCCCACATTTGGATGCCCATCAAGATCCCTCACTGAGTGTCTCACCTCAAATCCTTCACAGTGTGTCAACCCATTTACTAGAACTGTCTGAGGAGATGTGTCACTGATGATCACACCAGCACTTCAGCTCAACTTGGTTTCACATTTTGTCCAAAGCACAATGGTGCGCTTGGTATTTAACCCTCAGTCCTAAATGGCACTGGTGTTTCTATCATCTGTTGTGGCCTGGTGTTTAGGGATCCAGCCTTGTGACTAGAAGGTTGCTGGTTTGATTCCCTGAACTGGCAGGACATGACTGAAGTGCCCTTGAGCAAGGCACTTAACCTCATCTCCTCCCTAGGTCAGGAGATAGGGCTGCCCACTGCCCGCAACTATGCTCATTGTGTGTGTGTGGTTCATAGGGTGTAGGTGGGTTAATCGCGGAGGACAAATTCCCGTGTGCAGCAGAGTGGATCTAGGATCTATGCACCCTTATTAAGCCCTATTAGGCCTGCTATAGGGTGGGCTCAGCAGCATACATGAATATGTATGTGTGCACAAGTTAAACTGAGTGTTTTTAACTGCATTTTTATGCCTGTGATGAATGTGTGCTGGTTTGTGTGTGTGTTTGTGTGTGTGTGTGTGTGTGTGTGTGTGTGTGTGTATGAACATGCTACTTACAGGATAATGATTTCTTTAATCAGAACAGAATAAAATGAACAGCTGTACAATAGTTTCTGTCTTTAGGACAGAGCTGATTTTGATCTTGTACAGGTGTGTATTATGGGTTTCTGGGATGTTTAACCAGTTAACACATTTCAATAGAACTTTATTAACACAGTCAGAAGAAATGTGTGGGCTTGGATTGGTCTGACTGACCACAACACAGAGGGGGTCTGGAAATGGGTGGACGGGCAGTACTGACCACTGCGTAAGAGACCATTGAACTGAACTTGGATCATGATGCTGTTATTGACATTCACTTCTCACTTTTCTGATGAACAGACTGAAACTCTTATTCTCTGTCTTTCAGGTTCTGGTACAAACAAGAACCCAATGGAATTAATGAACACATAACCGGTTATTGAGCCAATTCTGTAAACAGCTGATTTTCACTGTGATGACACTTTTTTATATCTGTGAGAGAAAACTGATTTGATTAAACACATTCAGTTCTGTTTACAATAACAGTCTGCCAATTAGTTTTATTTCTGAGTCTTTACTGAATAGTCAGAAAAATCAAGACAGCGTCAGATTTTCAGAACAGTGAAACAAAACAAACAGATTGAAATTCATCAAGGTAATAGCTGATCAGACATCTAAGAGTCCTCAAAATACAGCAAATACTTACACACTGTATGTAGTGACTGTAATAATCTCCAGCAAAACAGTAAAATCATTCTGAGTTCAGGACTACTGTGTTATTGAGAAACACCAGTTTAATATGCTCAGTAATACATGGGAGTGGTGTAGCTGTGTTTGATGGGAGTGGTGTAGCTGTGTTTGGTGGGAGTGGTGTAGCTGAATATGGGAGTGGTAGCTGTGTTTGATGGGGAGTGGTGTAGCTGTGTTTGTGGGGAGTGGTGCAGCTGTGTTTGATGGGAGTGGTGTAGCTGTGTTTGATGGGGAGGGTGTAGCTGTGTTTGGTGGGAGTGGTGTAGCTGTGTTTCAGGAGTGGTGTAGCTGTGTTTGGTGGGAGTAGGTGAAGGTGTTTGATGGGAGTGGTGTAGCTGTGTTGGTGGGAGTGGTAAATGTGTTTGATGGAGTGTGTGTAGCTGTGTTTGATGGGAGTGTAGCTGTGTTTGCTGGGAGTGGTGTAGCTGATCTCACTAATGCTCCCATCACTAAATGCAATTAAATCTTCACAGCAATGCTCCAAAATCTAGTACTCCACTGCAGGATAGAGATCCTTCCAAAAGAAGGATAAACTCTTATAGCATAATATAATTGAAATTCTATATTTGGCTACTTCTTTGTGTCTGCATGGTAAGAAACTAGCAATATATTACATATTGTAAGAATAGCCTGCAAGATAAACCTATTGAGTCTTCAATGCTGTCATCAATGTTTAATATTTTACATCAAGTATCTTTTCCATGGACTGCCGCAGACTGATCTTTAAAAATATCATATGAAATAATACGATTTTCGTGAAAGGAAATTGAACTTAAACTTATTCATTTTCAAATCATCCATTGATAGCTTTTCATTATCTTGGCAAGATTTGAGGAAATTGATGACTTAAACTCTGCTCATGGACACAATGAAAAACAGGGAGCAGAGAACAAGAAGAGGGCATTTTCCATTCAGAACACAATGAAGGCGAAAAATGGTGAAAATTAACTTGAGGTCATTCATTTATTTTATCAATTTATTTAGTGATTTGTCAATCTAATTACGCCCGTCCTGGGGCCAGAGCCAGAATGAAGGAAAATGAATCATGAAGTCTCAGCTCATTTACGAACATGGTGAGAGGAAAGAGGAATGTTCAGATTAATACCATTATTATGGTGACTGGTCTCCCAGTATGGCTGGAAATGGCAGCATCATGACCTTGCAGCAAACACTGCTCCGTTGACGCTGAAATTGACTTTGGCACTATAATTGCTGTACTCGAAAGTCTGAACTCACTCAAAGATGCGCTGATTCAGTTTCAACCACCCAGCCTATTCACTTTAGTTTCCAGAAAGGGATATATATATAGTACAGAGAGAGAGAGAGAGAGAGAGAGAGAGAGAGGGGAGGGTGGGTGGGGGTGGGCTCTTAAACTTCAGTTAAGGGTTCTTTGAGCGATACAGAGTAGAAACACTTTGGTTCTTGTTCCACAAAGAACCATTTGGTAATAGAGGTGGGTGACCTACGTCATTTGAATTTAAAATATTTTACCAATCTACAGGTTCTTCAGACACAAACTGAGCAGATTCTTTCTGAACATAAAGTGTCTCTCTCTCTCTCTCTCTCGCTCTCTCTCTCTCTCTCATTCTCTCTCTCTCTCTCATTCTCTCTCTCTCTCTCTCTCTCTCTCACTCTCTCTCTCACTGTCTGTCTGTCTCTCGCTCTCTCTCTCTCTCTCTTTCTGTCTTCTCTACTCTTCTCCAATAACAGAAATAATATATAGTTATACTTAATAATAAAGTAACAACTACAGTAAGTGGTCCTGTAATCACCAACATGTTTGTTAAACACTGTAAAAACAAGCACTCGAGGCTGTGTGCCCCTTTTCATGAACGGCACCTCCTGCTCTCATACTCGACATTCACATTGAAAGAAATAGTTTTCAGGGTCAGAAAATTTCAGAACCAGCTGACTGGTCTGTTCTTGGCTCTGTAGCAATTTAAACTGCAGGATTTATTTGGAACCTACATGTATGTTTATAATCAAGGGAAATTGCTCAATTCTGTCCTGCAGTGGTATTGGCTTTTTATCTTTTGGACTTAATTCTACAGAATTCAGCATGCAGCCCATACCTCCCATACAGGACAATGGGATGGTTCACACTGTCAAATAATTTACATCAAACTCATTTTTCAGAATCTTTTCTCTTCTCTCTTCTCTTTCTCTTCTTCTTCTCTCTCTCTCTCTCTCTCTCTCTCTCTCTCTCTCTCTCTCTCTCTCTCTCTCTCTCTCTCTCTTGCTTCTTACCCTTGTTATTTATTTTGCATTTCAGTTGATAAATGTATGCAATTCTGGTAAAATAAGCAACTCCCTGTTTCCCAATATGTTTCTAGAAAATGTCTTTTAATAAGTTTTTTAAGTCACATTTAAATATATTGCAAATTGTTGTCCTACTCTACCACAAGAAACAATGATTTTGTGACTGATCAACAACTATTTTAAGTCTACTTTAATCTAAAAATCAAAATGACATTCTGCTGCTTCATCGCTGCTGATATGCTATATAATTCATGTTATATGCTAAATACTTCATATGCAGTTTCCTGTATTATTAGGATATGATTGTGCTAATATTGTGTGTTACCAAATATTAAGTTGAGGATGTCAATTATTTTATCTTACACACACACACACACACACACACACACACACACACACACAGAATTGATCGATTCAGCATTCAGCCCCCTTGACCTGACAGTGACCGTGGCAATAGACCTCAAACACTCAAGAGGGTAAGGCTTTATGTAAGAGAGATGTGAGCACACAAGTGCATGTTGTTTGTTTGCAGTCTAATCTTTCTTTATGCATTCACACAGCCTCGCACATAAACAAACATGTGGCCAAGTATTAGTGTGTATGACATTCACAAGAGACAGATTGACCACCCATGATCATGACCACAGACCCTGTGGTCTCTACGCTCTGACCTATAACCTCCCCAAACAAGATGACTATGGCCTTAGCCAATCATAATGGACTTCAAGATCAAGCTCACGAGCTTGTGTCCTGACTAAGCTGTTAGGTAAACAGTGCCATCCTCACTGGCAGATTGGACCATTATCATTGTAACACTGGAGTCTCATTTAAGATATTTTCAGTCCATTTTTCAGTCAAAACAAAGTACCACACACAACACTTAAGGCAAACACAATAAATAATTCTTATTGTCTATTATTCAAGAGATGATTGTGTGGTTGAAACTGTGTACAAATGTATTCATGAGACATCTGCTGAGACCCTGTACACTCTATTTTTTATACAAAAGTCCTTTTTAATGCTAGACAGAAGGTAGAAGTTTCCTTATATTCTTCCCATTGTATGGATTCTTTTAAAGAAAAAAGGAAGAAAAGAGACTGAGGCTGGACTGAGCCTCCATTACTTACCTCACAGTCTTTCTCCATCTCCAGTCTTTCATTTCTTTTTCTGTCACAACCAGATAAACACTTTAGAACTCTTAAAATGACTCTACATCCATGTAGATTATGCACTAGTCTAGTAGCAAACTCAGAGGCATGTCTGAGTATGTCATTATTAAAGATACAATAGTTACTTAAACTTAAACATTATTTAAACTTGTGTCTCTGATCAATAAGAGAGAATTTAGTGTAGACACTCCAGAACCAATTAGAACAGATGCAGATGAACAGAAATACAGTAAAGAGGAAGAAGAATTTTAATTCGGAAGAAAGTAGTTGAGATCTTGTGAGCTAGTTTGAAGAACAAAGTTTGGTTCCAGATTTCTCCTTGGCACCCCCAGCCACCTAGATGTGTTCAATCATTAAGCACTGATTTACCAAACCAGGTATTCGAATCACTCAAACTCACTCAAATGTTTTGTTAAATAAACACAATTATTCTCACTCAAATGAAGTTGTATCTACATCATAAAAGCTTGTGCTTTTGTGCAAGATTATTCTATCTAAAGACAAACACTGATCTTGGTTGATTTTCTTATTTTCTTTCACACCAAACTGAGTTGTAATGAGAAACAGAAGTAGTCATAAAAATTTCAACTGGTAAAAGATGTGTTAATTAATTTAAGACACATATTTAGATATCTTTAGATATGTTGATATCTATGTTGATATATATGATAATGACACACTCTGTCATTTAAGAAGTATGAAAAGACTAACTTAGATTGATGAGGTGTTTTTAGGAAACTCAGCCCAAGTCAGTTGTCCATCCCTGGTGTGGATCTCATCAAACACCACTATACATATAAATGACAGCTAGAGTTCACATAACTCTAAACATGTTATTATGTCATTATGACACTACACCCAAGCATAAAGCATGAAAATATAAGATACATTTCAATAGGAAACATTTCATCTCATTGAGAGGCTAATTGAGCTAAGTAAGTAAATCACTGAAGATATAGAACATTGAACTGTTATACTGAAGTCCCAGTGTCGGGGTGATCCTGAGGGGGGCGACACAAACCCAGCTGGGAAACTTGAACAAAATTACAAACGTCGTGTTTACTTCAGTAAGAGTTTTGTGACGAGGTGGCGAGTTTTTCTCTTTTCTTGACAAAAAAAGGTTTTTGAATTTAGAATTTTCCAGACTGATATTGGGTTATTTTTCTGTATTCACAGAAAACAAAAGAAGACAAATGTTCAAGATGTTGATATTTAAGTTAATATTTACGTTAATTTTACTTGTACTCTTATCCTTGTACTTTTACTTTTTACTCTTGTAAATGTTTGGCATATTAATTAATAATAATAATAATAATAATAATAATAATAATAATACATTTATTATTATTATTGTAATCGTTATTGATGTAATAATAGTAACAATATTATATTATTATTATAGACATCATTATCGATGTATTATTATTATTATTATTATTATTATTGTAATTAAATACATAAATAAGCAGATTTCATTGAGACAGCTCGATGTTGGTGGAGCAGTTCTTTGTGTCATTTATGTCGATAATGGACTGGTTCACATATTGTCCCCCAGTAAGCGCTTAAAGGAGGCGGAGTCTAGTTTATTCGCTGATTGACAGGCACCCGGTTGTTCCCACCAATGGCTCCCGCGCGCAGTTTAGCGGATAATTAAATCCTAAATCGAGTTAAACCGTTCAAAGAGAAGGTCTCGGGGCCGAGCTGGTAAACCTACACCACCAGTAAGCCCTGAAACAGAGCGCCGCGCCGCGCGAGCTCAGCTGCGCACAACACTTGCGGCTCGCGACGCCGGAGTCCGGCAGGGCTCGGGGGGCGGGGCGTGGGGCGGAGCCGCGAGCTGTTTGGACAGTGTGACAGCCGTCTAGTGACTGACAAAAGAACGAGGCAGGCCGGTATTAGGCGCCTTAAGGGGGAATTTTAATTTTGCCAAGTGTTTGGTCAAAGGCGCTCAGTGCGTCTGTGCATCAGCATGGCCAGCTTAAACTCTGGTCCATTAGCTCTTGACCATGTTAACCATGGCATGTTTTCATTTGATGGTTTAGTTGGTCTACAACAGGGGTCACCAACCCTGCTCCTGGAGATCTACCTTCCTGCAGACTATAGATTTAACCCTAATCTACCCCACCTGATCCAACTGATTACTGCCTTCACAAATTCTGGATTGGCCAAATGGAGTCTTGGCTTTGGGTTGAAAGTGAAACCTGTAGGAAGGTAGCACTCCAGGAGCATGATCAGCCTGACCAAACTTGACACCTTGTATGGCCACGTTTGACCAAGATGATTAACCGGCATGACCAACTTGACCAAACAGGTTGAGCAACTTGAACAAGAACCAGCAAGATCAAGATGGTCAACCAGCATGACCAAATTCATCTAGTTTACCAACACAGGGTATGCCTTTCTTCTGGATGACCAGCTAACCGCATTCCAAAATCTGCTTGGAACCCTAGTAGAAGCTGGTCTTTAGCTGAATTTTCAATAGGGTACTGAATCGAGTAAACTGTATTATACATTCCTTTTTCAATTCTGTGTTTAGGCTGTTCTGTGCTGTATTGGTGAAAATTCAGATATATCTTAGCTTTGTTAGACTTATTGTCCCTGACAATTAATTGGCAGACGCCCTTCAGTTCTACAAAGTAAAAGAAATAGGTTGGTTTTATGTAGTTCTGTTACAAGAAGGATGGAGCCTCTTGACAAATATTCATTTTTTAATAAATGTAATTAAAATGTGAATAATACAACATGCTATTGACTCAGTGTGTGCATACATTTGTGAGTGACAGGGAGCATATCAGTAACAGCTGCTAAAGGCTGTGTGAATAAGAGTTGATTAGGTCAGGGAATGTGTGTGTTTGTGTAAGAGTGTGGAATTTCATTATGTAGTACTGCACCATGGCTCTGATCCCTGATTAGGGATCTAATTACCCAGTTTAGACTGTAAGTGGTCTATTTGCACTTTGGTGCTGGAACTGAACCCTACTCGGATTAGAGTGTGTGTATGAGTGAATGTGAGTGTTGTGTGTTTGGGCGTGCATTGGCTATTTCGTAGTAGCCAGTTATACTCTTGGACCAAATAATTTGCTCATGCATGCCAGCTGTCCCTTAGTGTGTCCATTGGTATTTGCCAAATACATTGAATGGTGATATGAGTAGAAAGTATGTGTGGATTGTAGTATTAGTATGTGTATATATGTATAACCTCAGTTCATTTATGAGTGAGTAAATGAAGGGTGAGTAAATGATCAGGTAAGAGGGGTGTTATGGTTCAGGATTTAACTGGCGACTATTATGTAACAGCTGTGAGTGTCGGCCAAGATATGGATCAGTGAGTGTGTGATGAGAAGAGACTGACATTGCCCCTCTAAGAATAACTTCTGTTAATTGGGACTAAATTAGATGGGCCCACTAGGGACCTGGCTCATTCTCTTTCATAAATTAAGGCCATTACAGTGTTGAGTAGGTTGACTGAGATCAGATTGGTGACACTGCTGTTGCATTTTGGATACATTTTCTCTAAACTGATGCTTCTGATTTCTCTCTTTTTTTATATATATATTTTTTCCCCACACACATTTTGTCAAGGGCTGAAATATAGTTTTTCCATTTATTCAATTTCATGTCTGGAAGTGCCTGTAGTATCTGTCTTAGGAGTGTGAACTAGAAAAAAAAAATAAAAGCTTTCTTTTTCTAGTTCACACCCCTTAAAGTTGGAAAAATGTTTACATACATTTTGATTCTGCAACAAAAATTGAAAGAAAAAAATTTAATCAGTTAAACTAGAATCTAGGTTTAGGAAAGGTTGTGAATTAAGTTAATCAAGTCAACCATATAGAATTCTTCAGGAGCCTTCTCCACATTGTGGGACAACACCTTCGCATTCTTTTGGGATGCTGATGTGATGTTAAGGGCAGTTGTCACAATGGTTTGTATGCATGTAGTCCTGCGCTGTGTAGCCATCTGCCAATGGTACTGGCTTGAACAGGTTGACACATGGAGGGCATCACTGCTCATTGAATGTCCTCCATTGTGGCTGTTATCACTTCACCCATGTCAACATTCTGTTGGTTTTCCCTCTCCATAATTTGGGTAGGTCACCCAGATCCGTCATGTTGTTGGTGTGTGCCGCCCTCTATCCACTGACACAAACAGCATGCTATAGTAATATCTGTACAACCAGTATGGGGTGCAATCTGTTGTTAAAATCATTCTGCATCTCTTGCAAAAGATGTGACCAAGATAACATAATGAGTCAGAATAGAAAACATGTACAACAGGACAATTCTATACAGTCAATCAGGTACAGCAATAAGGCCCATCCTTGTTTATGTCACAGGCATGGCTGACTATGACATCTGAATTATTCACATCTTCAACTTGCACACCAAGTTGGTTGATTCCTTCTGCATACAATTTTGTTGATGATGAGTGTATTCAGTTAAAGGTTTTTTTTTTCACTCAAAAATATTATAAAACAAAAATCTAAACTGACTTTCACCTTGTTTCCATAGCTTGGAAAAAACTGAATTTACTTCAGCTCAAGTGCTTTTGAAGTCAGCAAGGTGGGTTCACCAACTCTACCAAATGGTCTACAACTGGGTTTTGAACATAAAATGACAATGCCAGTTTATCAGGTTCTATCTTGTACTAAGGTGTATTAATATTATATAGTAATATAATTTTAGGTTTATGATCACTCACTGTTCACCATCTGTTGCTCTACAATTTAGAATCCACTGTCTACTGCTTATATTAATGGACCACCACTGACCAAATATTATGAGTATTGGGCATTTTACGTTTTGAGAAATATTAAGCTTCAGTTTTTTTCTAATTGGAAACACATTTTCCACAACTAGAAACAGAAAGCCCACGCATCAGAAGGCCAAAATCACACATCCTAAAAAGAAAACACTTTTCACAGAAACAACACACACATACACTTCAAAATAATATAAAAATACTTTCACAATCATGCACCATGAAAATAGACACTGCTAAAATATATACGTATGATAGACACATTAACGGTTAATAATTGAATACATCATCATGTAAAATGCAAAAAAAGATATTTATTGTGGTTTTCTTTACTGTTTTGAAATACAGCACTGTAAAACAGAGAACTAAGTGTATGCCAACAAAAACACAAAAGCATTGTTGCTTTCACCAGAAACTAATGCATTTCTAACCTAAAGGTTAATGTACCAGTAATACAAGTGAAACAAACATGTAGATTGAGGTGGAATAGTAATCTTACCACATTTACATGAATTTGATATATGATGAGTTTGTTATACATCATTGCAACTTGTTTACAAAAAAAAATGGGTAGTTACTATTTCCCAACACTCAAGATATTAAACAATATACATATAAAAACTATACAAAATTTCTAATTATATAAGGCACATAATTACAAATTACACTAGAGATGAAAAGTGAATGAGATATATAAGTAATAAGGGATTTTTTGATTGTGTTATGAGACCAGGTGAGATCTTTACTGATGTGAACAATGAGGAACCTGTGTCTCACCTATGTAGAGTGGTGTGTGCAGTTTCCCCCTCCTCCTTTGCAAAACAATCATCTCCTTGATCTGCTTTGCAGGACAGATTGTTGTTCTGACACCACGCCACCAGATCAGCCACCTCCCACCTCCTGTACTGTGTCTCACCCTCACCAGTGATCAGTCCAATGACTGTCCAATGATGCAGGTGATGTTCCAGGAGACAATGCAGTCATATGTAAAGAGTGTGTATAGCAGGAGCTCAGCACACAGCCCTGGTGGTACCTGTACTTAGTTCTTGTGCTGGAAGTGTGGTTGCCAATTCTGACCAACTGGGGTCTGTCCATGAAAAAATCAAACAACCAGTTACAGAGGGAGGGTGCAGTCTGAGGGTGAGGAGCTTTGTAAAGAATCTGTCTTGAGTGCAAAGTGCAAAATGTACAAAAGTGAATTTGCAACAGTATTATGCAAGTTAGATGGAGGTAAATTACTAGTGCATCTCAGAAAATGTGAATATTAAGAAATAGTTAATTTGTGTTCATAATTCCATAAAAACATTAGACAGATTTTATATATAAATATATGTAAAGTGATATTTCTTACCTCTTTTCTTTTTTTTATACTGTTGATCAGGATGGCTTATAATTCATGAAAATCTCACAGTATCACAATATTTAAATACAGGGGTTATATAGGTTTATATATTACTTTAAATGTAATGAATATAAAATATATGAACAATATATTTTTTAATTCAATTATGAATTATGAATTATAACAATATTCTTTTTTTAGATGCATTAGTCTTAGTGTTTATAATTAAATGTGTGTGTGTGATTGAAATCATTGCTGACACAATGGGTCAGGGATAGCTGGCAATTCATTGAAAAGGACTTAGAGCTAGAAATGTGGGAAAGCTAAGGTTAATGCTAATGCTACAGTCCGATCCCACATAACACCACGCTCCAATTTATTATATGATACACTATATAGTGTTTCAATGTGGTTAACAATAGGAACAATTTAACAATTTAAAGCTAAACAAAGGCCAAGCCAAAGTACAGACCCCAAACCAGGAATCAGGAATTTGTTGCCTGTGTGCAAAATCACTACTCAAATGGTTCTGAGGCAGAACAAACAGAATTGGTTTAAAAAAATAACCAATTAAAATTACCAGTTGGCTGAGCTACAAAGGAAGGCCTCAGAAAGACCAAGATCCGAGACAAATGTCTCTCCAAGAGTCCTTTCAGTGAGCCACAGAGTGTCCAGATAGCTCATATATTGTTTAAAGTCACATTACTTCATGTCTTGGGGGAAAAGTAATTATACATTGTAAATGGTATGGCTGAATATAATAACCTTCCACCTCTTCAAAGTTTGCAAAGAAACATGTCACAGAGCACATGCTTGGCAATGGAAGGTTAGCATTTTCTTAATGGCTCAGCAGCCTTGCACTATCAACAGTATATATAGTTTAATGATTATTTCTCCTTATGCACTTTATAAATGTCTGGCACGTGTTTACAGATGCTCCAATTATTTTTCATCTGTTAACACATTGAAATGTTACACATTTCCATCAGGATTACATCCTTTCATTTTAATGATATCACATTAATGATAACATTATTAAAACATGATTAACAATAGAATGCAAAAACTACCATTTTGTGGTTATGAACATGTGAAACGTGTTATGGTTATATGGTTATGAACATATGGAATTATATTTAAGATGAATCATGCCACTTTGTTAAGAAAGTAATAATATTTTTTTAACGCACAGGATTTAATCCTCTATATTTAACCCATCCTCACACAGTGATACACACTAGTGACTTCACAAACCAGGGGGTGGTGAGCATACATGCCTGGAGTGGTGGGCTGCCCTATCCTCAGCGCCCCGGGAGCTGGGGAGTTCAGTGCCTCGCTCAAGGGCACTTCAGTCATGCCCTGCCAGTTCAGGGATTCTAACCAGCGTCCTTCCTGTCACAAGGCTGGTTCCCTAACCACCAGACCACGGCTGCTCCCTTGTTCACCACTATATTAACAGTACAAGCTAGAAAATGAATAAAAAGTATCAGTGATACTGGCTGTGTATTTACTTGGTATTGAATCTACAACAAATGTTGCAGTATTGCACACCACTAACAAAATCTCAACCTGAATTTTTCATGTTTTATTCACACAGCTCTGAGGAGTAGATTCAAATCTCTGAAGCCCTGTCTACAGCTTATTTTTGTTGGTTATTCTCTGAACCAGTTGCATTTCTTGGACTTGGTAAGCACCGTTTTGTGTAGTGATTTTGTAACTTTCAGATGTTGAAGTCCAACAAACTGGAACACATCTGCCAGGAAGAGAGAGCTTCACTCCCAAACAGGGTGTGCAGGAGGTGGTGCAAGTGTTTGTGTCTAAGCAGGTGTGAGAAAGTCATGATGAAATCAGGGAGAAGTGTGTGTGTGTGTGTGTGTGTGTGTGTGTGTGTGTGTGGGGGGGGGGGGGGGTTAACAGTTTTTTGGGGTATTTGGGGAAGTGGACTTGGCTTCTTCCAAAACAAACCCAGTCCTCCTTCCTCAGTGCTGGCAGTCCAGGCTGGTTTGACCCTCATTTCCCCCAAACCCGCCCGTCCTCCTCAGCTCGCCGGGCCTCTGCAGTATTATGTCATCGCAGGGCGGCTCAGGAACCGCGCGCGAGCAGCGCATCACAGTCAGTGGCGCTGTAGGTTTAGAGCGCGACTCGCTTTAAAGCTACATCCAGACTCAAGGAAACGCGTCCACGCAGTTCCTCCCTCTGCTGCGGAGCGGAGAGCGCGGTGACGTCGGAGTGTGTGTGTGTGTTTAGGGAGGGTGGCTGGATGATGCACATAACGACCACCGCTGAGGCTATAATGCAGGAGAGCTCAAGACCAGGCTGCTGACAGATAAACAGCATCATCATCATCAGCAGCAGCAGCACGCACCCACGCACGCGCGAGGGGCACCCCCGTCCGCTCTCTATGTCTCTGGGCGCCGTGCGCGCGCCGCCGCCGTCATGTGCTCGGTGAACGCCGTGGACGAGGAGCAGAGATGGGTTCCCACGCACGTGCAGGTGCTGGTGATTCGCGCGCGCGGCTTGCGCGCCAAGGGCAAGCACGGCACGAGCGACGCGTACACGGTCATCCAGTTGGGCAAGGAGAAGTACCACACGTGCGTGGTCGAGAAGAGCACGGAGCCCGAGTGGGGCGAGGAGTGCTCGTTCGAGCTGCAGCCCGGAGCGCTCGAGGACCGGGCCAGCTGCGACCTGACCCTCACCGTCATGCACCGCGCGCTCATCGGCCTCGACGTGTTCCTGGGCCAGGCCGCGATCCCGCTGGACAAGGCCTTCCGAGAGAGGAGAAGCGTGAGAAACGAGTAGGTTCCTCTGCTCCGCTTGTGTGCTTGATCAGAGCGGCGCGTGCGCTGCACAGTCCGGCCTGCGGAGTGACCGCTCGGGTTGGGCAGGGTGTGTAAACATGAACAGTGTTGGGTTTCTCCCGGTGAGTGAGTGAACACTGAACACACTCCTGTAAGTCTGGATCTCCCAGTCCTTGCATGTGTACACACACACACACGCTGCTGCTGCTGCATCCTAAGTTGCGCAGTCACGCCCTCCTCAGTTCAGTTTCTGCGCTCTGGGGATTTTGGTGAAGGCCTGTAGACCCTCACTGATCCTGACTGAAGCTGCATGTGTAATTCTGCTCTCAAGTAAACATGCACCTCAAGGTCACAGCCTATGATCTGCCTGATTGGACTGCTGTGGATGTGGATGTTATGGCGATGATGAGCAGCCCAGTCCACATTCTGCTGGGTCAGCTTTTGGGTTATGTAATCTTAATACAGAATGAAAACAGGTCTCAGCTGGCACCCCTTTAGGTTTCTTGCTGTATGTAGAACAGTACAGTAGCCCAGATTCTTTCTGGTATGTGTACAAACCTATCAGAGAGATTTGCCATTTTGTTTCAGTAATTTTTGCTGAATTAAATGGGTGAAACATTTGTGATGCTCTATTCTGGTGAGATTGAGATAATAGTTATGTTAAGTTACTAGTGGTAATTGGAACCAGGCATGCATTAGATTGCCAGTCTAAATATTGGAGGAAATTCCAAGGAATTCTGAAGCTGTTGAAATTGGGGAACTTCATGGAGCAGCTGGTGCCTATTTGCTATTAAACTCAGAAGATACAGCAGGTTCACGAGTGATTTTCACATGAAATAAAATAACAATTTGGATCATAGACACAGCTTATCCCTGGTTCTGATCAACTCCCTGTAGCCACTATGTTTCCCTAAAGAAGGCCATTTCACGTCAAACCACTCTTAATGCTCATCTCATGCCACATCTCAACTGCTGAATTATGCAGCAGATATGAAGAAGATGCTCAGGTAGTAAACAAATAGTCTTAAAGGGGTGGGCTAAAGGGAATAATCTGTTTAGAAAAGTCCACTCTTTGAGCACAAAGTAATGTTTTTCTGGATGTCCTCAACAAGGGTGCCTGGTGAAGGCATTTTGAGAATTTAGCATGTTTGCTACCTCTCTAAAAGTACACTGACCTACATAGCATGCAGTGTAAGCAACCTGTCACACACACACAGGATACTGACTATGCCATTTGAATCAAAGTTGGTCAGTAATTTGTGGGACGTATCCAGTTTTATGCACAACAGACTTAATTTATTTGGAAACCAACAAAGAATAGGATAGATATTCAATATTGCAATGAAGGCAAACTCCAAAAGTCTGCAGTACAGTCACTTAGGTTTAAAAACTTATTGTAGTGTGGATATAAACAGTTTCTGGAACTCAGCTCAACAACAGTTAGAAAAAAAGGTCAGTGGTTAAGAACAGTTGCTAGAACATGTCTAAACAAGGGTTAGAGCAGTTTGGATTGTGGCTAAACAATGCATAGAAGTAGTTCTCCAGTAGTCTCATTTAGGTTTCTCATCCTGAAATGTAGGTTCATACACAGTGAACCTCTAAAAGAATCAGCTTTTTTAGGTAAAGGAAAAGCGAGACTTGCTTGTTAGGCACACAGGTTTATATGTGTGTTTGTTCTCTTGTGTGTGTGAGTGCTAATGTAATCAAGATAAACATATTCATCTTCACCACTTCCTCTCCATGTTCAGGAAACCACTTTGGTTAGTGAGAAAATTATGACTCACCCTCTTGCAATGATGCACAATAAAAAAAAAACTCAACTGAGATGAGAGAACAGAAATAGAACTACATGATGAGTTTCAGGAGTCAGTAAAGTAATGGAGTCCACAGGATATAGTTTCTCCCTTTGGGAGTCATGCGTTTCTTTATTCTAACCCAGTAAGAATAGCTAAGGAGAACAATGTGTGTATGTGCTAGCTTCTGATTACAGATTTTTTTTGTTCTGCATCATGTTACTGTTCTCAGCACATGAGGGTTGGGTTGGGGTTTCCCCTGCTTGTGTGGAGTGTATGGCTTGCAGAATGTGTGTACTTAAAAGAAACTTTGTCCAGTCTTAGAAGGCCTATTATGCTAATCAGAGAAACTTTTAATGGGATGTATTGGACAGTGTGATTCTTTAGTAATGCAGTAGTCAACTCAAAAGTCAGTATTTTGCCACTCTTGTTGTTGGCTGAAGCCAAGCCTAGGTTATAATGTCTGATCTTGGTCTTCAGAGAAGTGCCCACCAGTTCTCTTCACAGTGGGTGCAGTTGTGTGTGGCTGAACCTTGAAGTGGAAATGAAGTGTGTCATAAGCAAACAAACTAAAAACATATTATCTTATCTAGAGCGACGTACAAGGTTAATCATATTGCAGAATTGGGCCAGAGTAGCGTTAGGAGTCTTGCCCAAGGACTCTTATTGATGTAGCACAGCATAGTTGCCCAGAACCTCAGGTCTCCTAGATGGTGTGGTGGCTCCCTGGTGGTGTTATCTGTTGTGCAACACCAACTATCATATGGTATTCTTGTCTCAGCATTGATCATTTCATATCAGCTGACATTATTAACCCTACATAAACCTTAAATATTTTATACACACCTAGCAGTATCAACACTAGTTTTGATTGTGCTTTATAGCTGTGTTGTACTCTATTGACTGAACAAACGGGCCAGTTCTGGAGAAGCCCCTTAGATCCAGTACTGGGGCTGGGACACAGAAGGATGTTAGCCAAGCTGGCATCCATGCTGTAGAAAGACTCCCACCCCATGCATGAGACTCTGGCAGCACTGGAAGCTCCTTCAGTAACCTGTTGCTTCACCCTAAGTGTGTGAAATGGCGGTATCGCAGGCCCTTCCTTCCTGCTGCTGTTAGACAGTACAAGCAGCACTGATCTCAGCAGACCACACACACTTAAACTTTTATACAACACTTTTATCTGTATATATTGTTGATTTGTGCCTTGAAAGTGTCCAAATGAACTGAAATTGTGACATTTTGTTGTTCAGTAATTTATTTAGCAATATTAAATGTGCAGGGATTTACCCCAGATGTCTCCAGAAGATAATGAACATTGGGCAGATCTGTCATGGAAAATGAGAATAGTGTACACCTAGTGTAGAATAGTGTAGAAAATAAACCATGTATGGTTTATTTTGCCTTGCATGATATTTAATGTTCTGCAATGTGGATATTGTGCAGATGCACATTGTGAAATCGATGCTAAAATAGTACACTGTGTAGTGCTAACTCTGGGTTCCCTTTGAATGCTGATTTTCAACAAAGTAGTATATAAAAATATCCAACCGCTGTATCTTTGGCCAGTTTTTTTTTTGTTTTTTTTTTTTAATTGTAGTACAACCTGTCTTTTGTTGAAGAACTGTGAAGATAACTGTAAAAGGCATCCAGATGATCCATATTCCCATTATCCTACACTTGACACCACTATGCAAACTGCAAATTTCTGCCACCAGTTAAACAGTGCAGTCTCTGTTTTACAAGCACGGAAATTCAGTATCTATTGCCTTGTTCAAAAAAGGAACATTTTTGAAGTATACTTCTCAGCAACGCTTATGGTCACCATGACCTGTTCAGCAATAATTGTTGGCAACTGCAAGTGTTCTATAGTGGAGCACACTACCACATATCAATAAAAAAGGTTTTTAAATAAGAAGTAACATTTGCAACTTTGATGTCAAAAGTACATAAGGAATCAGTTGTTTTTCATTGTTTGTGTGCTAGTCCACACTGGGCAAAAAATGTGCCTGTTGTGAGTGGACACATTTGTATACTGAAAACTGGACACAGCCGTTTACAGTTTTGCAACATTGTGCAGATGTTAGGAAAGAAGTCTAGATTGTATTGGACACTTTTCTGACCTGGTGAACAGGCAATAGAATTTGGATAGACATGCTTTTCACCAAACCAAAGGAGAAGAACACCCTAAGTATTATATAGAAGGACATGTCTAGTGTGAAGGACTGTTGAATGAATTAATGATTGGATTACTCTTCATCTTTACACTATTGGAGGTTCTTCAGGATTATTAAGTAATAAGAATGGTTTGAATGTGTGGTATCTGATTACATAAGGAAAACCACCTATAGAAGACTGTTAAAAGGGGTTCTGCAAAGCACCTAAAAGGGATTCACTGTTGTGTGTGTCTATGTAGGTGTAAATAGAGGTTAGATGCATGTCATTGGAATGGTCTGAATTTTGATCTCCTTACTGGAACTTTTTTGTGACATACTTTTTTTGTGTGCATCTCCCACACACACACACACACACACACACACACCCATGATGCTGCAGTGAATATTTAACAAAGTTTTGATTGAGTCATATTGAAAGAGCACTATAGTGGGTGAGGGATCGAGTGGCTGAAGGAGTCTGTTTTATTGGCTCAGTTGTACACTGTTGGTGAAGTTTAACCCCTTAAAACCTCTTTTTTAATTATTGAGAAGTTAGTCCTAATGTATGAGTTGTTTACATGTTTCACCAAGTTATACAGGGTTCTATTTTAGGGTCTATGATATAAAAAGTGACAGTAGTGTGGTTGTGAAATGAACAAAGACCTTCTATACATATAGCGTTTGGGTTCATTTGCAGGAGCTATATTCTGCTGTTGGGGCATTAAAAGAGCTGAACCATACTCCAATTGTTATTTTTTATAGAGATATTTAGCTTTAAAGTCTTAAGAAATGACTTTGTTATCTCAAGATATGTTAATGACAAAATTTGAGATCTTGTGGAAAAAAAAAACTCCCAAATGAAATGAATAAAATCTACAAATGTATGGCTCTTTAGGACTTCTGAACATATGGAATCTAGAGGAGAAGGCAGGAAAAAATAACAGGAAGCAGAGGCAACTTGGCAACAGTTATTGACTGAATGGGAGAAAAACATTTGAGTGTAGATATAAATGAAAGATTGTCAAAGAAGAATAAACTGCACTTGGTGCCAGAAAGCCTCTGGTCTTTCTTGACATGAACAAACATGAATTGATTCATTTGCATTTAAACTATGTTTCCCAGTGTCACCTTCATTTGATGCACTACATTCCTGTTACCATAGCAACATGACAGTGTCTGGGAGTTGAGATCTAGGACATTGGCACTGCAGATTTTGTGCTGAGTGAGAGCGAGAGGATGACCAAAAAATGATCAATGTGAAGAAATAGGGTTACAATATGTACCTTAATTGCAGTATTTTGAAGGGTATATAATCTCATAACTATATGCATGAAATGCTAATTTGTGCATGCATGTCTATTTTTCAGATTTGCAGATCAATATTGCTGATAGGCAGAAAGCTGAGGCTTTCCTTGGTACTGCATTTGTCAGCATTTGTGTGTGTGTGTGTGCGCGCGTGTGTGCTTACATACATGCATCTGTCCATACTAATGCATGTGTGTGCACATACCTGCACACAGCTGGTAAATAGCAAAGTATCCTACACTCTATGGAATTCTGTACATGGAGTTTTTGTTAAAAAACACACTAGTCACAAATAAGTGTACAGTAATGTTACCGTTCAACCTGCAGGGCAAATGAGGAATGGTGTGCTGTGTCCTGCTATTATGAGTTCCACACTGACCTTCTATTGGGGAAATTCCATTCTAGAGGTTGTGGAATCAGGTCTTTGTGACAGGGAATGTTTACTCCTCTGTATAGAATCTAGTCACAGAAACCCACAAAAAGGTGGCTTTCTTTTCACACAGGATGTTTGTTTATTTGTTTCCTTGTTGAGGTTTATTGTCCAAGGATCTGTAGTTGCCTTGGTTAGCCTCATCAGACCATGTCACGTCTATGAAATTCTGAAGAGGAAATATACACCCATACATATTGTAGATCATGTTAGTGCTGTGTATAAATACAAGCATTCAGCAGTTTTTCCATTTCATGGTGCTTTTGGCCATGTGATCAGGCCTAGAGCAGCTGCAGCTTTCACCTTTCAAATGTGGACAGTAGCACAGCTAAGAAACAGCTATATCAGCTTCTCCTCTAAGTCAGGAGTACTAGAGCAGGGAATCTACTTAGTGCAGAGGGTACCACATGGTAGGTGAATTGGCCATGCCCCTTGGTGTGTGTGTGGGGTACCCTGCAATGGACTGGTGTGCTGTCCAGTGGGTATTCCTGCTTTGCATCCAGTGACTCCAGGTGGGCTCTGGATCAACCGTGATCCTATTCAGGAAGAAATAGATAAGATGACTGACTGACTGACTAAACATTTACTGGTAAATGCCTTCATCAGATATCTGGTGTTTTTTGACAGATAACCAGTTAGCATTTGTTAGGCTACTGTGCACCTGGGCGGGATGATATGAACAAAAAAAAAATCCCAGTATGTTTTCGCTATTGATATAGAATTTGCGATACAATATTTGATGTAAAAAAACTATATTCTCAATCAAATATCTTTATATACTTAAACATATTCTAATTTGATCTTCATTTCTTCTTTATATACATTAAGTCTTATGGCCCTCCATAGTATTACATGAGTGTCTGAATGGGCATGGAGGGGGGTCAAGTAGAGACGGAGCTGAGAGCAGGGGGCAGGGCAGAGCAAGGGAGCAGAAAACAGGTTTCCACAAAATTGAATCAGAATGTTATTTAAAAACTGTGTGTGTGTGTGTGTGTGTGTGTGTGTGTGTGTGTGTGTGTGTGTGTGTGTGTGTATGTATATTTATATATATATAAGATAGATACCAGCCCTAGTGTGCACACACATGATGATGCAGTGAGTACACATGCCCAGTGCAACCAATGAGCACATAGGGTTAAGAGCCTTGCTCAAGGACCCAACAGTCACAACAGTGGCAGCTTTGCAAACCCAGGTATTGTACTCACAGTCCTGTTATCAGTACCGTAGTGCTTCAACCACTGGGCCACTATTGCTCACATTTTTTTATAGAAGGCCTGTGTTACTGTAGAATTCCAGTGTTGCTGTGAAACGTGTAAACTTGAGTTTGAGGTTGAGGTGAATTTGTATAAAATGGAATAGATTAAACTGAGACACAAAATGGAACACTTTTGAATTGGTTATATGAATGTTTTGTTCGTTTTTGAATTCATTTTGTTGTATGCTTTCCTCCTCAGATGGTACAAGCTTAACTCTAAGACTGGCAAAAAGGAGAAGGAAAGGGGGGAGCTCCAGGTAACAATGCAGTTCACTCGCCACAACTTGACGGCAAGCATGTATGACCTCTCCATGAAGGACAAGCCTCGATCTGCCTTTGGCAAGTTGCGAGAGCGCATGCGTGCCAAAAAACGCAGTGGTGATGAAGAGTCTTCCTCAGCCATCGTCCCTGGGGGCTATGGGGCACTGGCACGGATGAGGGGGCGGCTGCCCAGCGATGGAGGTGGAGAGGAAGACTATGAGGATGATGAAGGTGGGGAGCTGAGGAGGAGTAAGATGAGGAGTTTTTTTTTGCGGGGAAGGTTAAGGAAATCTTCTGACACACGCTCCAGCACCTCTCTGGGTTCAGAAAGCAGCGAGTCATCTTCTAGAGGTGGCAGCCTCAGCCCTACAGCTGGTATCAGTGTGGTGGTCTCTGATCTGTCTAACTCTCCTAGTAACAGCAGCAACCTGACTGCAGATAACAGCCCAGGTACATAAACAAAAATCTTAACATGAAAAAATGTTTAAATTTAGTCTGACAAAAAGTCAGTTTCATTTTCTGTTTTTACATCTTTGAATGTTTCCAGTGTCCTCATAAATTGATCAAATCATTAATGAGAAAGCACAGGTCAAAAAATTGGGTTTTACAAATACATTTATTTAATAAATGAACTGGCAGGACATGACTGTCATTGACAGTTCTGCACTGCTCCCTGGGTGCTGTGGATAAGGAAGGATATATATATATATATATATATATATATATATATATATATATATATATATATATATATATATATATGTATATGTATGTATGTATATATATATATATATGTATATGTATGTATGTATATGTATATATGTGTGTGTGTGTATGTATGTATGTATGTATGTATGTATGCATGTATGTATGAATCTATGTATTCACCCCCTTTGCTATAAAGCCCATAATAGTTCTGGTGCAGCCAGTTACCTTCAGAAGTCACATGCCTGATATTAAATCCACTTGTATGCAATCTATTTGTCACATGCACACCTTTTTTGAAAGGTCTCAGAGGCTGCAACACCATTACGCTAGAGGCACCACTAACCAAACACCATGAAGACCAAGGAGATCTCCAAACAAGGGGAAGATGGATGGTGCTAAATACAGGGATATTCTTGACCTTTGATTGAGCCTGGGGTAGAGGTTCTCCTTCCAACAGGACAATCACACAAAGCATACTGCTAAAGCAACACTTGAGTTATTTAAGGGGAAACGTACTGTATTTTCCGGACTGTAAGCCGCTACTTTTTTCCATGCTTTAAACCATGCGGCTTACAATGAGGTGCAGCTTTTTCTTCTTATGTGTTATTTTCCAGGTTTTTTTTTTAACTTTGCGAGTGTGGCTTCTAGTCCGGAATATACGGTAAATGTTTTGGAATAGCCTAATCAAAGCCCAGACCTTTGTCCAATTCAGAATCTGTGGTCAGACTTGAAGATTGCTGTTTCAATCCATCTGACTTGAAGGGGCTGGAGCATTTTTGCCTTGTGGAATGGTCAAAAATCCCAGTAGCAAGATGTGGCAACTGCATAGTGACTTATCCAAAGAGACTTGCTGCTGTAATTGCCGCAAAGGGTGCTCTACAAAGTACTTACTTAAGAATTATGCACACTGAGGTTTTGTTATTCTGTCCTATTTGTTATGTTATTCATTATAAAAAAAAATGTTCAAATGTTCAAATCCCTCAAATAACCCATTTTAATTCCTGGTTGTGAGGTAGCAAAACAAGAAAGATGCAAAGGGGGTGAAGATTTTTTGCAAACCTTTACATTTTATTTTGTCCTTTCAAGCACTGACATATACAAGTGTTAACTGTCCCCAGTTTCTTTCAAAACTTAATTTTATACCTTTTTTCATTTCTTTCAGAGCACACAGTAGCACCATCACCGCAGGTCTCTCCTGTCAAGCATGTTTTTGATGACGAGCCATGTGACTCTAGCATCCCGGTGCCTCATTCCCTAACTAACAACAATGACTTCCCCATTCTCTTGCCCTCTGTCTGTGTGAATGGGAATCCAGTGGAGACATCTCCACTTACTCACCAACCGCCAACATTAATACTGCAACAACCCAAGCCACAGCCACAGACCCAACAAGAACCAACCAAAACGCCACCTCTGACCAGTTCACCAGAGAAAACACTCAAACAGCCTCAATCAGCAAACGCTCCAGAGCCCAAACCCCATTCTGACCATCAAAGCCAGCTGCCAAAGGTAGAGTTGAAGTCCAAGCCTGAGCCGAAGCTGCCTACACTAGGGCTGCTGCAGAAGGGTTCCATACTCTCCCTCTCTCTGCAGAACCTCTCTCGTCGTGGAGAGGAGCGGCAGAGCGGAGGGCCGATAGATGGCCGACGCTGGTCCTTTGATAAACCTGGAGAAGAGGAGAAAGCTGCCATTGCTGCTGCTTTGGAACATGCTGGGTTGGTTTCTGATGAGCCTGAGGTAGAGACAACCGTTTCTGAGACAGAATCTGTGCCAAGCAAGAAGAAGCGGGGATTGTTCTCACATGGTCGGGGAGGTGAGTCTGCAGGGAAAGGGTCAAGAATGGCCAAAGAAGAAACGGGCCAGGGTCAGCCACCTACGGAAGGAAAACACAGAGGATGGTTCAGCTCGAAGGACCCACATAGCAAACCCAGGTAAAAGCAATCTTAACTTCTCACAAGTGTTTGTGTGTTTTGTCAGTGGCAACTGTGACTCAAGTTTCAGCTTCTGCACTGCAGAGAGGGGTGTTGAACAGGAGTCTTGAAATCCTCTGTATTTACTTGCAGTCCTTCTTACTGTCTTTCTTTTTTTCTTATCTTGCTCTAGTGGAGCTTCCTTTCAACCCCTGAAAATGTACATCACACTATAGCTGTTTTATTTCACTGACCTAGATTATGTTTAGGCTGCAGTCCCCTTTTCCATTTTTTATTCATTCCTCCTATCTGGTTCTACTACTCTCTCCCGTCCTCTGATATGGCTGGATGATCATTATGGGCTTTTCTAGCTCAGCTGAGCTAGCACTCTGCAGTGCTGCAATATAAAGCAGATGTAGCTTGGTTCATATTCTCACTCATTGGGTCACTCATGCATGCATGTAAGTGCAGCTCAATATATTAATTTATTTTCCAAAAATAAAAAAAGGTATAAACTATCACATTCATTACATTGGTGGTGAGCATTTGCCTCCCAGTGCTGGGGTCTTGGGTCCAAAGCCTTATCTGGGTCAAGCATGGGTTTTCCTCTGGTGTATGATGGGTGTGACTGGCTGCCACTTCTCACAGGTTTGTGTTGGTTGAATGCTGAGTGTAATTGTGCAGAGTGCTGATTTGTAAAGCATCCATGGGTATCTAGAAAGGCAGCATATAGATGTAACTTAATTTGCTCATTCATTCATTACTTTTGAACAGTTTGGTTTATAGCAGTATGGCTTAAACAGAATGGCTTAAATTATTAGAACTTTCCTTTTTAAAGTAAATTATTAATCAAACTGTATAAATATCATATATAGATAAGCATATTCACTAGGGATGTGACGAAGTTTTTTTATCTATCTAACTATTTTTATCAGATTCGAATTTGACAGATGTTTTAGGGCCAATTTTCCTCAAATGCGGATTTGAAATCACTGCCGGTATATAAAACAGAACCATTCATACCGTTAGGACCGGACAGAGGGAAGCAGACACAGATATAAACACAGCACTTTATTGGGACAAATGCGTTAAACAGAGTCAAACAGTCCAAGTCAATAACAGGCAGGAGAGACCAGATACCAGAATGGACAAACCAGAGACGGAGTCGAAAAACAGGCGAAGATCAAAAACCGGCAGAATAAACACAAGGCAGGACGAAACGAAAGGCAGGATCAGAAAAGAGAACCGGCTCAAACAGACTGATAACAATAAGCATGGGTAGCGCGCTGAGGGCTGTGACGCAAAGCTACACACTGAACAGGTTAAAGTCTCTCCGGACCAGGTGAACACAATCAGAACTCCGGTCATCAGGAACTGTGAGTGAGTCACATGATCAGTCAGGTAACAAACTAAAGGATTCTGGGAATTGGAGTCCGGAGAGACTGAGGGGTGCATGACACATACAGGTTGATTTCCAGCCTGCAGGTCGTCTTTTATAGACAGCCAATGTTCATCTGAATTTAATGGTGAATGTTGTTTACTTTATACTTCCGCTTTACATCAATAAATGATGAAAATGGCCGAATGTAGTAAGAAAACAAGTGTAAAACACACAACAGAAGTAAACACACAGTTCTACGCTACTAGTTGAGATATGTCTTCTTTGTGTAAGAATGCCCATTAGTTAATTACATGAAAATAAATGATTGATAATTTCATGATTCAGTGTCAGTATTCGACGGATTTGTAGCTAAAAAATTGGAATCCGACGGATACAATTTTTCCTCAGCTCCGTCACATCCCTAATATTCACCAACAATCATAGAGAAGACTGCTGACCTGACAGAAGACAATCATTAACACACATCATGAAGGGCAAGCTCCCAATATTAATGGACAATTGATTGGAAGGGGAAAATGTGGAAAGATGCACAAGGAACATGGCTTCCCGCAGCCTAAAGAAGACTGTCAAGAGATGTCAATTCACAAAGGAGAGCTTCACAAGGAGTGGACTGAGGTTGGTGTTGGTGCATTAAAAGCCACCACTGTTGCTCAGTGCTCCAAAGTCCTCTTTTGATTTCCAAATTAAATGCAGAATTCCTAGAGTCCTACAGTTTCAACTCAATCTCCTAGAGTTTGGAGGAAGAGTGATGAGGCACAGAATCTGAGATGTCTGAAGTCTAGTGTGAAGTTTCCTTTCTGGAGATTTCTACTTCCTTTTCCAGCAGGACTTGGCACATAGTCATGGTGACAAAATGTCAAAATTCTACTAATTTGAAGTGCTGGATTTCAGATTTTCATAAAACAAAAAGGGCTTGTAATGTTTCTTCTTGCATTTAATGAACATAATGTGAAAAACTATGAATATAATGGAAATTTTACATGAGCTGTTTTGAGATGTACTAGTATATCCTCAAATATGACTTTTCTATGTGAACGTGTTCTCCTCCAGAAGAGTGTCTAAAGAAGATTTATAGTTGTAACTTCTCAAAATTAAGGAACATTTTGGCAAAGGTGGGAATTTCAGGTTCAGCAAATCAAAATCCACCACGGCTCATCCGACCCATCCAGGCAGTCAGAAAAAAATCCTGGGGTGTATTTTGAGTTGCTGGACCTGAAAAACCCATGTCTGCTTTCTGGTAAAATTGCCACTGCCCAATAACAATACTGCACTGAACAATATACGTCCACAGTTATGTAGTGTTTAATTCTTATACAGGTGGGACAAATGTTCTCACTAACGGTATGGACTCTGTGCCTTCCTTTCACAGCAATCTTCTTGCTCTTGATGACTCCAGCTCCAGCACAACCAAACTCCCCTCACCCCTGACCCCAGCTAAGCCCTCACAGGGCACAACTCACCAATACACTAACCCTTTCACTTCACCCCCATTCCTCTCCCCTGCCAATCCTTTCTTTTCTCAATTGCAGCAGAATCCTTTCTTCCAGGAGCTGTGTGCCATTACTTCTTTAACTCCTGCTTTACCCTCTCTTTTTAGCCCAGACTGCAGCCAACCTGAGGCATCCCCCTTCCGTACAAGCAACCCCACCCCTTTTCCAGACTTAAACAAGGTTGGGAATACAAATGGATACTCAGTGAACAGAGCACAGGAAATGACTACAAATCTTAAGTTCATAAATATATCGGATACGTCTGGCATGAATCCGACTGTTTTCCAGCCTGAGAAATATTCAGACTGGGAAAAGTTGATAAACGATAGACTCAATCCCTCCGAGAACATTGAGGGTGAAGTTCAGATTAATAACCTCCGTCCTCCTCTGATTGAACTGCCTGATCCAACACCCGCAGGTGCTGAGGGTGGTCTGATATTGTCTAATATGGGTGAGGATTTACTAAGTAACACTACCTCAGCATGCATTTTGACTGATAATTTAAACTCTTCTAATTCACGTCTTCACCCTTCAACTAATTATATTTGCTGGAGGACCTGTAATACTGACCTCAATAACTTTGCTGCCCATGAAGCTCCACTGTCTGACTTTGACTCATCCTTGCCTCAGAACTCAAGTATAGAGTTCTCTGAACTGAATGCACTGGCCTGTCCTTACCCTTCAATTTCAGCATGCTCTGTTGAACAGGACAGTTTAAGTTCAGTCTTAGATACAGAGAACTTTGTAGGGGAGCCTCAAATCACATCCCTATACAGCATTTCATCCAGTGCATGCTCATTGTCATTTGTATCTACTGAAGTTTCAACACTTGGCAATAAATACTTAGATCCTCTACAGCTTGCAGTGGACAAGAACACCAACAATGAAATGATCAAATACCCTTCTATGATGTTAATGGATGACTCTGATAAATCCGCGATAAGCCCTGAGACATCTATACCTTGCTGTGAAGACTATATCTCAATCAATACTTTGGAGCCTACCATCATAACTTGTGACTCCCATGACTATCAGGCATCAGATCCTTCACAAACAAGGACAGTTAATGTCACATTGAATAATAGTACCACAACAGATGAAAGAGACCTGGAATTGAATGCGGACATTGTTAAAGGTGGAACATGTTTACATGGCTTTCTTTTTGTCCAAACTGCAAAAGATATGTCCAGGTTGTCAGCACCTGTAGTAATGGAGGAGAAAGATGCTAAAGATGAAATGGGGTGTATGTACATTGAAAAAAATGGTGCTAGCCCCAACAGAGAAGGCTCATGGATTGATAACTTGGAAGCCATTATGATGTCCTCTCCAGATGTCTCAAGCCACATTGCTTTGGTAAAGGACGAAATGAGTGATTGGAAACCTGATCCATCAAGGGGCAACCTGATGGTCAATATTTTTTCTGGCGGCCAAAGTGAACATCCAGAGGTAGAGATGCCGCTTGTTAGCAGACAGACACACTCTCTTGGTGCCAATGTGAGCATGGAGACAAAGCCAAGTGCTCTGATTGCAGCCCTGTCTCCTGGCAGCCAGCTCTTCCACAGCCTGTATACAAGCGCAGATTCGGAGCAGTACATCACCTGTAGGTCACTGCACAATTCCCAGTCTGTAGCTGAACTCTCTGAGGAACCAAAGCCAAAACATGACCCTTTTCAAGGACCAGAGCCAGAACATAATCCTTTTAAAGAGGCCAAACTGAAGGACTTCTCATTCCAGAGTGATTTACCAAAGAATGACAGATCAAAGAAGAACAATAAAGAATTGTCAGAAGTACAGTGTAGTCAAAAAAGACCTGGGCTCTTTGAAGAACCAGAAAATGTTAGGGAAGTATCCCAATTTGATCCCTCAAACCCATCGGCATGTCAGAACTTCATGCCAGCATATATTGCGTCAAAGAATACTTTTCTAAAATGTGACCTCATAGAAAAGGCCGTAGTATCTGGTATGAAAAATGAAGCAATACTAGAATACGAGAAGGAGGAACGGGTAACCCCACAGATATGGATGACAAAAGCAGAAGAACTTGTGAACTTCGACCATCAATCATGTTTGGTACATAGCAAAGCCTATTCTACCCATGCATCCCACAATGTGCGTCATGATGGAGGTGTCACAGCAGAATGTGTCCATGCTGTTGAAAGCATATATGACTCTGATTTTCCTTCTGAGCCGAGCTCCAGCGTCACCCAGGATCTAGTTACAACAGATTTGCTTCTGGAGAATATTCTTTTGCCCAAGTACACTGCAACACATACTGACAACACAAATGCTGTTGAACACAGTGTGATAATGGAAACTTTATGTCCTGGTTATCTTAACAAAAACAGCAATACACAAGAAGAAAGACCCTTTCTTCCTAGTACAGTAAGTTCTGAGTTGGAAAACAAATCAGCTGAACCACCTCTATCTGAACTCCTAAGCACAGAACAGCCAACCTTGCCGCTTTCTTTGCTTGATCTCTTACCCCTGGCCTCCTCTACACCAGATGTAGCTGTTGGCACTAAATATCTGCCCTTATTCACCTTCCCTATGATGCCCTCTACTCCAGCAAATTCATCACCAAGTACTGGGCTGGCTGCTGCTTCTCTTCCTCCTACACAGCTTGCATCTCATGCTTCTTTTCCCATGGAAATGCATCGCATGCCAACTCTCAACAGGTGAGGTTGTCAGGGTGGATTCCCACTCTGGGTGTGTTTGGGTAAAGCAGTGTCTGTGCTGATTCTGTGGTATATATTATATGCAGAGTTTCCAAAAACAATGAAACTCCAGATCTCCATAAAATCTGCATTACTCAAACACACTGCCCTGGTCTTGGACATGGACGGTGGAGTTTGTGTGTGTTCCTTTAGTGAGGACATGTTATATGCTGTTAGTATGTAACCAGAATGTGAAGAACACATACAAGCTCAATCATATTCTTGATATTCTTTTTCCTGATTTGTCTATTATAAACTCACACTGAGCCAAACCACTGAGACTCCCAAATTTAGAAAATAATGCTGATTATCCCACAGTGGTGCATGTTAAGGACTGTACTGGAACACCAAGGGCCGAATTGCTCTGGCCAGACAGTTAGGACAAAGCGAAGCAAAATGGCAAGGCCTTGTGGGCTACTGTTAGGAAGATGTGCTGGGTACCTTCTGACAGGAGGGATGAATTTGGCAACAGGGTGTTGGGTGCCCATAGCCCTTTGAAGTGTGACAAGTGTTTTTAGGACATGAGGAATACCTCACAATACACCGTACGTCACACCCTGTTGCGTACCTCCAAACCAGACCACCAGAATGCCCAAGTGAAAACCATGTATCTCCATTTTTGTTCATTCTTATTGTTTGAACTTCTGTATTCAATTCTTATTCATTGTTTGAACCCTGTAGCTGTTCTCTGCATTGTGTAAAGTATTATGCCCTAAAATTAGCATTTTGTATTAGTATGCCAAAAGAGTATTTTTACCTCTTCCTGTAAAGTTGTCATTTTGGAGATGCATGTTTTTCATGGAATAATGATATTAGGCAATGGTATTCTTAATGTTTTGGCTCATCCATTTATAGTTATGTGATGGTTTGTTTTGGGGTAGACTTATAATAATACTGTGCTCATGGGTTTTTACTTTCCTTTTTCAGTGGATATAAACTTAAATGTGCACTTTTTCAATTAGTTCTTTTCACTTGTTTCTTTTCACTTGATTCTTTCACTTGGTTCTTTCACTTGGTTCTTAACTCTCAGTGATTTATGAATTATGCAGGATTTTTAAAAATTGAGGGAATTCCCATTTACTCTTCACAGATTTACATTCTAACTATATATACTAACATTGTCAACACACACAGTTCATCAAAGGGAGTTAAAGTCTTGCAGTGGGGTTGGCCTGAACACTGGACATTTCAATGTTTATTAGATACTCTAATCATTAAGCACTGTGACTAACATGCATGGCTTTCTGTTCACTGGACCAGGTGACCTTAATACTCCTCCTTGGGATATGTTGGTTTTCATCTTGAAAGAACATGCCACAAAATGTACCTTACTGTTAATGAATAATTTCACATAACTGTCCATCTTGCAGCCCACATCCAGTAAAACCACTCACACCTCCTGATGAGAAGAGGTCAGAAGGTCGCTCTGTGTTGGAGAAGCTAAAGTCCACTATTCATCCTGGCCGGAGTCACCATGGAGATCAAGAACATGAAAAGAGGGTATGAATGTTTTAAGCATTTATTTTAATCTTAACTAAAAAGGAGGAAAAAGTGGAAACGCAAAGACAGACATTGCACCACAACTCTAAAAGCACTGGGCTAAATGTTTTTCCATAGCATTTACACATTATACAATATAAAACTATATATCTGCAAACATTTTTTACGTGTCAATTTTTTTACCTTGTGGGGTTCATTGGGCATTGTTTAGAGACCTATAAAAGTTTTCATCTGACAGTTGCATAAATATTAATATTTATTAATGGGTATTATTCATTTGATGATTTCTCTGTTCAAACTAATCCACTAAAACTAGTAATGGATTCATTTAGATGTGTTTGAAGTATAAGAACACTAGGCACTCCAGAACAGAAATGATTATTCCACTGTTACACCAAGTTTATGCCAGTTTATGAAATTTTAACACATTCTTTTTAAGTAATGACAACATGGGTGCACTTAGTAGGTATACAGTCATGTATTGTAACCTGATTTATCTCTTGCTGCAATTGCTCAGCTACCTGTACCCCTTCTTATAGTACTGTGGTTCTCAATCCTGGTCCTGGGGGTACCACTGGCCTGCTTTTTTAGAGGTTTCCTGTTGGAACACACCCAGTTTGGCTCAGCAAAGGCTTGTCAGTTAGCTCACTAATTTGATCAGGTGTACTGGAAATAGGGCAAACTCTAAAACAAGCAGGGCGGTAGTACATCAGGACCAAAATTGAGAACCACCGCTATAGTGTAAAGGGATGGTACGAAATATAAGGCCACCACTGATTGACTAGGTTAAAACAAAAATTGTTATAAACAGTCCTGTTAAGAACACAAGCTACACAATACACTGTTCTTCTTATCAGACATAAAAAACACTAAAATAGTTAGTTTGTTTATGAAGACCTACCAAGAGATGGACTAGATTCAGAAACCTTGTTCCTTCAAAAATGCACCTGTACAGTAGATAATCAAAAAATTAAAAATCCAATGGATATAGTCATAAGGTGCCGTTATGTGTTATCAGTATTGTTGTAACGTGTCTCCCAATTTTTGTCAGGCTCTGGTGGAGGGTGGCGGCTCCTACTATCATCTGAACCACAGTGAGCTGGTGTCCTTACTGTTGCAGCGAGATGATGAGCTCCAGCAGGAGAAGGAGGAGTATGAGCGCCGGGGGGTGTTGCTGGAGAAGCGGGAGCTGGAGATAAAGAAGATGAAGGTTTTAATCCGAGATCTGGAGGATTACATTGACACTCTGCTCGTCCGCATCATGGAGCAAACGCCTACGCTGCTGCAAGTCCGCTCCAAGATGAAGTGACCTGTCCGACGCTCAGCCAACCCTTCACTAATCCACCACAAACCTTCCCACCAACTTTGGCCAGATGTCGCAACCTTGCACCGCTACTGCTACCATGTTAATGTAGAGTACAGCAACCGGCATTACTGAACAGACACAGAGGAGATGATGTATATTTGGCATGCTTAACTGTATCCAAATGCACCTGGATCTCTGTGTGGGGTCCATACTTGGCAGGAACACCCCTACCTTGGCAGGGCTTATGGGATGGCCCCCACCTCCCTAAAGTCATATTTCAATTTGACTTGAGTTACATTGGCTGATGATCACTTCCTGCGACAGATGTCTCAGAGGTGCAGCTGTCCAGCTAGTTACCAAATCCATTGGTCAGTCAAAGGGAGGCATGGTTTTTGTGTTTCTCTGATGCTTGGAATAATGCATTTTACCAAACACTTTTTGCTCTTCCTTTCCCATCACATTAATGGGACCTATCACATTTTACCATGCAACATTGTGCTGCTTGAAAAGGCCTATTCTGCTTCAACAAGCAGAGTCGGTCAGTTCAGAATCTGCTTGTGCCTCCTGTTGTGTCTTCCGCACTTTACTGACGAGCGTAAGAACAGAAGCATGCACTAACATGCTGGCTTCCCACTCCCATCTATGTCAGTCAGTCCGTCAATCAGTGCCCTCCTCTCTCCCACCCTGCTTGAGCTAACGCACGCACATGGCTATCAGTGCTTTCAGGTGTAATGAACGGGATATATACTGTCCTTAATGCGTATATGCCACTCTGATGAAATGCCAAACGCTGCCTTATCATATGTCTCTGTTCTGTTGTCGCTGAAACCATCACTTTTACTCAGCTCTGCACCTGACCTTGAAGCACGATGGTGCATTCAAACTTGATTACCAACAGACTGTTAAGGTTAAGGTGAAGTCAGGTGAAGACATAGGATGTTACTGCCTCATTGTGGTGGACCTGTGAGCAAATGAAAGAGAAGGAAGGATTCACATGAAATATTAAATGCCTGAAGTTGCTGTAATTCAGTGTTAGTGTCATGCACAGCCGTGGCTCTGGCCTGCGTCAGTAGCCCTGCAGTGTCGTTACTCTAATGTTGCCACTATCAGTGTGTGTTGCAGTGTAGCACCATGTGTAGTTGTGTGGTAGAGGCCTATGTTCCAGCACTTTCCAACCACACGCACACTGGAAATGGTTCTTCCTCAAGAGCATAGGAGATGTACTATGTGAACACAAATAGCTGCACATACACTCTGCACTAGCTCATCATTTGAACCTAAGATATTTACAGTATTCCTGTGCTACTGTAATTCTCATAGTCCAGCCCAGCTATAAAAAAAAAATCAGAGGTCAGCGTAGTATGTGTAACTCAAAGACTTACTGATTTGATTAGAAGCACTTAAGGGATCACATGTTCTGCCTCCCATTTAAATATGATCTCTGTCTAATAGATTGTGCTGATGACTGAATGACTGGACTGTACTGTGTTCCTCAACTGGACTCGTGAACGTGTTAAAGTCAGAGACTGAAGTTTACAGATCTTAATAAACCTGTTGCATTTTACATTTGTGTATTATTTAACCATTCAGTCGTTTTAATGTTTTGCTTTTCCTCGACTATTGCGTCAAGTTCTGTTCTGTCAGTTATTTTTAAAGCTCACTGTTCAAATTCATGTTTATTTTGTTTAATTGATAACTATCTGTTTATTTTTTTCACCTTTTGGGATTTCTCTGCCACAATGCTGTTCTCACACACCCTGACTGTGTTCATCAGGTTGTCTCTTTAGGAGTAATAATATAGAAAGCAATAGAACAGGGAGCTTGAGGACTGTGGGAACTTGTGTAGAGTCTGCAGTCCAGTTAGGAGGTACAAGTGCCCTTGGCTTAATGTTATGGAATGTGTCAATGGGAATGAATGTAGAAACAGATATGTGTGCTTTTAATGGTAGATTTGATAAAAAGAAAATATCAAAGCTACACTTCTGTATCAGAACCTCTGGTAATTTTTTTGCAAATAAAAATATTGTGTTTACAGTTCTACTTTTTGCTTCTGCAGATCCAAGATGCTCATTTATGGAATATGAGAAATATCCATTGTAGCTCCTAATGCTGATGTTCTATTAATTTGAATATAGTCTAAATGTTTTTGGTCATTAATTAGCCATTTTTGTGTTGTTATTATTGATTTGACTATTCTCACTTTTGAAGGATTAATGGAGAGGACAGGTTCAGGTAAATGTTACACTTCATAAAACATAAGATCTGGCCACTCTGCAGGAATTGGGAACTGTTTATTATTTAATTTTTTAATCCTCTCTTATGTTTCTCTGAGGTGCTCTCTTTGGGATGTGCAGGTTATAGTTGTTTGACTCTCCACAGGGGGCAAATGTTTGCTTAGATTATTGAAAGATGTGCTGCAGTCAGAGACTATTTAAGTTCAGTTCTCTGGTCTGTCCTTTTGCATCTGTCTCAAATAAATAAACTCTTTTCACTTTGGGATGGCATTTCTGTTTGTGTTCTTTCATCATGTCAGGGCAATTTGGAAGGAAAACAGAGAAGACTGAAAAGCATCTCTAGTTTCATTGGAACCTTCAAATTGTTTCACATAAGAAGAAAGATACCATGAAAATGCCCCACTCCTTTTCACGGTTTATATACAAGCAAAAAAAGTTTCAGCTACATTATGTTGGTAAATGTATGTTCAGCAAGGTCTGCTAAAGTCAATGTAATTATCAATCAGCCAATGAAAGCACTAGATAGCTTAGAACTGGGGTTCTTGACCTTTTGCATTTCATGACCCCCCTGTTTATAACTAGAAAGCATAATGACTTGCAAGTAAACATTTTTTTTCTGATGCCTGTGGCTGCATCATCTCAGACTGATGCTGTTTTATTGCTTCTGTGATATTTGTGTTTCTGTGTTTTCTGTGATATGTGTTTAATGTTTGAACACAATCTCTCAATTTTCACATATATTCATCTTTCTATTTTCATGTAGACTTTTGTTATTATTTTATTATTTACTTCTGTCTCACCCTGAGGATGGGATGGGGGTGGGACAACTAGAGAGTGTTTCTCAGCCCACAGGTTGAGAAACCCTGGCTTGGAGAACAATATCTCCCTGCAGCTACAGGATTGCTGCTGGAAATGAATTAGTGCTGTGTCATATTTATTTACATTTTAAAACATTACATTCTGAGTTCAAAACTTAATTTTGAACTGTCAAAATATCTATGAGAATAACAAGCTGTAACATTTGAATTCTCACTTATTTCTATTCAGGGTAGCAGTTTTATTCACATTAACTTTGTTACAACCAAAAATAATGGAGTTTCGTTCACTGCAGTTAAAAACTACACTACCCAAAATGCAATGCAGCAAAGACCGCTTCCCAGGGGGCGTGCCCTGGTCTGTTTGAGGCTCCTCGTGCACCAGCTGAAGTGAACTTCGGAGTTTATTAAGAGGTCGTGTTAATAACAGCTCGTTTGTAGTGTGTATAGGCTTGTGTTACTCCAGCATGGCTAACTCGGTCATGTTTACGCTCGGAGAGTCTCGCTTTGATCAGGTAAATTCACACACACTGTCCGAGCCGTCCAGAACCGGGGTCCTGCGGGGGACAGTCTGAATCGAGCGGTCAGCAGGACCCTAAACACTGCCGGTCTGTGGGCAGCAGTAAATGAGCTCGCCTCTCGGTCCTCGGGCCTGGAGTTTGTGGAGACTCGCTCTAATAGAGACCCCTGCTGGTGTGAGCGCGCCACTGCTTTTAGGTGTCTGATTCAAAGCCCGATAAAAATGTAGGGAAGAAGTTTCTCGAAATGCTTCTCCAAAATTAGCCCACAAGAAGAACTGCCGCACACTGTCTCCAATTAAGTGTTTAATGAGTGAGTGGTTTCATCCTCTGAGGTAAAAGAGGAGAGTTTCTGACCCTGAAATACACATGTGCTGTAATTGCGCCTCTGACGTCACACACGAACATCTGTAATCCGCCGTCTGTTAACAGTTACGTGCTGCAAGAGATGGTGCGACACACACTCTCACACTTCAAAAGTTTAATTGCATAAAAAGTTTCACAGTTTATGAACGAGCAGACAGTTGGTGGCTGTGTGTAATGAGGCTGTCACACCTGGTGCACAAAAACAACTGGTGAGCCCTTATGTCAGGGCCTGCACTGCAGCAGCTGGCCCCACATCTGGAGAAAGTTTTCTGGGCCTTAAAAAAGAAATGCAAAATCATATAATGCATTTTAATTCAAATTAATTTCCTAATGAATCAGATAAAGGCTTTTTTAATTAGTATTTCTCACTCAATCAGCTGCTTCCTCGGGTTAGTGCATCCCATCTGTCACGCTGTTACCATTAAAATCCAGCAATCACTGCACCTCATGCTCTGTGTCCATAATACAGACGATACCACTGACTTACTCCCTTCATAATTGTATATTGTTCTTTCTCTCTTTGTCCCAGGGCTCCTTCTATGGCAGATTAAGGCATTTCCTGGATGTGATTGACCCTCGCACACTCTTTGTATCCGAGGTATGTGTGAGCCCCTCGTTAGCCTTCCCTAAAACACCAGCATATCCGATTACAGGCTGTTTGAAAAGTGAATGAAGGAGAGGCCACTTCATTGAGTCGTAAGTGGGTGGGTGTTCCTGACTTAAGGAGTGGGAGGTTGTTTGGTATAGTTATGAGAAACTGGTTATTAGGTTCCTCCCGAGACTATGACCAAAAATAACCGAAAATACCCTACAATCACCACTTTTGTTGAGATGTTAACTGATGGTGTAATGGTTTCAAAATCTGGGGTCATCATTGGAAGTGTGTTGTGGTGGGAGTCTTGTGAATTTTCAGGGTCATTTTTTTATAGAAGGTTTTATTCATGTGATTTGAAACTAGTGCTGTATAAACAGCTCTGTAGAAAAATAATGAAACAAACTCTAAATATGTTTTTGTTATTTGTCTATACAGTACTTTGCAAGTGTTTTAGGTACCTATGAAATAAAATGAAATAAAAAGTTTCTTATCTGGCCAGTATATGTTTATTTAGTCAATAAAACACTAATACTGGAATAGAACTATAAATACCATTCAAACCAAGTGTAGTGGCTTTGCATCATTTTTTTAAAATAATGGATTCCTAAAGCACTTCTCATTAGAATGTGTTGTTATTTGTTGTTCTCATTCAAAACCTGGTTTGGTAAATTGGTGCTTAATTATGTTAAATCAGGTGAGTTGATGGTGGAATCAAACAAATCCTTGCACTGGCTAGAGGTCAAAGCTAGAACCAAGCTTGGTTTCTCAAAATATCTTACAAGATATCAGCTACGTTCTTCAAAATGGGAATTTCTTCATACTGTATTTGTTTGTATCTCTTTAAATGATATGTGGTGTTTTTACAAGCTTATAACTGATATAAATGGTTTTAAATAATGTGCTTATGTGTCTAAAACCTCTGCACAGTAGTGTATAAACACAATACAAAAACGTATATCATGTATATGCAAAACGTTCCCATCAAGCATTCAAAATTCTACATTCTTTTATAAATGTTTTGAATGTTCATGTTTTTTGTTCTAGACTCGTCTAAACGAATGTGTGAAACTCTTAGAACAGTTCAAAGCTGGTACTCTACCCACGGGTGTGACGAATGCACAGGTAAGTTTGTGTGTGCAAAGAAAAGGCTGTTGGATAAGTGCACCCCAAAAAGTGAGTGCTGCATTTGTTAATGTTTGGTTTGTGGTGATTGGCAGCAAAGATTGTCAAGGAGCAGCTGAGGACAGGTGTCTGGGAATTCATTAAGTCACCGTGGGAGACCATGCGGTCACTGTGTGTTTTGGTTGCAGATTATGTTGCTATGGGGTTCATCACACAACAATGGTGATGGATCTAATCATACCTAACCTGTGTATCCCATTTGCATGATGTTATGCTCATTATAGGTCACAGACCAATGGGTTGATTCTAATTCTAATTTCCCCCATATTATTATAGCTTTGGGAGGCCCAGAAAGTAAAACAGGTGAGTCATTTTTTTTATTATTAACACCTTGTAATGCTGCATGTTACAGACCTGTTAAACATAGTTTGACACTTAAGTTCACTAATAAATGAATAATCATTTGAACACATACCATTGCCATTACTTATGACAAAAAATAATAAAAAGCTTGGCTTCATTAACATCAATAATTCTAATGAATAAAATGTTCAAGTAGAAGACTCCAGTTGACCACAACTAAAAATAAACAAGTGGTTCTAATTAGAATGATTGAATAACAAGCTTGTTAGCAAGGCAGAAATGGCAGGACTTTCTTTAAGAAGGTTTTTAATTGTTTCTGATTTAGATGAGAGCAGGCCCAATTTGTGTGATATATGTATATATATATATCTCGAATAACGTTTTATTATTCACGTGCATATTCATATTCATACAGTGTACAACTATTTAACTACTAGTGCATCTAAAAAATTAAAAATGTTAATTTTGTTCAGAATTCAATTCAGAAAGACAAACTCATTTAATATTCATCACATGTAAAGTGAATTATTTTTCAAAATTTTGATCAGTATTCATTATAACTCACAAATCCATTTTCTCAAATTATTTGAATATTTAATTTTGTGTTTAAATACTGTATCTAGTTGAGCGAATGCAACCATAACCATGGGGAAGATTGCTTACTTGAGAGCTGTGAAAGTTGGACTGGACTGGACAGTTACTCAGTGCTTCAAAGTACTCTTTTCAGATGAAAGTAAATTGTGCATTTAATTTGGAAATCAAGAGTCCTGGAACCTGGAGGAAGAGTGGAGAGGCATAGAACCCACAGTGTCAAAAGTCCAGTGAAGTTTCTACCGTAGGGTGCCATGTCATCTAACGGCATTGTTCCAGTGTGCTTTATGCAGCATCTACCAATAACGTTTAGAACATTTCATGCTTCCATCTGCTGATAAGCTTTATGGAAATGCAAATTTCATTTTCTAGCAGGACTTAGTACTTTCCAACAGTGCCAAAACTACTAACAAATGCTTTCCTAACCACGATATTACTGTGATGTGAACCCCATGAAGAATCAAAAGCCAACCTGAGCTTCAGTAACACATCAGCAGTACCATGAGTTGATATCCTCCTGGCCACACTATATTCATGCAGTAATTTGTGGTAAAAAATACCCCAACCAAGTACTGAATGTGTAAATAAACTTAACTGTCAGATGTTGGATGTTTGTGTATTATATATTATTTTCTGTTTGTTAGTTGGTTATTCATATATTGTGCCTTTTTATTTAAATTAAATCTACACCAACCAATTTGGAGATGATCCATTAGGTAATTTTCAGTGCACCCAGTTAATGATGTGCAGCTTAAAATTCAGGGATTCTGTCAGAAATAGACAAGTAGGTGCATACACACACACACACACACACACACACACACACACACACACACACACACACACACACACACAAATAAATACTGCAGGGGTCTAAGTTAAGGATCACAGGTAATCTTGTTTTTGTCCTCCTGCCGTCCTTTTTCACCCTCCTCTTTTCTCTAACGTGCTGTCTGTGGGGTCATTACACCATCAGGCCATCCTCCATCCAGACACCGGTGAAAAGATCCCCATGCCCTTTCGTATGTCAGGTGAGGGTGTGAGCATGCCTCTGGAGTGAGTGTGTGTATGTGTGCCATGGATGGTTGGCTTTTTGCTCCTTGTTACTGGCCCTGGAGATGTGGGCAGCTTAGTAGGGGGTCTGCACAGGCTGAGTGATTGGAAAAGGTCACACTCAGTTGGGCTCTGATTAAGGCCTCTGCCCCCTGCTGTCTGCAACTGCTGTTGGGCCTCTCAGAAATGGGAGTATTTTAGTCTGGTGTTAACACAGCTATTTAAAGACAGGAAAGAGAGACCAGCTCGCTGGCACAGGGTGATGGCCTCTGCTGGAATGAACGATAGAGGCTTTTTAGACTAATAAGAGTGTTATTACCATATGAAAGGTCAGTGATGATGATATGTAAGCACCTATCCATAGGATAATTAATCCATATAGTGACTAATACAGCAAGTTAATCTACAGAGCTTTGTTTCACACATTTTCTTCCCTTTACAAAGTAAAGGTTTCTCCCACTTTCCCCTTCTGCTTAACTTTCACTTTTCCATGCTTTTAAACTCTTTGTTTTCTCAGGTTACATTCCCTTTGGCACCCCAGTGGTAAGTTAAATACTTTAGAACAGATACATGTAGAATAGCAACTATATTTTATTTTGCATTCCCTGATTTTGCCTTTATGAGAACATTGCCCTTGAATTTCTAAAAAGTGTTATAAAAAGGGTTAGTTTCTTAATGATCCTACCAATGTTTTGTTTTTAAAGAACAACTATGCAAAAGATTTCTATATAGATATATGTATTAAAAAATCATATACATTAATTTTCAGGAAAAGAACCATTTTGAAACTATTTAGTTTGAAGTTCTTAATCCTGCTTTTTTGCTTTTGATTGTAATTGCTGTCCTTTTCTGATTTCTGAGGTTGTAGGCCTCTTACTTCCCAGTCAGACTCTGGCCTCCACCATCTTCTGGCAGGTATTACTTAATTTCTGGCCTCCTTTTAGTTTTGTTGTGAAATTGTAAGTTATTTAACCAGTGCTGTACTCTCTTGCTTTTTCTTGTGTTTCTTAGTGGTTGAACCAGAGTCATAACGCCTGTGTGAACTATTGCAATCGCAATGCTTCTAAGGTGCAGTATGGGTAGTACAGTCACCTCCAGGAAGCAGTAGAATAAAGTGTAGGGCATCTGGAACACTTCAGTTCAGGTTGACGAGCATTGCTGATGACCATGCTGATTCCAAAAGACCTAATTTATTGATCTGTTTGATCTGTTTTGCTATAAAGTGTCTGAAGGTGTCAGCAAGAGAAGCAGTGCAAAAGTTTAGAGAAGTTATTTTAATTGACAAGAAATGTTCCCTAAGAAAATATTTTTTGTGCGTTTTTAATGATCATATCATATCTTGTTCGGATGTCTGTTGTTGTAACTACATTTTAGTGGATGACAATGATTTGAATTCACATCCATTGATTCTGTTTGTAGCCTACAGCCTTCTCACAGTTCTTTCAAGGGTACCTGGGTGCAGTCAGCAGTGCAGTTTCCATTGCTGTGAGTTTAAAATGCATACAAACACGTTTGCAACAAAAGGCCTCACTTTTCAACCATATCATACATGGTGTCATGAGTGTATTCCTTGTTGATGTCAGGTATGAATTTGTCAATCAAACTGATGCAGTCTGATTCTACCTGCACCAGGCGCTATTCTCTGGTGCACACATGTGTTCGTATGGCCACGCCCCCCTGTGTACTCTAGAGCCAATTAGCTGCCCTGCTGGGCGGCGGTTTGATGCCCTGGGGCATGACAACCATAACCACGGTGACGGCAGCTACAAATGGCCCCATGCCTGTGGGAAGTGGAGGGAGGGGTCACTAATTAAAACTCAAATCCTGCTGAAGCACCCTGCTGGGGAGGGGCGGGGGAGAGCAGGCAGAGAGCTGTTATATGGCAGTTAGACAGGCCTGTTACAGGAGCTGTTGGAAATGACCAGAGACTCCCAAAACAAGGCATGAAACAACTTCACACAGCCTGCCATGACCTGTCACCAAGCCTAGTAGCCCCTTGGGGAACTCGTTGTCCTCATGGTGGATAGGAAAACAAATTTATCAAACCAATAGCAGAGTTTTCTCTTAAAGAGTTCATTTGAAGTTCACGCTTAGAGATTAGAGAACATTTTCACAATATTATTATTGCTAATGAATATGAGTCTATTACAAACTGATTTAAGACTTTATTTCCCCATTTTAACTATTCACTTGCTGTTCAGCAGGATAAATTGAGTGCTAATATCAAAAAATCAAAAAAGTTGTTGCACCCAGAAGGAAGTGTTGGATTGCATTGCTATTTGGAAAGGAGATAAATGTAACCAGGAACAATAAAGTATTATGGGCAATATACACATACAGAAGTCGTGTGACATGATAGATGTCTCGACATGGAGTGGTAGAGGTGTCTTGCGATAATCCATTTCATGCTCCTTGAATATTCTCACTCAGTTCCTGTAGATTTGGTGGTATGGGGTGGAGTGTTGATAGCACATCCAATAGCATCCCACACATTTTCAATCAGAGATAGGTCTGGCAATGTGTGGCTGTTAGAATAGCATGCACATGGGTTCATTGGTTGCCTCTACCAAGACAAAAGCAGGACTTGGCACTTTTAAGGGCAGTTGTCGTAACAGTCTGCATGCATCCACTTACAGGATGACCCATGGAGGACATCATTGCTCACTTAATGTCAGCAATTGTAGCTGCTGGGTCATTCTGCACGTCAGATAATCTATTGGTTTTCCCTGGTCGCTGTGCTTTGTTCATGCCTTTTTCTATCCACTGCCACTATGAGCATGCTGGTAATATCCATAAAACAGTTGTAGTGCTCAATACTTTGATATGACCGTCCTGATTCCTGAAGCCCTATGATTGACCTCTCTTCCTCTTCTCTCTTCCAACTACTTAAATTACTTTCAAACTTCTCTGAGGTATACTTCGTTTACATATTCAGGTACAAAGTAAGGCCCATTCTTACTTTCTTCATGTGCACAGCTGAGAATGAAGCTTTAATCATTCACATGCCTCACAATGTCAAACCAAAATTACCCACCAAGTTACATTTCTATAGGTTGATTCCTTGTGTGCAACTATTTTTGAAGATCAGTGTATGTGTTGTAGAAGGAGCATAAATTATGTTTGGCATGACATTGTTATGGGTTACAAGTATGACATAAAAACATACATATATAATTAAAACATACATACATATATATATATATATATATATATATATATATATATATATATATATATATATATATATATATATATATATATAATTTGTTTGTTTGATGGTTTTGTTTTTTAAACATTATATTGGCATTTAAAACTATATGCTCCTCTCTAATATTTCATAGATCGCTGTCAATGATCACCTTGTCAGAGTAAATGAGCTGGGGAGGTGGAAGGTTCTATGTTATGTATGCACTCATGATTAAATGACTGGGCTTTTTTAATAAATCAAGTTATTTTTAGGGGATGTTTTTTGGTGTTTAAAAAGGGCATTTAAAAAGTTCATTCATGAAATTTGCTTATCTGAGTAAAAGTTTAGGAAAATAGCTCTCTAAAATGATATCAAACATGAACTGTACACATTAGGAGCATAATGATGCAATTCTCCAAGCTGTGCTCATGGTGCAAACATTAACATTTGAACATTAGCACAAGGCACACATTCATGCACATATGAGGCCGTAACATATTGTATTAAATATTGAAATCTATTTATTCTTACAACCCTACAATGAATGTCTTATTATTATTATATGGCTTGTTATTCATGAATGTTTCTTGTACATTCAGAGATCAGAAAAAGATCTAATGTGTCAGTGCCAAGGCTGGTTGAAACTGGATTTATTATCAAGTTTATGATTATGCTGAAGTTTCTAGCTTCAATGTTATGCTTCTATGTGTTTCTATGACGTGTTTGTATTTGAGTAACAGTGTAGCTGTATTCTCTAGAATGATGGGGCTCCATGTTATAAGTTGGGGAATTTGAAATGAGGTGGAGTAAAAGCAGTGAGAAAAGTTTGTTTCTTATTTATTATTATTTATACATTTATTAGTTAAAATACAATAAATACAAAATATATTACGTGGACAATATGTTTTCATAGCCTTTGCACCTGGAGCTGTGAATATGTAGTATGTGTTCATGATTTCATACAAAATTTACAACTGCATTCTCTATCTGTTTCTGTGTGTATGTGTATACATGTGTGCATTATTCAGGTAGGGCTGAATGTTCTGGTCAAGAGAGCTGAACGATTCAGCCCAGCTACACGACTTGTGGTCAAGAGATTCATCCCTTTCCCTGCTGTCGGTATGTATATGCATGCAAGAGGGAGAAAAAATATCTTATGCTCTTTTAATGCTCTTTAACTTTTAGTCAAAGCCTGTCGTCTCCCAGTCTTTAGGGCTTATGAATGCTTGATCATTAAATGGCGTACAAGACACAATTACGTGATTGAATCAGTAGTCCTAAATATTAATTCATTAAGGCCTTGTCAGCTTAATGTCATGTCTCTTACTTCTGTCTGCATGCATTGCACTGTGTTTGTAATTGTAATGACACTTGGCCTCTAAATGAGTGCTTGCATGCACCATCCTTTAACCACCAATACATTAAGTGTTTGTTTATTGTTGTTTACTGATTGTGTTCTGTTTTGACTGGTGTCAAAGGGGAATCACTGGAACGCTATCTCTCTGTTCTATTAGCGTTCTGCAGCTCTAACAAGGCCAGAGGGGCTCAGGGAGCTGGTCCCAGGATGCCGTGGGGATACTTGGCTGTAATTAAATTGTTTTTGTCCCCTCACCCCACCCCTTTAATTAAATCAGCTTCCCCCCCCTCCCCGCCTTACCTTTTGGCTTGAGTAACGGAGCCTTGTTAGCTCTTGGTTGCTGCTGTCTAATTGGTTAATTAGGCCTAAAGTGCTCTCTGTGTCAGCATAGGGCTTTCTGACTCCATGCCGCCATGTCAACCTTGTTGGTGTTGTTGTTTGTTTGTTTCAGGTGTTTAATTTTAAAAGGTTATTAAATTTGTCTAATTGATCACAACCCAGACATGTTTTTTGAAATTGTACTTGTACTTGAAATTGTACTGATTTTTTTTCTTTCTTTATTCTAATGTTTGACCACAGGGCAAAAGTATTAGGCCAGTCTAACTGAGGTTTGGAATTGTGTCCAAAATCCTCAAGGCAAGCACAAACATATTTTGGTTTAATATAGCTGCTTTGTATTCGTAGGATTTGTATGATGTCTCTAGCTGCGATGGATGACCTAAAATACAACTCCCTTACCCTGCCACTTCACTACTTATGTTTTTTGATGTTTTTAAGCATTGAGATTGTGCATGTGAATGTGTGTGTGTGTGTGTGTGTGTGTGTGTGTGTGTGTGTGTGTGTGTGTGTGTGCGTGTGCATGTGTATGGTTAATTGGTCTGGGTCTAAACCCCTCAGAGGTGAATAGCTATTTACTCAGCCAATTAACTCAGCCCCATAACACTGAACACTGATAACTCACAACACAAGGCCTGCAAATTAAAAATGCTTTAGGCTCTCTCTCTCTCTCTCTCTCTCTCTCTCTCTCTCTCTCTCTCTCTCTCTCTCTCTCTTTCTCTTTCACACACACACACACAGAATCAATTTGCATCATGTCAGAAATATTCATGTCACTGTCCATAAAACTCATATATACAAAAAGTGTATATATGTATGATTTTTGTGTGGATAGTTATAACTGTGTTTTCCTCTTTCCGCTTTTATCTAATTCATAAAACATAGCCATTGTTAATGTAGACTCCTCTAAATGCAAACTCTTTTGTCCATCCTCTGCTCTCCACAGCCAGTGCCAATGTGTGTAATGTGTTGCTGATGCGCCACAGCGAGTTGTCCGAGGGCATTAGTGTGCTAGATGAGGATGGCAAAGTAGTCGGCACCTCCAAGCTAGCGGCTAAACGTGTGAGTGGACGTTTAGAGTATATCTTCATATCTTCTAGATAGATAGATAGATAGATAGATAGATAGATTCAACTTTATTGTCATTGTTCAGTACAAGTACATAGCAACGAAATGCAGTTAGCATCTACCAGAAGTGCAAAGTAGTAGTGTAGTAGTAAAGTGCAAACAAGAACTGTACAAGTGTGCAGTGTGCAATAAGTAGGCATCGTGCAGGAGATCACAGTGTAGACAGTTATAGATGTGCAATGTGCAAGTTATAAATGTGCAATATGAGCAATATGTGCAAATATGCAGACAGTGGATATGTGGGTATCTCCATAAGCATACTAGCAATGTAAACTGTATTGAAGCATAACTGAGTTTCCGTATCTTAACAGTAATGGTGATAATATGGTAATATGCTAATAATGATATGGTAATGACAATAATAAATAATAATAACTAATTCTATGGCTGGATAGTATGACTTTGTTATTGTTGATAAAGTATGTAACGATACATTTTTCTGATTAGTTGTGGCTGTTGCTAGTGCTTCCAATCCACTTATGTGGACTGTAAAAAGCTGAAGACATTTAATTAGATGGCTTTTACTTTATTATTTATTTTTACAAATGTTTATTTATTACTCTGTTTTTTTCTTACATAGTTTATTTTTGGAGATGTTGAGTTCAAACTCCTCACAAAAGAATTGGATGGAACACCTTCATTACAGAGAATTCAGTTCCACTGGTTCACAGCTCAGTGCTGGGGGGTTTATAGATTTATAGATTTATGTTTATCTGCTACAGAGAGTCTTAATCTATTGGCAGTACTTCTCTGCAGGGACTAGACAAGTTGTGATTCTGTATTTGCGCATCTTTGTCAACAATACGGGCAACATACAGTAACTGAATGCATTTTTATGCTTTGCTTTAGCCCTTTCCAACTTGATTGCAAATAATATAGGTGGTTAAAAAAGTATGATTGTACAGCTTTAATTGTGAGTTGACATTCCTTTTTTCAGGCTCTGTTGGAGACTGCTGTGACACGAGTGGTCCTTCCCATGCCCATTCTGGTCCTGCCGCCCATGCTAATGACAGTGCTGGAGAGGTCAGTACATTCATATAGAGCTGAAGATCTCAAACTGGTTCTCAGGCTCCACCAAATGGTTCTGTTTAATGCTTTATTTCTGCGTGTTGAGTTCAGTTCCTGGTCCTGCATGCTCCTTGTCCTGGTGATCTACAGCCCTGGTGAGGTCAGATTAAACATACTGGCTCTAACATTTGGATGCTCTTGAAGGCCTTCATTAGCTGAAGTTAAGGGAGAACCCCAGGGCCAGGGTATGACTGTGTAATAGTTTTCATCTTAATTGAATATACAGTAAGAGACTTTGATTGGCTTTGTTGTGGCTGACAGGTTCTGTCTCAACTGCTCTTCAGTCTTTTACTCACAGGTGTGTCTGTGAGAGAAGGCAAATGGTGAGATGTCCTATGCATTAATGCCTGTCAGCTCACCTTCACTGGCTTTCAATGGAGCGAGAACAGGGGAGCAAAAGGGTCAGTGTAATGGGGGGTTGCATGTGATGGATTACTGTGCTGAGAGGAGTGTGTGTGATATATGTGTGTGATGTGTGAACTTTTAGCATAGTTTTCTACCTGCAGGCCTCCTACCGTCTGCCACTTCCATTCACTCAGCGTGTTTCTGTCCTGCTCTCCCTGCTGCCGCTTTGCCCTTTGCTCTTTTATCTGTAGTGTTCTTTCCTTTTCTCTTGCTTTTTCTCAGACCAAATTAAGAGTGACTGATGACCATGATGACACATTTGAAACAATTGATGGAAGAAGATCTTTAACGCACTTCTTTCGTTACTGCTTCCCCCCCCCCCCCCCACACACACACACACACACACATCAAGACCGCTTCTCTTCAAGCGAACAGACACACATGCTTGGGCACAAGCACGCAGACACAGAGTGCCTAGTCGTGTCTATTGGCCAATTAAAGCTCATCATGCGAATGTGTTGATGAAGTCGTCATTAGGCAGCCGTTGCCTTCATTAGAGCAGGAGTGCTCTGGAGGACTCCTGCCGAGCACACTATCCCACAAGCCCCCACGCGCACTGTGGCCGAGAGTGAGGGGTGAGGCAGGTGTCAGCCACAGAGCGATGTCACAGAAAGGAAGTGTCGGAGAAAGAGGGGTTTTAATAGCTATGATTGCAGGAATGCTTAGGATGCTGAGTTTTCTTTTTGTTGTGTTGAATTATTGATTATTCTTAATTTTGTGTGTTTTCTTTTTTTATCTGTACACTTGTCTTTGTTAGACTCCCTCTACTACAGAAACATTCTCGCTTTGTCCTGCCAGTGCACAGCCTGGTGTGTCTCTGTGCCTTCAGCCTTGCTCTGCCACTTGCCATCAGTCTGTTTCCACAAAACAGCCAGGTGAGCAAACAGTCCTGCACACTCCTCATGATTGGTCTTCTGTTTCATCTTTTAATCCCTTAATTTTCATTCGTCAGACAGTGTACATTCATTCTGAGGTCCTAAAATCCCAGTGATTTTGATTTGTTTTCCATGTGCATAATACATGACTAACCTCATGAGATGTATATTTAAAGGTGCTATAGGATGGAAATACTGTAGTTTCCTTTGCACAGATGTATAATGAGGCAGTGACATACTGTGAACCGTTATTCCAAAGAAAATCATATAACTAAAACAGATTTGATAACTCAGGAGAACCACATATTGAGAACCATTATAATCACTTTGACAGTGTTTTTTGATACTTTTTATCAGTTTCCTGAGACAGGCACGCTATAACTAGACTAGACGTTACTCATGATGGTGGCTATTCCTGAGAAAAGTCCTTGTATGCGAAAGGAGAAACCTCTAACCTTGGCTGGTTAGTATGAGATGCACAATAGACCGCTCTTTAAAATAACAATGTCATAGAGATTTCCTTGGAGGAAAGCCTTAAAATAACCCTTTTAGGTTTCTCTAATGAACATTGAAATACATAATAATTTTGTGTGTAACCAGAAGTCTAAAAACTTCCACACACTTCTAATAAACGTTCCCTTGTCCTAGAATCCCAAGTCTAAGCCAAGACCAATTTTAGCATAATCCAAGCCATCGCACACTACACTGCACACCACTGACGGTACTGCCTATTAGAACAAAACAGCAGCAGTATTACAGCACAACGCCACACAAAGCAACACAACAGCTCTACACAGCACCACATTACATATAACAGCACAATCTCCACCATCCCATATCTCTCTCTCTCTCTTTGTCTCTGGTGGAGAGGGTTATGATTTAAAATGGTCTGTAATAAGCTGTTCATCCATATGGTTACTGAACTACAGACATATGTGCTGCCAACTTCTTCCATTCCTCTCTCTCCTCTCCCCTCCTCCTCTCCTCTCACTTCCTCGCTCCCTCTTTACACGTTTCAGAGGGTTCCAGACGAGTGTGCTCCCAAAAATCCGCCGCTCCTGTACCCCCACCTTTTCACACCCCACGGCACGTCTGTTTCAGATTCAGCCTCACGCGCTCGCGCACTCCTTGCCATCTGTTTCTGAGCAAAATATTGCGCGTTTTAGCTCTGCTTTGGACGTTTACCAGAGCTCATCATGTTATTTTTGCGTGCAAAATTTTTTTCCCTCCGAGCGTCGGTTTTGCCCGAGAAAAAATGTCTGTGAAAAAATGCTCTAGGCACTGATGGAAGAGACACAACTCTCTTAATTCATGTTTGATTAAACATTTTAAACATCTTAATGAGTGGATATTTACAGTTAATGAATGTCATTTTTAGCAGAGAGATCAGATCCTTAACATGGATATATAAAATGATGTACACAGAACTGTAAATGTTATAGTTTTGTAGGTAATTGAAGATGTGTGCAAGAGGCTTTGAGTCGATCAGTCTAACGATGATCCTGGTACACATTACTGCTCATTTAAAAATACTTAAGATGAACAGTTGACGAGCTTTAGTTTATCCCTCGATGTATTCAGTGCATGCATATAGATAGATAGATAGATAGATAGATAGATAGATAGATAGATAGATAGATAGATAGATAGAAAACTTGACTGTCAAAGACAATTTAGTCCAAAAACTGTGATCATGACAAAAATAGTTTTTTAAACACATGGGAAAAAAACATTCTCTCTCTCCCTCCATCTCCAGATTCATGTCTCTCAGCTTGAGCCAGAAATCTCTGTGGCGACAGAGTGCAAGGTCCTAACCTACAACAAGGGTCTTTAACCAATCAGAATGGTGGAATGCCAGGTGAAAAACGGCTGCAAATTGTAGGTCAGGACACCGTTTACATCCGATGGCTGTGAAGCTGTGAGTCCAAAGTGCAGTGATGTAACGAAGCGTGGCGCTCCATGCAGCCCAGTCATGCTAAAGAAAGCTGTGAGGACATTCCTCCCCCTGTGTTTGGTTCTAACCTGCCACGGATGTGTGTGTGGAATTTATCATCACTTGCATACTGTGAAAGGCGTATTCACATGCCGGTGCTAATCACTTGTCTTCATTTTTTTGCATTTGTTTGAATATGCTATTAGGTAGTTAAGAATCAACAGGAAATTAACGCTGTTATCATAAATTGAGTTCCATAATGTCCAGTTTTGTAGCCGCTGCTTTTCATAGAAAACATGATCATGTATTAATTATAATTAAATACAGTGTTTACACTTTAGCAACTTCTTGTTTAACAGGCAGGATAAGTATACTGCTTTCAATTTCAACTGATTTTAATCCAGGGAAATCATTTGATAAGGTCAGATCCCCTGTCTATAAGATCTCTGTCTAACATCTTTATGCTTTAACATTAGACTAACAACTGTAGACAAATGCACAGCAATGACAATTCAAATGAATTTGTACTGCATTTATCCACTGTAGATTTAACCTGATCATCACATTTAGTGTAATTTTATATTTCTTCAAGAACAGATGGAAGCCTCACCTTTAGAAGGATGATTCATTTCCTTTTAGGGCATGTTCGTAATTATTATGGTATTAGTAATTATATTAATTTAATAAATCAAATTAACTAATTGCATTTTATTGATTTAAATAGTAATTATTTAAATAAAATAAAATGATAGATTAAGCAAATATACAGTATTTATCTGTAAACAGAGATTCTGCAGTAGTAGTAGTATCAATTAAGAAATGTAGTGAATTCTTACACGTATATGTACTCAAACTCAAAAATGGAGATGATTAGGAAGTGACAGCAAGTGTGTCACTGCTGAGTTTACCCTTGAATATGGAAAGCCTTGAAGCCTGCGCCATATTCATCCACATCAGTTAAAAGCTATGACTCTGCAATGCCAGCTTCACCCATGCTTTGTTCAGCATTGTATTTTTTTTCTATGAGTGATGCCTTATAAATGATAAGGAACATGTGACACTCGAGAAACAAGCCTGTACTGGTCTTGTATTTCCTATTCTTTTCCAAAATTCCTTCATTGCATGTTCTTATTCCCTGCCATAATAAAGAGTCCACCATGAACACCTGTATTTTCTCTAAAATTTTGCCTAAAGCTGTTCTCTGTAGTGCTTATTTCATGATAAAAACAGTGCTACCAGTCAAGAACAAGTTCATACACTGTCTCTTTTTCTGCCTTTAAGTTTATTTACAGGAAATGATTGTATCTTTTGATTGTATTTGGCCATGTTTGTGTTCTTTTGGCAGTGCTGTAAAATGAGTCTTGTAAACTTCACCTCCCTTATCATTAGATCCATCCAGATCAGGAAGGAGGGGCCACTTTGTTTTTCCTACCTGGTCGTCATGGCAACAGGTCAAGGTGGGCCATGGTGAGAGAGGGTGGGACATGAAGCCACATGCAGAATCATTAACCATATAGAACAGCTTTAGGGATACCCCCGCAGATGTGCACTCATGCAGAGTTGCACAACATTTGCTATTATAAACCTTAGCACTGAGGTGAAACTTTCTGTCAAAATGGTACAAATCACATATTTTTAAACATACACAAAGCAACATTCACAGACTATCATTAAGCCAAGGACTGCATTTTCCTTTCAGTAGAGAATTGTAACATCATTCAAGGAAGGACTAGGCCCAAAGTGCGGTATGTTGTTGGTTTTAATACACTGTATGAACAAATGTTTGTGAACACTCCTGGATACTACTGAATGCATTCCGCTAATCTAAGTTATATCCATTTCTGAAACACACTGTCTAGTCAATGTTTGAGTATTGCCAGTTGAATAGGATTCTCTTGAGCAGATAAACATGAACCTATTGGCACCATGCCTAATGCCAGGAGTGAGCTAGAAGGGTATATACCTTTTCTGTATTGAGCTATGGAAATGTGTTCTCTGGAATGGGGTTGCTCCATGCAATACATTTGGGATGGTTTTAGGAGCAGGGGATGAGGCACTGAAAGCAATTCAGCCTGTGGAACAGCTGTGGCCTGGTGGTTAGGGAACCAGCCTTGTGACTGGAAGGTTGCTGGTTTGATTCCATGAACTGACAGGACATGAGTGGCCTTGAACTAGGCACTGAACTCCCTAGCTGCTCTCTGGGTGCTGAGGATAGGGCTGCACACTGCTCCAGGCACGTGTGCTCACTGCCCCCTGGTGTGTGAATTCAAATCTCTTAAAGTCTGATCTCCACAACACATTTGTGGATATGTAGTGGGCAGGAGAATTGTTGAGGACCATAATTGAAGAGGAAACAGAGGAACCAAAGATAACACTGAACAACAAATAGTGTGCATGGCAGGAGTGCAAAGAGAAAGATGCTGCTCTCCAAAAACGACATTGTTCAGCAGTTTGTTAAAGATCACATGGACAAACCAGAGGTCTATTGGAATAATGTTTTGTGGATGAATGAGTCCAATAATCCTATTTGTTGATTTGGTTGCACCACAAACTGAATTCAAACGTTCACTTACTTTTGCCACTCACAGATATGTAATATTGAATTATTTCCCTCAATAAAGAAATCACAAAGTGTAATGTTTATATCTCATTTGTTTGATTTGGTTCTCCTTTTTAATTCCTACTTTAAAGACTTAAAATTCTTTTTAGGTCAAATTTATATAGAACTCTAGAAAATTCTGTATGTGTTCACTTAAGCTGAGATCTGTTGATTGTGAATATCATAGATTAATTCTCATCCAACCAGTCAGTGACCACTTGTGCTTTCTGAATTAAAAAGGCACCTCCTGTCAAGACAGAAATGTCTCATCATAGGATAATCAGTCAAAACGACTTTCTTCATTTAGCTCTGGCAAACCATCAGGTCTTTACTGTTCTCATGGGGTAAGTCACAAATTCATGCTTGTTCTGAAAAACAGTTCATGTGACCAAATCGCTTTTTACAGATGTTGACCAGCACCTGGTGTTTCAGAGCCACTGTGATGAAGAGTTTATGCACTGCCACCCTTCTATATATGTCTTTTTCTGTGTAGTTATGGACGACCTGTTCTGACTGGCAAGGTTTGGTCATGTCCTGCATTCTCAGTCAGGAACATCTGCTCTCTTCCTTACATTTCACTAATGCATATTCACCACTCTCACTAAGTGCACACAAATGCTCACCCCTGTTTACTGGTGTCTTTCCAGTAGATTAAAATGCAGACATCAAGCAGCCTTGTGACTAAGACTCCTGGCGTTTGTGCCCCAGTAGTGAAGACTACTTCTGGGTCTGCTAAATGCACTCCCCCAAATGTACTGGAACACTGAGGCCAATCCCTTTATTATAAAAAGATGAATGTGAGACAAAAGATCAACATTTCAGCTTTTTTCAGAAACGGTTTCATCTGGAACTGATACATTTTTGCCTGAACTTTTCTTGTGGGCAAAAGTATTGGAACATGTGACATTTGTGTTGGTGCCCAGGTGTGCCATGTTCCATTGATTATTCAAACAATAAATAACACTTGATGTCTATGCTCAGTTTCAGATTTGTGTTTGCCTGTGCAGACTGTGTACTTATAGTTAAAGGAGTAACCAGTATGAAAACCAGAGAGCTGGCAATCAGAGCCATTGCACAAATATCGGCTATAGCCATTACAACTGTTTGGAATGTCCTGAAGAAGAAAGTCATCACTGGTGTACTAAGGAACAAATGTAAAAACAGGTAGACCAAGGAAAACAGGAGTTGACATAATCATTGTAAATGCTGCCCTAAAACAACTGTTAGTGAAACAAACTACTGTTTGCAGAAGACTTTATGACCACAAATACAGAGATTTCACCAGAAGATGCAAACCACTAATTAGAAGAACAGGAAGGCCAGGTTGGAATTTGTCAAGAAGTAATGAGCCATGCCTCAGATGTTTTATGGACCGGTGAGACAAAGATAAACCTTTATCAATATGATAGGAAGGCTAAAATTTAGAGAAAGAAAGGATCTGGTCATGATCTCAAACATAAAAGCTCATTTGTGAAACACAGAGGAGGTCATGTAATTGCATGAGCTTGCGTGGCATCTTCTGAGACAGGCTCATTAATCTTCATTGATGATGAAATGCATGATGTTCTGTACAATGAACTCAGGTGTCTACAGAAACATTTTAACTGTCAATTTAAAGAAAAATGCAACCAAACTGATTAATAGATCCTTCATTATGCAGCAAGATAATGACCCAATACATGCTGCCAGAGGAGTTCAAGAGGGGAAAAAAGTGGAAGGTTTTAGACTGACCTAGTCAATCTCCAGACTTAATCCTTATAAAGCTTTTTTTCCTGCTAAAGAGGAGACTGAAGGGAATAACACTTAAACAAACACCATCTGAAATAGGGTGCAATGAAATTCTGGAAAAGCATCACAAAAGAAGAATGCAAAAGTTTAGTGATGTCAGTGGGTCAGTGCCTTCATGCAGCAATGATTTTCAACTAAATATTAAATAAATATTAAATCTTATTCACTTTAATTTATGTCAAGTTTATCTCTTCCAATACTCACAATAGAAATGGGGGGTTCAGACAAATATTGCCTCTGAACTGTATATCAGATGAACATAACTGTAAATGAAAGCTGAAATGATGATCTTTTATCTCATGTTTGTCTTTTAATATCAAACCCAAATGTTTTAGTCTACTGCAAAATAAAGGGGTTGGCCTCACAGTTCCAATACTTTTGGAGAGGAATATATTTTTATAACATGCCACAGTGCATCTTGAAGTACATCTGCCTTGAACTTTCTCTATTGATTCCCTCGTTCCGAGTCTCCATCTATCCTAGCCTTTCCTTTAATTTGTCACCTGACTATATTTATCTCAGCATGTTTCATACATACCATTTGTTGGTTGGCCTTTGACTCAGACATTAAGTAAAACCTAAATTATTTGAATGGTATAAATGTTTCCCTTCACAGATCAGAGTTTGCACTCAGTGGTTAAAATAGAAACAGATTCAACAGTTTATTGTGTGACTATTTGCTCTAGATAGGACATTCTGCAATAGAATAGACATGACTGAAACCATGACTGAGTGTTTTATGAATGTGCCTTTTGGAAACAGAAATGAGAAATCTTTTCAAGGCTTTTTCTTCAGTTCTGTTGTTATTATTTGTTAACAGATTTGCTCTGAGGGATGTCTCTGTAGATAAAAACATACATGCTGAATTATTTCCATGCCTCACTGAACCATTCAAAGTTTTGGGTCAAATTTTATGTAATAACCATGGCTGAATGGTCCACTTGGGCTTTGATCAACAGAGGCTGACTTTAGCTAATTTATCTGACAGGCTTGTGGGCTAAGAAATTAAGCATTTATTTAATTGTATTCTCTGGTTATTTAACAATAACTAACAGGTTTTAAAGTCTTCTCACCACAGCTGGCAGAAGATACATCTCCATGTTTATCATGTTTCCTTTCTTTTCACAGCTGTATAGTGGACTAGAAAGTGGGCCTGGAGAATGAATGGTATGTGTGATGTAACGGTGGGCTTTTGAGGGTGCAGTATGTGTGCACCTGTGTGCAGGATAGGGTGTCTGACTCAAAACAAACCTACTGACTCACAAACCCCCACCCGCCCACTGCCTTTCTCTGTCCATCCATTCTTTGCTCTTCAGTGTCATTCTCAGGTGTCATAGTACTTGGCTGGTCCTGCTTCCACATGGACTTAGGGTCAAATGCTGGGATGAGAGGTGACCTGCAGGTTCGTTTAACACAGATTCCTTCCTTTTTTCTTTTGACAGGAGTGCATCGAGACAAGACAAGAGGAACACACAACCAGCAGGTGTTATATGTGTGTGTTTCAACTGAATAACTTTAAGGATTACTCAGTACCAGCATGCATATATATATGTGTGTGTGTGTGTGTGTGTGTGTGTGTGTGTGTGTGTGTGTGTGTGTGAGTGTGTGTGTGTGTGTGTGTGTGTGCATGCATCATGCAAAAACCTTGTATCTCCAAAAAGGCAACAGAGTGACTCTTAAAAGGGAAATTTTTATTCCAAGCATTTTTGCAGCATCCAGCAATTTTAACATAATATAAAGAACAACTACAGTTTCTTATGTCAAAGTGTAAAACTGCAAAAATGGAGATACAAGATTTTTAGGACAGCGTTTAGGTGTGTGATATGCAAGACTCATTGCAAAAAAATGATTTTAAATTGTATTTACATTAATATATTAACTGCTATCTAGGAATTAATGTTAGTTGGCAAATATTTCTTAATCAGAAAAAAGTGCTTACACTGTAACCTGCATCTATCAGCCTGCATTACCATTCTCACTCTCATACACACACTCACTCACTCTCTCTCTCTGTCACTTCTTCTCTCTCATTCCTACACTGAGGGTGTAGAGCTCATGTCTAAACTAGCCTTAACAATGATTCCTTGCATCATAAATTGTTTATTTTGTCACTGTTGTGAGCTGCAACAAGAAAACCTTATTCAAAATACAGATAAATTAATATTGTAAGTGTACAATAAGTGTGTTTTTGTGGTAGTTGTAAAGGTTTGAAGTCTGAATGTACTTGATTTTTTTAATGTATACTTGTACATAACCAGCACAATAGGTATAAGCTGTACATCTATATTTTTCTATAAATACAAAGCTGCTAGTTGACTTGAAAAAGTTGACAATACTTAGAATTCAACTTACAAACAAACAATAATAATAACAACAAAAAATAAAATAAAATGATTTGATAGTTGCCTGTGTTAACCAATAAAATGTGCCATGTTCATTTCAGCTACTTGCCAGTGTTGTAGAAAAAGTGGGCAAATCATGGTTTCGCTGAGTACATTTTCAGTCCCTTGAGTATGTAGCGAGAGTTGGGTGGACTCTGCCTTCATACTGACCACATTTCTGCATTCCTTTTCTGTGTCATTCAAACACACACACACACACACACACACACACACACACACACACACACACACACACACACACACACACACACACAGTCCTCAGCAGCCCTGTTTAAACTCAGACATGATCATGGCTTCAAACATAAATAAATAGGGCTTTTTTGGCCTGATATGTGAGTTTAGGCCTGGTTCAAATGGATTTTAGGCATCAGATGTGACATCTATGTCCTCAGAGCCAGCCTGTTTGGTGGCAATCCTCCAGCGGTTGATGTGGTGGTTTCCCTTCTTCTTTTGTGTGTTGTCTGGACCCTCTTCCTCAAGTTTCTGACGTTTGTATTTGGTCCTGCGGTTCTGGAACCAAACCTTCACCTGTGGGAACCAAATCATGGGGCAGAAAATGAGTGCAATATTTTAAATATATCCTTTGCTGTAATCATATAATTCCACTACACAATTTTATTTGTTATTATCATCTACAGTGCATAGACAGTTCAGACTAAAATGCTTAATATAGGAACTTTTAAGTGTAATTTGTAACAAAAGTATAATTAATTGCATTCAATTAAAAATGTTTTGAATGAAAAAGTATAAATATAGCTTTATTTAGCATAAAGAAACCTCAAAAGCGTGCCATGTTCAACCTTTCACACTGAAGTAATGACTGATATTGAGTAGATTCAAATAATAATTGACAATATTTTAATTTAGGAACATTTTCAGACTCGCGGCAAATATATGTTGATTAAATTGTTATTGCGTTATTAGATTGTTTGGTTGTTAAGTTATTCACTAAATAGTCATCATAATCCCTAACATTTAAAACAGAATAATACTTTTAAAATCTCAAACCGCGCTAGGGTTGCGATTAAACTGTTAATTGGGCTGCAAATGTAATGTTTATTTATTTATGAATTAAATATGCAGTCCACGTCGGTGTGTATGTTTCCCCCCAAAAGTTCATTTATTTAATGCAATTTAAATTTTTAAACTTATTTAAACATAAACAACAAACCGACTGAAGCGCTTTGATAAGCTGTTTACACGACAAACTTTCAAACGTAGAGTTTGATACACAAACGTATAAGTAACTAAATACAAGTACATAGAACTAATGTACAAAAATGCAAAAATAGATGCGCATTAGGGGAACGCTCATTTCATTCATTTGCTTATTTTGTAGGTGCAATAAAAAAGACGTGTATGAGCCACCGTGGAGGTCAATGTAAACTTACTGTACATCAATAAAATGTTAAATAAGCCCACTGTTAAATTAAATTACATTAGTATCTGTTGTCTTCTTTTCATTGATAATGAAATAAATAAACATGAGCGTCAATATAAGCCTTTCTTTCAGCAGCTGTTTAATGTAACCTCTCGCTGAGGAAGGCTGTGTGGAAATGTGGTGTGTGTCATTTTAACGTGAAGCATTTATAGGTTCGTTTACGGGAGAACGTGTGAATTTATCCAGCCTGGAGCTGTGAGGCGAAAAACAGCAAACAGCTGGCCGATTAACAAAACTCACTGCTCCAAAGTGAAAAATGACTGTGTGACATGATTAAGGCTTTAAATAATGATAATAATAATAATAATAATAATAATAATAATAATAATAATAATAACAATAATAATAATAATTATTATTATTATTATAAGAAGAAGAATAACAATGATGATGATAATAATAATAACATTAACACGTCGGATAATAATAATAATAATAATAATAATAATAATAATAATAATAATAACAATAATAATAATAATTATTATTATTATTATAAGAAGAAGAATAACAATGATGATGATAATAATAATAACATTAACACGTCGGATAATAATAATAATAATAATAATAATAATAATAATAATAATAATAATAATAATAATAATTTAATGTTCCATGTTTTGATGTGCAGACCAAATTTTTACGCATTTATAATTTCATATTTATAAAAATTAATTGGTTGACAGTTTCGTTATCCGCAGTAAACCTCAGTCTGGCTGAAAAACATGTCCGCATCCTGCAGTTCAGGCCAGATTTGAGGAAAATGTTTTATATGACATAAATATTATTTCAGCTCTCCATTTCTAATAACTCGAGCAGCGTGTGAAGTGAGGTGATGTGTTGTGAAGTAGTCGGGTCTCTCGGCCGTGCTGACCTGGGTCTCGGACAGGCTGAGGCTGTTGGCGAGCTGTTTGCGCTCCGCTCCCACCACGTAGTGGTTCTTATCGAAGGCGCGCTCGAGCCGCAGCAGCTGAGAGGGAGAGAAGGCCGTGCGGATCCGCTTCGGTTTGCGGGCGAAGGGCCCGTGCAGCAGCAACGAGTCATGAGCCACCTCGTTCCCTTAGAGACAGAGAGAGAAAAGGAGGGAGAGAGATAAGAAAACGCGGTGTACGATTGAGGAGAGAGTCAAAGCACAAACAACGCTTAAAACACTGCATCTGTATGGAGAAGACACGGCTTAATGCCTTTCTTTATGAACACACTGCAGATCCAATGTGTCCTTTATAGGTGATGCGTGTTACATTTCAGTAATTAGAGAAGTTGTCACATGTGATGTTTTTATGCAGGTATTTTCTCTGAGCTGTAAGTTTGCTGAATCAGTGTGAACAGTGTGTTATCTGTCTGTATTGTTGTTTTGGCTCCTGGTTAAGTATAAAGCAGTGCAATTAATTGTTATGTAAGATTTGTCGTTTTTATTCACTGGCATGTGCATATGTTACATATCTGTGTGTGTTGTATAAACGTTTCCTGATGTTAAATACAAATATAAAAAGCAAATAAATCGAAACGTTTTATAGTGTGTTTACTCAGTATTATTTTTGTCTGTTTTTAGTATGTTATTAAGGCTTCTCTTAAACTTACCTGAGCTCTGTGTAATAACGTAAGTAAGATATATGTAAGTTTTGTGTTTATTGCCTTAATCTACGGGGTTCTCCTAAATCTAGCGTATGGGTCAAATCAACACATTTTATAGGCTATAGAAATCTATACTAATTAAGGTCTGAAAATGACAGTAAACAGAAGGTGGAGTGCAGCTGTAAAATCCCAAAACCGATAATTATCGTTTGTTGCTGTTGAGAAGCCTCTCAACACAACGACAGACAGCAGCCGAAGTGAGGAGACACTTTCAGGGAAATGGAAAAGCAGTGATTATCCTGAGGTAACCAGCAGATGTGGTGGACTGGACTAAATATCTACAGGTGTGGTGAACCGGACTGAACTTGGCCTTGACCTGTTGCGCTCTTGGGTTTTGTAAAGTCAAGGAATTCAAGGCCAACGTCTCCACTTTCATTACCTGTGTGTGTGTGTGTGTGTCTGTATGCAGTGAGCGTGTAAATATATACATACAATCATATATATATATATATATATATATATATATATATATATATATATATATATATATATATATAACAGTAATATTACTGCGTATTAAGATTTTAAATTATTTCAAATAATTGTTAAATAAACAATTTGCAACTTGATGTATTTGTTAATAGAAGTGATATGGTATGCTGTAAGCGTGTACAGAATCGTAGGTATGTAATTAATAATAAACCAGTTTTACCTTGAAACCGATGTCGAAGAATCGGTTCCGTAGTACCCAGGGGTAGAAGTTGATGGGTTCTCGGTGCTGCGCGCTGAAGAAGTGCGGGTGCTGGAGGTGCGCGCCGCCGAGCTGGTGAGAGTGAGCGCTCAGTGGCGCGTGGCTCACTGCGTCCGGAAACACAAGTTCCGGGCTCGGGTACAGCGCGCGGCCCGCAGGGCTCTGATAGCCGCCCAGGAAAGAGTCTGCGTGGGGCGTGTAGGTGAGAGCGGCGAGGCGCACGGGCTCTTCCCCTGAGAGCGGGCTTTCCTTGCCTGAGACTCGATGGTGAAGCAGCGCTTCCCGCGGCCAGGTATCGTCCCCGACAGAGGGCTCGTTGCGCGGGCCTTTCCGTCCTCTCCGGGATCTGTGTGCTGACCTCTGCCAGGAGGGGGTACACGCTCACGCGCTCATGGTCTTCAGAAACAGCTCGGAGCGAAACAACAGCCCGGCTTCAGATCGGACTCAGCGCGTGTTCCATGAGTGCGGGAGCGCGTGTGAGCGAGCAGCGCGGCACTGAAGAGCTGCAGGCTGCGCGCGGTGCTTCTGCATGTTTGGATTGGAGGGCGATTTGCCGGGGGTCGTGTTGGCGCCGCTCCGATTGGCCAGAAGCGACTCGAGTGCGCTGATCTGATTGGTGGGCGGGTCCACCGTTCACTTTGGGCCTGATAATGAACTCTTATTAATGTGATCATTCTGAGCCCCTCCAGCAGGTCAGTTCCACCACAGAGGGATAAAACACTTCGCAGTTTCAGCTGGACACAGAACATCCAACACTTAAGCCTTTTAACAGGTTTACTGTTCATTTTATACTCTTCATCAGTATTTACTAAATTATTATCAGATAAGGAGTTGATGATAGTGATGATGATGATGATGATGATGATAATATAATACTACCGATAATAATAATATACTTTTTATTCTAACCCCAGCTTGCAAACTATATATTTATATATACAATAACAATCCTTTATTATTTTTTAGTTTAATTCTATTTATCCTTTACTTTTACTCGGATTTAATTTTGCTACAGAGATACACCCTGCTTAAAAGCATTTAATTGATATCTCTTATTCTATTATTATTGTATGTTTTCAATTGTTTCTTAATCTTCCGCTGTACTGCAATCGTAGATGCATTTAGTGAGGCTTTAATAAACTTTGCTTTACTTTTGAATGATAATTTTCATTGCTAAATCGTATGTATATATAACTAGTTCTGTCAAATTGAATCAGACCTTACAGGTGTGTGTGTGCGTGTGTGTGTGTGTGTGTGTGTGTGTGTGTGTGTGTGTATGTGTAGACATACAATTCTGTTATTAACAGTTTGTTTATATGGCTTTTATGTGTGTATATTTTAAAAATTCTCAGTTCAGTGAAATGAACTGATTGGGATTATTGTGAATTGCAGCGATTTGACGATTTGAGTGCTTATTTGCATTTTATGTAAAAAAAAATTATATATATATATATATATATATATATATATATATATATATATATATACTATATATATATATATATATATATAGTTTGAATTGTTTTCTGGAAAGCCTTAAGACAGTGGGCTGGACATGTTTCAGTGAGCTGGATGTCGGGCGGTGTGTTTGCTCTCTTTAGGCCAAAGCGGGTTGAGTTCTCTTTAATGAAAAACCCGTCTTTGTCTTTGTATTAACCAGAGCGCTCCACAGCTGGATGAGGATAAGATCTGCCAGCAGAGCAGCTCCCCTGTTTCACCAACTCGTAATTACAGCTACAGGCTGCAGTGTGGAGCAGAGCCGAGCCACTGGTCCAATGATTGAATATGTGCGCTTTCACTGGTTACATATAAAAGCCCAAATCACGAGTCAATTAAACAGAGGTTCATGAACTTGTGCTCAGCTAGTAATTTCCAGGCCACCTAGGTTTTCCTGAGGGCTCATCCACTCTGCGTTTCATCTTGTGCTCTTAAAGGTAATGATTAGTGTGCTGATAGGCTCGTTACCTCCAGCGCGCATTAGAAAATCAGTACAGCCGAGCATTAGTCTGCACAACAGCATGTTGAGCGACTATTTAGAAAGCAAAGAGCCCGTGAACGCTCACATTCAGCACTACAGCCGCACTAACCAAGGAGCTTCGAGTCTTATCATTAGTTCAGGTTTATAATGAGTAGATTTCAATTGAGGAGAAACATAATTGCGCGCAATGACAATAATCAGGTCTTCGAAACTCATCATTGGTTGTCCAAATATTAATAAGCAGATTCCTATTTTAGAAACATTTTACTTTATAATTGTTAAAAGAGTCCATCTCGAAATATTTAAGTTTTTAGTTTTAAAACACATGAAGATTTTTTAAAGTTATTTCTATGGCTTGTTTGTTTACATTCTTGCATTCTTGCATTTTATGTATTATTTTATGTATTAACAACTGCAATTAGAAAATAGATTTTCTGTATATATATATATATATATATATATATATATATATATATATATATATTATATGTATATATATACATAATATATATACATATATATATATATATATATATATATACTATATATATATACATACTAACATCTAATCATAGATGTTTTGTTTTGTTTACAATACTTATACATTTTGTATATAATGATGATTTATGAATCAATGTTGCTATCATTTAATTTTGCCAGTGGATTCTGATTCCGTATGAAATGAAGCAGAATTATGGTGAGGGTGTGATCATTTGTCACTTAGCTAAGCTTGGTTCTGGGACGTTTTAACACGTTTTACTCTCGATTTGCTCCAGCATGTTTATGTGTTGGTTTACAGGCAGTGCAGGAGAAGCCAACGAAGTGTAGAGTTCATCTGAATGGTAAGACATTCCTAATATTCGTCTCATTTCATCACTGTGTGTCATTAAGCCGTGGCAGCTAAGGAAAAGAAAGAAAGGGGATCTTGCTTTGTGTCACTAGATGATATCTGTGGTTTGCAGCTCAGAACGTCCCCATGAACCAGTGATAAAAGCTCCAGTGCTCTCTCCTTATACAGGCATTCTGAACGCCTTATATGCCACGTTTGTATCATCACAGTGTGCTCTTAAAACGGGGGAGTCGAGTAAGGGGGTGAGAGAGAGAAAGAGAGAGAGAGAGAGAGCAAGTCTCACCCAATGTTTCTGTCTGCCACTTTTCTCTCTTGTTCCGTAATTAAGAGCTCATGGAATCTGTAATGAATACTAATAGAGCAACCAGCCATCTGCACAAACACAAAATTAAAAACTACCATGCTGAGAGGGAGAGAGAGACTGAAATAGAGAGAGAGAGAGGAGGATGGGTGAGAGATTTAACCTTACAGCAAAAGGAGGCGTCAGGAACACAGAGATGTTATTGTGATTTAAGGGAGAGAGAGAGAGAGAGAGAGACAGTTAGAGGCGAGGAGAGAGAGAGGCACTCCTATTTGTGACAAAACTGAATTGGGACAGTACACAGTGTGAATCCCTACACTACAAAGTATTATGTTAGTTTGGGTCCTCATACACATTTAAGCCACATCCTTATAAAATGCAGTATTACCATTTGCTGCTCCTTTGGTTTGTTTCCAATGTGTGTTTCAGGAAAGTTAGGTCATGCACCTGTACTCACCCAGCCTCTGTGACCCCATATGGCAATGATTAACTGATGTGTGAGAGGTAGGCAAAGCAACCCCCTTGAGCTCCAGTCTGAGACTGAGAACTGCTTGGTGCAGTGAACTGAAACCCTGAAAGTGCTTTTGAATGAGCGCTCCCTCTGACGAGCGACAGCGTCGACTGTTGAACACTGCTGCCCTCTTGTGGTCATTGGAGGTAATGTAGCTCCTTACAAAGATATAATGACCCGAAATGAAATATGAATGAAAAAAAGAAATGTGTCACTTTACGTGTAATGAATATAAAATCGGACTCACAAAGCTTTTTCACAAAATTTTACTTTTCTCACTAGTAGATACTAGATGCACTAGTATATAGAATACAGTCATGTGAAAAAGTTGACACCCTATGAGCAACTTTCTTTTTATCATATGTAAACATACGGACATTTGATCTTCATTTTAACTATATTGAGAGATGGAGGTGATCTAAATACATAAAATGAAAAAAATGTAACATCATTTGTAATATGTAATTAATAGAAATGTTGTTTAGCTATTAGAAAGGACTTTGGAGGAGCTTATCTTATTTAAACTTCTGACATTAGTTTGGTTTGCTCTTGATTGTTGAAGTGATAGGTGTCACCATTGCCAGATCAAAAGAGCTCCCTGAGGTCTTCATAAAGAAGGTCATAGATGCAAGTCTTGCAAGGGATTTAACCATTAGAACAATTTGAAATCAGCTGTTCCAATGTCAAGAAAATAATGTAAATGAGAGAACACTGAAACAACTGCCAGCATGGCCAGGTCAGACCATGGCAAGTTCATCCAAGATCAGACCTCAACAATCCTAAAATGTCATCACAGGAACTACAGGTAGCTCTCGCTAAAGCTGATGTTGAAATGCAGCATCTACCATCAGAAAGAGAACAAACAAGTTTGATTTTCATTTGAAGTGTGCAAGGAGGAAATCCTTGTTGCCAAAGAAAAACATCAGGGTTAGTAAATGTTGCCACAAGAACCTCATACTCACTGTGAAACATGGGAGTGGAATTTTCATAGTTGTCATAGGGGCTGCTTTGCTGCTTTGCTCAGTAGTAATGAAGATCAAATGTCCATTTGTTTAAACATTAAAAAAAAAGAAAGGTGCTTATAGGGTGCCCTAAATTTTTAACACGACTGTTAAAACATACACACACACACACACACACACACACACACACACACACACACACACACACACACACACACACAGAGAAAGAGAGAGAGAGAGTACTGTGCAAATGACAACCTCTGTAAATTATCTGGGAACTGATAACTTTCTTCAAAATGAGAAATTTTTCTTGCTCTTTAGTGTATTTCTGTTTACCTGTACATGTTTTAACAGGGTTTGGAGTTTCTACACTAAACTAAGCTACTGGAGTGTTTAAACACTGTAAACTCACTGTCTACTCTTTTAGACACTCTTATTAGCTGCTCAACCTTGCAGATGTAAAGTCACAGACAGAAGCTCTAGTCTTTCATCAGTGCTCACAGCACTCTGTTCTCATTTTGTTTTAGATAATCTGGTTTTCTAGTCCAAAATTCCGATATTTCTTACATTCAGCTTTAACTGCAGGAGGTAGATATGGCTGTGAAAGTGAGAATAAACAGCAGGCAGCCAAAATGTACACATGATAAAACAAAAAAACATGGCAGCAAATTACAGGGAGTGAAAGTTAAATGTAAGCCAAATAAAGACAAAGCTTTATACTAGATTTTGAAAACATTTGCAAGGATTTGATTACATTTAGTGACAGCATTAGTAAAGTTGTATAAATCACCACTCCACCTCATTTCAAACATATTGGTGCTGGGGTTTTTATACCCCTATGGCACATGGCTGGCATTAGCATGACACCAACAGACTCTTGATTGAATGTTCAAAATCACACTGAATGTGTAAGAATAACATTTAACTGACTGCTCTGATGTTGAAAAGCTTGTAGAGTTTATTTTTTTATATCTCTTTTAAAAAAGTTAACTGTATCCTTGTATGAGTTTTGAATCAATAAAATAACTGAATAACTTCAACACAGGTGGATCCAGTACTGATTTATCAGAACTAGTAACCCTGACAATTTGTAGGTTAGATTAATCAAGTGTGCTTGAGCAGGGAAAGCCCATCTGATTCTATTCATTAAGAGATTTGAATTGCTTTACATTACTGTTATAAACGCAAAGCACTTTTTAAAATTGGAAAAGCTTTTGAAAAAACAGAAGTTTGGAATCACTTTGGAATCGCCAAGATTCAAAACACTTGACAAGATTAAAGTTACTTTGGAAAAGGCTGAAAATGCATTTGAAAGATTCAGATTACTTTAAGAGATGTGAATGACATAAAACTCACTTTCCAAAAGATTCAAATCACTTGAATTGCCATGGAGACTTGAAAATTGGTTGGAGAGTTGACATCCATGAAATTAAATGTTATTAATTTGTCTACACAGGGCACCTGAACACACAAAACTCATTTTGATCATTTTCATTGCATGCACTGTTGCCCTTTGGCTTGCTCACTGGGAGGTTTATGTCTTTATCCTTTGTTTCATGTGTTGTTTTTGCTCTGACAACATCAGTTGTAAAAAGCACTATATAAATACATTTTGATATGATTTGTGTGCTGATGATACAAATACGCTGGTTACACTTAATCAACCACACGGAGTACCACATCAACTACTAAGAATCATCTAGGCAACTACCTGAAATGCCTTAGCAACCATCTGTGGCACAATAGCCAAGTAGCTACTAAGCAACTCCAGAGTGACCACCAAGCATCTAAATAGCAACCACCACTCTGAAAGAGTTAACTTAACTTGAACAATCATTCAGCTTTTCCTCAGGAAAAGCACATTTCTAGCTGATATTGTTTTTTAATGTGTTTAGACATTTATATTGTCCATCCTTTATTTAGTATCTGGTAAATTTTAACTGACAACTCGAAATGTTACTTTTCGCACCAACAAAAAAATGGTTTCAAAACAAATATCCTTGCTAAGGTTTGACAAAATAATCAATGTGTAATCTCTAAATAATATATATATTTAACCAGATATAATGAAATAATGCACATTTTACTCAGAAACAATCTACAGGGGCTGCAAGTAGTATTCAACCCCCTGCAGATTTTAAAGGTTCAAAGTCCATTTATGCGTCATGCACATAGTTATACACAGTACAACATGCAGTGAAATGTTATTTTGTGTCTGTCTGCACACACAGATCAATAAGGGAAGAAGGGAGAAAGTAGGGAGAAGGTAAACAGGATAAATATGTCTTTGAGATGCTATTCCTGAGAATAAAATAAATGAATAAATAATCTTAAGGAAACAGAAAAAATATAACAAGTGGAGGAAGGAGGTGTGGATGTGTGAACAGGTTGCAGTCAGTGTAGGAATCCTGAGAGTTGTTGTCTAAAGTGCAAATGTGCAATGGTAGCTACATATTGCTGTGCAAAGAGAGCATAAGTATCCTATGAATTTTAAAGTTAAATTTGGGTCTGGTTCAGAGTCCGAATAGCCTGAGGGAAGCTGCTGAAATCTGTGCTGGATTTCAGTGAGCAGAACCACTTTCCTGATGGCAGCAATGTGAAGAGGCCATTGTTAGGATGGCTGATGTCTTTCATGATCTTCATGGCTGTTGACCAGCACCATAGATAGTCTGTAGTCTAGAGATTTTGCAAATTCAACAAGTTGCAATTAAGTTAGAGCCTTCCAACTTTGAATAATACTTATTAACAAGTGCTTAAATATTATAAACAAAAATATAAGTTGATCTACAAGCTTCTTCCACAGGTTTTTTTATTGGGTTAAGTTCAGGAGACTGAATCGGTTACTGCAACACCTTGATCATGTCAACCCTTGTGTTTAGGGACAAAAAACACATTTAATAGAATTCTGGTGGTTTGAGGGGTTGAATAAATTACTTTTACATTTTTTTCAAAAGTAATAAACAGATACATAATTTATTTTGTTTTTCACATGTTCAAGCCCAGTTACAGTACAAATAAGTTAATAAGTTCAAAATAAGTTAACTCTAAATGTACTCAGTATATGAGCTCGGGTCAAGTCCTACACACCAAAAATACTAAGTAGAAGTTAGGCACTTAAGTTAGCACTAAGATAATAACATCTGTCACATTACAGAATTTTTTTATGAATTTATAATTGGCTATAATAGGGTGGTTATCTTTGACCTATAAAACAAAACTAGTTTACACAAAAGCAGAAGGGTTAAATGAAAAAAACACTTCAACTGAAGAATTCAACATCACTAAAAATAAACAAATTTAACATCATTACTTAAAATCAATGAGCTTCATGGTTGTGAAACCACTGGAAATCATTAAAAAAGAGAAAAAACAATCAACATTATAGAGTTAACATATCGAGCGCAAGCTGCAGACTGTTCTAGAATGAAACAGACACCAAGAAAAGTTTTGTTTGATCAATTCAAACAGTATCTAACAACTGAGAGTTTGAGAGTAATCTCAAATCATCTATGTCTAACCTGTATTCCACAAGCTAAAAATTATGTTCATTCTCCCTGAGTCTGGCTCTGTTTTCTTGTCTTAGTAAACTATCCACTTCATTTCGAACTAACAGATCAATAAAGTATATATCAATCAATCAATCAGCCTCAACTGTAATTCTAAATTTGTATTTGCACCACGATACAAGGTTAGGATAGTGTGTCAGCTGAATTAAAGGTTTGGGAAATTTACTTCAGAAAATCAACAAATAAACAATTAAGCTTCTAATAAACAAGTGACCTCTAAGAGCACAGTGGGGCAAAAACGTATTTGCCACTGATTGTGCAAGTTCTTGGAACGATAAGAGTGGTCTGTAATATTCATCATAGGTACGCTTCAACTATGAGGGACAAAATGAGAAAAAAAAATCCAGGAAAATCACACTGTAGGATTTTTACAAATAATGTATTTGTAAACTATAGTGGAAAATACGTATTCTCAATAACAAAAGTTAAATACTCAATACTCAATACTTTGTTAAATGACCTTTGTTGGCTATGACAGAGGTCAAACATTTCCTTTAAGTCTTGACCAGGTTTGCACACACTGTAGCTGGTATTTTGGCCCATTCTTCCATGCAGATCTTCTCTAGAGCAGTGATGATTTGGGGCTGCCAATGGGCAACATTGTTGAGTTTGGAGTCTTTTATACAAATAATGAGGTCAAACAGGTGCCATTAATACAGGTAATGAGTGGAGAACAGAAAAGTTTCTTAAAGAAGTTGTTACAGGTCTGTGAGAAGCAAAAGCATCTTACTTTTTGTGGGTGAACAATACTTATTTACCACAATAATTTACAAATATTTCCTGGATTTTCTTTTCCTGGATAAGTTTTACTTATTCCTGAGCTTTAACATGTTTGGAATTAGAATATGAAGTTTTATCCACAAAAGGCTATAAGTTAGTTGTTTGGCATTTTTGGACATCCCTGGTTACTGTGAATAACTAAGCAAATAAAATATGTTTTCCAAACATCATTCCAAATTTGATAGACATGGTTAAAAAATTAATTACATTTCTTTAATATTTAAACTTTACACTTTCAAGGGGAAAAAAGGGAAAAGGGTCGAAAGCAAATGTTTGGATGGAACTGCATGGTCATTGTTTTTCTGCAATTCTTGTGGCAAAAGGCTCTCTGGAGGTCTATTCACATATTTTCATTGATGTTTTTTTTGTTTGTTTGTTTTTTTACATTGCTTACATAATTGGCTGGTTTTTAATTCAATCCATTTCATAAAATGTTTCTCATGCCACCGACTGCAACATAAGCCCAACACATGTTTGATCCACCACATGCTCAACAGTTGGAGGGGTTTTATTTTCTCAAATTCTGCACCATTTCTTCGCCAAACACATCTTTATCCAATGCAGTGGAAAAAGTTATATTCTAATTTCTTACGTTGAATATTGTGGTAAAAATGCGGCAAATGTTTTCTTCAGATTACTTTTCTGTGGAGGTAAAGTTTGCACAGGTGTTAACTTTAGAACAGTGCACCAACACCACAAAGCCTATTGAATCAGGGATAATGATTTCCTGAACTTCCAGACCACTGCCTGGTCTTTCCCTACAATGATGATCCTCATAAAAATATCTTATCCACAAACTTTGAAAAGGCATGTGACTCTTCTGAATCTCTAGCCTATATACAGAAATGTACAAATGTTTCTCAAGTCGTTTATAAAATTTATTCATAAACTGAATAATTTGATTGGTAATATGAAATTAGCCTGTTCGCTGTCTTAATCTTAATAAAACGTTGTTGGTGATTTTGAAGAAAGTAGCATATGTTAAAGACATCACCATCTAATAGGGGAGAAAAGATTCCTCGAGTATTTCGAGTTCCTCGTTTACAGGAATTGATCAAGGAATTTTCTCTGCCTCTAGGAATCGTTTCTTTAACGCGCGTTGTTTCGCACGGACTACTTTTAATGCAGCACAACACGCCCACGTCACCCACGCCAAGGAAGGAGAAGGCGGAAGCGGATGTGATTGTTGGGAGGAAAAAAATGAATGGAGCGCAAATCAATGATTAAACCTAAATTAAACTTAAACATAATTGCTTATTACACACACACACACACACACACACACACACACACACACACACACACACACACAAAGTTTGGTTTGGTTTAATGTGTGTTACTATGAGTGAAACTGTTCATACTTGGACTCAAAATTCCTGTTCAGATATTCTTAGATTCTCAGATAAACATAAAGGCAATGCTTATGCCTTTTATTAATCAATGCCTTATATTTTTGATACTAAGTTTGGAAGTAGTAATTTTATTTGTGTTTTATGGAAATTGTGTTTTTATTGGACAATTTCTAGACAGGAAAATACAATTTGTTGGTATGCACAATGTGAAGTGTCTTATTTTCACTTGTGTATTTATGAATGATCTTTTACCAAGAAAAAATGTTTATTTTTTTAGTTAATATATTTTCAGTAGAATACTTGATTACTAAAATATTGGATAGCTGCAGTCCTACCCTCTATTTTCGGCCCTCCTTCGATGGCCACTCCTCAAAATGCACTAACAAGCAGGGCTGGACTTTTCTCACTCTGGGTTTGCAGGACAGAGAGGTAAAGCAGAGATAATGACTCATATATTCATGCTTCAAACATTGTGTTGAATAATCTTATTTAAAAAAAATGTACACATGCACAATGAACCGCAAGTGAGCTACTCCCTTCTGTTCAATAAAAGTGAAAGCCTGGCGATCAAATTTTCAACTGGAGTCTGCGCAGTAGAGACCAGAGACAGCAGCAGACTCGCCTTCTCATTTGGTTAGACCCTCTCAAATCGTATCGTCATTGTTCGCCAAGCATGTCAATCACCTAATTTCGAAGCATAACCCCGCCTTCAAGTAATAACCCTTCCTGTATGTATAAAACAGAGTAAGTCTTCGAAAAACGACTTTGCTTCAGTATTAGTACAGGGAAAAGTCTGTTAGAATTGGAGAGTGAGGAAGGAAATACAGTATAGAGGAGAAAAATTAGATTTAATATGAGATGTTTTGCCATTGAAATGAATGGTAATGGGTGGAGTTAATCATCATACTGCAACCAGCCAGCAGAGGCACTAGACCAGTGGCTGCTTCATTTTTGAGAGACAAAACGCTGCCCATCTTTAATATAAAGTCATTGATTCAAGTGAACAGCTAAGCAGGTCCATCACAAACAAGACAAAAATGTTAATCACATTTACATACGTCAGGAAAGCTTTCAGCTAGTGAACATCAATAATTCAGCGTTGTAAATCCATCATTGTAATATTTATTAAATGTATTTAATTGTATTTATTCTGCATGTGAAAATCAGTAAATGTTGAATGCAGAGTAACGAGAAAGGTAGGGAATCCAATGTTTTTGTCTATGCGATTAAAGCATTTAATTTACAGACTGATATTGAGATGTAAAGAGTATTTCAAGAAATATAAAAAATATTGCAATAACTGGATATTGAAAAAAAACATTTTTATTTGAGCTGTTATTATGCAGGAATTTGCTTTACATTCTAAGCATTTGGAAATGGGACCCATTTACGTTGCACTTTTTTATTTAAGTAAAGATTTCTATTAACAGCTCCCAGTGAAGGACAAAGAAGTTTGTTTACATATGCCTGTACCTGAGAATGCTTTATTTATTCGGAAGCTGCGGGAGAAGTCTCGCTGAGTTGGCTTGTTCTTCATGCATGGCTGTTGATGAGTTTGTGTAGAGAGCAAACAGAAGAGAGGATGCAGTAGCTCAGGCATCTCAGCCGGACGCGATCACACCGCCTCTCATTAATAAACTAACGGACCATTTTGTTTCACATTAAGTCTGTGTGTTCAACTAATCTGTTCTGCTTAACTAGCTGTAGATTCTCACTCGATCTGAACGAGCTGGGAAAAATCACAAGTAGCTCAGGCGCTGTCACCTGTGTGTGAAATTGAACAGTGCATCTAAAAAATGTGTGTGTATATATATATATTATTATTATACATTATTTATTAAATATTTTATATGCATTACATTTAAACAATTAAGCTTTGCAAGATTTTGTTTATTTCTTTCTTGTTTTGATTTGTGATTTGTGATTTACTGATTTGTGATTTAGTCAATCCTGAATTTGAATAATGTGATAATGTGAGATTCTGGACTTCTTAATTACATGAGCTATAAGCCATCCTGATTAACAGTAAAATATGGTTTGAGAAATATGTCCCTTTACATGTAATGAATATAAAATCTTACAAACTTTTTGTATAATACTGAACACGAGTAAACTTTTTCACAGTAGTCTAATTTTTGAGATGCACTATTATGTCACCAGCAAGATCCTCTTTAATTTCACTATTAATGGGAAGATCATTTCTCCTTGCCTCACATTGCATGTTTTACCTAGTGGTATAATGGCAATGGAATGGCACTTGAGCCCTGGCGGTTCTCGCCCTGAATCCTTGAGAAAACAGGAACGACTCAATTTCCTGAGAGTTAAAAAAGAGCTTCATTGAGGCGCTGGTCGGGATGCGCTATTAGCATACAGGGCTCGTTTAGAGAGGGGCCTTCGCCTTGTGCTCTTTTCATCCACCTTCTCCCCCGCGTTAGAAGTCATTGTGTGCTCCATATGAAACCCTTCACAAAGCCTCAATAGCCCTGCTCTACTTCAAACGCCAGTAATGAATGCTAATGACTGCAAGATAGAGTGTCGGGGCCGGGCTCTACAAATAAAATGCAAACACCCGACTTTTATAATCCTGTACTTTGCTTTTAAAAATCTTCATCCTCAGTTTTATGTTCTTTTTTATTCACCAGTGGTCTCCTGGCTCTTGAAGACATTTATCACCAATGCACATTCACAGCCAAATCAGTGAAATCAAAACTTCCCAAAGTTCTACAATTTACAGATTTTATTTACTAAATCCACCCAGTAGTGTGTTATCAGTTAACTCATCAATTTAAATAATGAGATATGTTAAATCAATTTGATACCAAAACATTCACAATAGTATTACTGTATGGATCTACAGTAAATAATCAACACAAATGGTTACTTTTTAAACCAATTACTGGATAATCTTTCCTAATTCCTAAATTCCTAAAGACACATCCAGCAATTTAACCAAATTTCTGAATGTTAAAAATAATATAGCCTATATGTTTATACCCTTTTAAGATTGAAGAACAATCTATTGATGGAAAGATTATTTAACAGTTTATATAGATTCTATATCACAATAGGTCCTGTTTAATCCTGTTTAAATACTCCATTATTGTTATTATTTACATCACTTTCATTGGCCCTAAAATAGAACCAGGTGGTACTCCAAAACACATAGACTAAATATCAATAGTTAAAATAGGAATGTGATGGTGTGTATGTGTGTGTATGTATGTGTCTTCACTAATGCTTCTAGTGCTAAAGAAATCTGTGGTTCATCAAATCAAAAAGGAAGATGATGCAGTGGTGAGATGAAGTGATGAGCCTCAGTGTTAATACTGCTGGCAGGGGGTGCAGACTGGAACTCTTTGGGGGGAGAAGAGGGTAGCAGTGACTAATTGGAACGGTGAGCTCCCCTCCCCTTTCCTCACTGTTCCTGTGGTTTTTCTCAGGGTCTCCCCCCTGCTGAAACTCTCGGCCTGCTGTGGGATTACACTAGATCACATCAGAGATGCTTTGTCCATGCATAATCAAACACAAGCACAAAGGGAAGAGTTCAGGTAATCAAACTTGCAGACAGGAAGAGAGATGTAAAAAGATACCAGTGCATGTTTTTCCACATTTTGCTTGAAATCCACTGGAAATGACTTTAGGTTATAAAATTAGGTTGTAAAAATGACATATTCGTTTAACAACTTTTTATGATAACAAATATAGGTTATATTAATAAGACTAATATTTGATATCAGTACAAATCTCAAAAACAATTCAGATCAACTTGTTCCACTTTTTGTTGTATATATACCCATTAAAGACAGCTATTTAACCCTTTAGATGCTGTAGCCCACACTTGTTCACTAGCTACACTACCGTCATAATTAACATCAGTTTCATAGGCCCTAAACTAGAACCTGGTGGATCTCCATAAGATATGTTTAATCAATCTGATACCAAAATATTCACAATAGCTTTTGCATAAGGGATAATAACTGAACAACCTGCCAATGATTTAAATTAATGGTTGGTGTGGCACAACAGATAAAACCACCAGTGAGCCATCATACCATGTGGGAGACTGCAGTTTGATTCCCAGTCTAGCCAACTATGCTGTGCTACACCAGTAAGGGTCCTTGGGCAAGACTCCTAACACTACTATGGCCCACCTCTGTAATATGAGCAACCTTATATGTCAGCTCAAAGCCATAAATGTAAATGTTAAACAGTTCTGACAAGTAGCATTTTAGCAAAAACAGTTATTTGTCGGTATGGTTATGTGAGCTTATGCTGAAATTTGCAGGACATCAGAACTTGAAGCTAGGTCTAATTAACATTAACATTAATTAGCATATAATAAATGATCAATGTTGTCAATGTATGACTTTAGCCATGCTCTTTAAAATGTAGAATTTAAAAGAATTTACACTTTTAATTCCCTAAAAATGTGGTGTTTGTGAATGTTTACATAATACAATGTAACAATTTAATCGTTGTTCCTGTTATGTTTACATTATGTGAATTGCTTTTTATAATCATGGAAACTTGTTTTTTGCAAACACATAAATAACTCTTTTGGTACCTTTCTTTTTGAGAGTGCTTTCCTCGGTGGGATAACACCCTGTGTTTCACAGAGTTGCTACAAGTGGCTCTTTAAAAGGGATTGGGGATTAATGAAAGGCTGCAGGCTTTTCTGACAGTGGTCTCCAAATAGGCTTTATTCAACTCTAAAGCCAATAATCATGTGAAATGTGACCTGCAAACCAGCAACAGCCAGGGCACAGATCAGTGAGCTATCAAACTCATTTGGCTAGCTCTGGACCAGACTTTGTTTTCAGCAGTAATTCTTCACTGAAATTTGTACATACACTAGATAACCAGTGTTCAGAAAACACGTGCATTGTGTAATGCATGATGAAAATCTCAGTAATCTCTCAAGTTAAAATGAATGCATTGTTGCCTTTAAGGCTTCATATGTGGTAAATTAACCTTTTAATAAATAATAAATGCAAAAGACAATAAATGCCTGAGCCTCTTGTCTTAGTTGTAAGCATTCACATGTACACAGCAAACAAACATTCATATACATTCATCATACATTCATATTTGCTCATTTCATCCCCCATTTTGTATTGTGTTGTATCTGTAATTGTCACTCATTGAGCTGGTTCCTTTATCTTCCCTGTACTCTTCCCTTCAAGGATTATCTGGATTAAGAGAACAGAAAAGAAACATTGTGACAAGTGTGTTAACTAATAATTGCTGTGTTCTTAGTGAAGGATTACTAATCCAAACTAATCACAATCGTCAGACCTGTGGATGCACAAAGTCGCCATGCTAACAGGCTTTACTGTGCTTCAGTGTGCTATTGAGAAAACAACTGGTGGACAGCACCATGCCTAAAAGGCTCTGTCTAGGATGGGGAGACACACACTCTTTCTCTCCTATATGAACAGATCTGACTGGAGCCAGAGAGAATGTTACTCCCAGTCCCACAGCTGGCCTAGTGTTAGCTGTTACTCACTTGCTCTCAAGCTAAAATGTTAAAAATTTGAGATTTGAAGGCGTCCTCAGAAATAGAAACTAAAGAATCTACAGAAACTAAAATGAACTTTTGGCAATTACTGTATGGATCTAAATAATCAATACAAGTGGTTACCCCATTACTGGTTAATCTTTCCTAATTCCTAAATTCCTAAAGATACAGCAAATTAACCAAATTTCTGAATGCACTGCTAAACATAATATAGCCTATATGTTTATACCCTTTTAAGATTGAAGAACCATCTCTTGATGTAAAGATTCTTTAAGAATTTATAGATTCTTTACACTCACATATCTCTATTACAGACAGGGGTTTTCTATGGGATTGTTCAAAGTAAGTTTGTGGGCTATGTCTCAGTTGTTACAATAACAAAGGCATTTGGGGTGGTGTAATGTAAAAATGCTGTTCAAGAAAAGTGTCAGAATTGTTCAGAGCAGACATCTAAAGAGTTTCAAAGCATTTAAATCACTACTCACAAAGTTATTACATGGACTAATGATGAACATACAGTTTTAATGATTCTTTAATGATTTTTTTATTTAATTTATGTTTACATCTATTTTACCTAGCTTTCAGCCATTGCCATTGAGTCATTTTGGGAGATATCTATTGGTCTGCTTATTATGATATTTTGACACAATGAAAGAAACAGATTCAAATTATGTCAAAAGTGAAATACCAAAAAATGTTTTTTTTGTGTATAAGACCATAAGAAGACAGAACATGTGAAGGTTCACTGGACAATTTGGATAGCAGATAAAAATGTCTATATTTGCACCACCATTGTGACCTCTAAGAAAGCAATAGCTATGTGTTGACTTAATTCCTTTTTGTGCTTTCTTGCTCAGGTTTTTTTTTTCAACTATTTTTCAAGTTTAGTTAATATGGCAGAGCTATGAAATTAACTAAATGTGCTAAATGTTAATTTCAAACATTTAAGGTGAGAAAAAAAAAAGACCATTATCTTAAGCCTAGTCCAGTTATGCAGATGTCTATCAATTAAAAATGCTGTGTAGTATGAGACATGGCTTAATCCCTGTCCAGAAAAACAGTTAATATGCTCTTAAAAATTAAGATACTTCTAGGCTCTTTGGGTGACGTCATAATAAAAATTTTTGTTTCTCATAGAGAACGATTTTTGTATATCAATCTGTGTGAGTAGAACCCAAAGAACCCTATAGGGTAGGTAGGTAGAGTAGTGCCTTTCCACCCAAAATGAGTACACCTTTTTACTATAGTGCTGTCATTTTTACCATTATTGTGTTGTCAGTTTACCAGTTAAGCAGATTTATCCATCTTACCACAAATTCATTTTACTATTGTGTATCACATCTAGGCAGATATGGACCAGAACCACTGAAAGAAGTCATATTTGTTCATTTTAAAAAATAAATTTAGTTTATTTTCATCCTTACAAACGTGTACAAAAAGAAAGAAGCGTACTCTTATAAGAGCAATAATACAGACACATCTTAAATATATAACTATCTATGCATTAAATATTTTTACAAACAGGGAACCAGTCCATCTTCCACAGTTCAAATATGTACAGAACGCAGTCAGCGGATCTCCAATTCTCCTCAGTCGTTCAGTGAATCGTCGATGTCCACGTCCACCTCTGAATCCTCGGTGAAGTCATGCTCGTCTTCATCTCCCTCATCCTCGCGGCCCTGCGAGCCGGGGCTTTTGGGTGGTCCTGCGAGGCCCAGCTTGGCCAGCTTGGCCTGCTGCTGTTCTAGACTCTGTTTCCTCCACTTGATGCGCCTGTTCTGGAACCACACTTTGACCTGAAGAAGAAGAACGCGGAGTTTTTAGTGAGTTGATCTCACTTTATCTCACTTAGGTACTGGTGTTTATAACCGCGCGCTGGGGTGCAGTGTCTGGACTTCAACCTACCTGTGCTTCTGTAAGCTGTAACGCGGACGCTAGCAGGAATCGCTCGGAACCCACCATGTACTGCTGGCGGGCGAACTCCTTCTCAAGGCGCGAGAGCTGCTCGTTGGTGAAACTCGTACGCATCCTTTTGGACTTGCCGGCCTTGTGCTTGTAGTGCGGGATCGGGCCTCCTTTAGCCAGGACTACATCTGTGGAAGCAAGAGAGATCGGACAAAGCTTAGTTTAAGCTTGTTTCGCGCACCAGTCTAACCAGAGCAGTTTTACAAGCCAGGTACGAGCGCTTACCTTGTGCGTAAACGTTGGTGCGGCAGGTGGAATGGTAGCCGTATGGAGGGCAGCAGTAGACCGGGTAACCGGGCTGCGTGTGCACGAAGGTCGGACTATACACGTAGTGCGGGAGAGGCGGGCACATTGGCAGCAGCGCGCTCTGGTTTTGCGCATTGCTCAGCGCGCCTCTGAAAGACCTGGCGCGCTCCGTGTGTTCAGGCCTCGCCAGCAGCGCGTCAATGGTGAACGATTTCCCCACGTGCGGTTTGGCCGCTGTGACTGTGCAGTCCGCGTGTCCGTACAGAGCGTGAGCTCGCGCCGAGGGCTGCATGGTGTCCTCTTGGAGTTTAATGAAATAAAAGTCGCAAAAAAAAAAAAGAAACCCGAAAATTAAACCAGAAAGGCAGAGGAGATATCCCTTCCTACGCTGATGTCCGCTGTTCCTCTGTGGGGCAGGAGTGGGTTTGTTGGCTTTGGAGAGGCTGGGGTGCCTGTTTTATACCCGCCCCAAGTACAAGGTGTCAACGACCCCCCTTCCCCCCTCCCCTTTTTGCGCTTTTGTCTTTTAAAGTAGCAGATGAGTGGAACGAGCGGCGCTACAAGGGATCCAATTAACTGATGGAGTTGTAACAAGCTGAGATTGTCAAATATCCTAATGGTGCTTTACTCTCCGTGCCCCCGGAGGTATCCAGGGAACACGGGAGGAGGGGTCCAGATCTCATCCAGATTCCTGCACGACTGTGCGACAGAGAATTGCATTCACACACACACACACACACACACACACACACACACACACACACACACACACACACACACACACAGAGAGAGAGCATTCAGCTCTAGCAAATCTTATTTGGTCTCTGAGGAATCAAAGCGCTCCGCCAAATGCGCCACGTAGCGGAACAAATACCTCACATTTGGAGGTGGAAGACAAAAAGGAAAAAAGTGCTGCCCTTGTTTGCAGCACTGGTTTCAATAAAGGAAACGGGGACATTTTAATCCAAATGGACACGCAGATGTTTATCGACTTTTTCAGATAGAAAGAGACTCAATTAACCCTTTTTATTATTTGGTTAAAGCCATAGAAATATGTGCATGACTTTCCTTCAGAGACACCTGGTGTTCAGTGCATTATTTCACAGCTCAGTTTCAGTCTAGAGGTGTCAGATGAGAGTGGCAGGGTTAGGGTCCATGTAAACATGCTGATCATCTCTCCTCCCTCAGCATAATGGGCAGGTGTGCGTTTTTGCAGGTTCTGGGTGGTGGTACTTTCGGTAATTTTATAACACGAGATTCCAATTTGAGTGACATTTAAAAACCCTGGACCTGCTCATTTACATAAAATACTAGTGCATCTATAACATTTAGGACCCCACCCCACCCCCCACCCCCCCAAAAAAAAACCCCAAAAAACAAAACAAAAACAAAAAAACAAAAACAAGAAAAAACAACAACAAACAAACAAACAACAACAACAAAAAACAAAACAACAAAAAAGATATGTAATCAAACCTGTCATGTATGTTACTTTCCTTACATTAAAAGTGACATATATTAATATTTAATTTTTAAAACATTTTTGTCTGATTTAATCGAACTTGAAACATTCCTATAATTTAAGATTCTGGATTTCTGATTTTCACGAGCTATAAGCCATACAGACCGACAGAAAAACAGAAAGGTATGAAATATGACACTTTATATATTTTCCACTACAGGTGATTTTTTAAAATGCACTACTACATTAGTAATTTGAGTGCTTTTATTCCAATATATGATAATGCAACTCTCTACATATAAAGTGGACATCGTTGTGCACTTTTTGAAAGTATCTTTCATGAGTGAAATAGAGTTTTGTAGTCTTTGCCAAATGGACGTGCAATGGAATAATGGCTGTATTCTCCACTTGAACGTTGAATTTATTTGAAACGTGACAAATGACATTAATGCAGAAGTAAGTGAATGTGAAGGTTGTTTAAAGGACATCACTGTAGTCTGCTTAAAGCTGGCTCATTATTGACACTCATTTAAGACTTGAAACGGCGCAGATGAAAAGCGACGCTCTCACTAAAGGAAGTGATTCGCTTTCTTACACTACTTTAGAGCAAACAGTGTCTCTTTCAAAACGAGGATTATTGGGCGGCTCTGCAAACTCTGCGGCTCTTTGCCGGGAGCCTGTGCCGCTTGAAGGACCTCGCTAAACCGCGGTCAAACACAGGCGCGCGGGTTTGCGCCTTTGAGCCGCGCGCTCTCTAATTACCGCAGCGGACTGACACCAGCACGCTTAATGAAGAGCGCAAACAGCCACAGGCCGACCACCCAGGCCAAGGCAGCTCTGTTTATTAACATGCTGCTCTCAGCCGTTATCACGCCGAGAGTATTTACATATTACCTTTAAGTTCTCACTTCAAGCACCCCATCCACTTTCCCTCTCCGTCACAATAGCATGAGCAAGAGACACTGGCCAGAAGAAAGGCTTCCAGTCTTTTACAGCATCATTCGTTTAGGATTTGCCCCTATCCTAATCCTGTTCTGCCTTATCAGGTCTTGGTTGTTAACTTTAACCCCCAACAGCATAGGAAACTTTATGCAACCTGCAACAGGGACACTAATTTCTGAGAAAAAATAATGATGCACTCAGCTGACTTGATTAAAATGTCACCAAATCCCATTTTACACAGAATGGGATAGAATAGATCACATCAACACAGTTATTGCCCAAATTAAGCAAACTTTAACCCTTCAAAGCACAGTTACATATGGCAACTGTAATTGTACTGTACTGTTCTGTAATTTTAAATTGATTAGTTTCACTGAAACAAATGGAGAAACTGTATGGAATATACATATTATAAACTTCCAGTCTATTCCACATTAGTCTCTACAAATCATAGAGACAATATTTTATTATGATCTGAATTTCATGAAAATGTTCAGTCTTGTTAATTGATGAAAAGTGAAGTTTGCTGTTTATGTCATGATGTCAAAATAAATATAAAGATAGAATGGCAGACTCAAACCTGTCCAGGATTGTATTCGTGTATGTGAAATCTTGACTTTTCAGGAGTTCTTCAAGTTATATCTTGAATATAAGAGATCTTGAACATAAGATGATTCAAGTCATATCTTAGTTTTGATGTGGTAAATTACTTAACATTGTAGAATAGTATTGTCAATAGAATAGGACTCTCTGGAGCAGATAAACATGAACCTATTTACAATGTCATGGGCCAGAATCAGACCAAAGGAAACTCATAAGAATGAGACCAATGAGTCTAAAATGGTCAACCATGCAACATTATGATGTCAATTTCTATAATCACTGTAGTACAGGCCAAACCCAGAAATGAAGCAGTGGCCTTGTCAGATTGACCTGAACAGTCAAAATCAAGGCTGAGTTTGAATTTGTGTATTGGAGCCAGACGAAG